>PPHJ01000046.1:0-5000 GCA_002991585.1 Ilyonectria mors-panacis
CGAAGCGCGTCGTGGTATTTCGCGTATTGTAATTTCAACACGAGCGGGGTCAAATCCTTTGCAGACGACTTAGCTGTGCGAAACGGTCCTGTAAGCAGTAGAGTAGCCTTGTTGTTACGATCTGCTGAGGGTAAGCCGTCCTTCGCCTAGATTTCCCCAATGTACGCCCCGCAAGACGGGGCCGCGTAGGGGTTGCGGCGGGCGGGTGTAGGGTAGGCCGGTGTGACTTGGCGTGTTCGACACGCCTGTCAGGGCATCCGAGCATGCTGCGCTGGGGGGTCGGTATAGGGTAGGCTGCTTGGACTTGGCCGCGGTGACGGTAGTCCTCGCGGTTCTACGCCCGGAATCCGGTGTAGGGTAAGCTGCTCTGGGGTGTAGGGTAGGCCGGTCTGACTTGGTCGCGGCGAGAGTCTCGACGATTCGGGTCGTATCTGTGGTGTAGGGTAGGCTGGTTAGACTTGGTCGTATCGTTGGGTGCTTAGCGGGGTGTGGTATAGTGCATGAGGTATAGGGTAGGCTACCCTATAGCGCAGGTGGTGTAGGGCAGGCCGGTCTGACTTGGTCGTATCCTCGCGCACTTCGCGGGCGGCGGTATAGGGTAGGCGCTTTGGTATAGGGTAGGTGCATTGGTGTAGAGTAGGCTCAATTTGACTCTTCAGCCAGTACGGAGAAATGCGTGCGAAATGGTTTTGCGGTCTGGTGGCCGTGAGTCGATTTTTTTGTTTTCCCATACAAATGAATTTTGCGGAAAATAAAAAGTGGCCCGCGAGCCCGGTCTGGCGTGCGCCCTACCAAAAGTCCGGCGGAGGATATATAAGGGAGGCTTGCCCGGCCGGGGCCCGCTGAAAACTCCCGGGTAGGTAAAAGTTGGTGAGTTGTTAGTGGGCGCGGCTGGCTACTGGCTTTTTTCAGTGGAGGAGTTTTTTTTCCAGTGGGTGCGTTCCAGCGCTTAGCCCACTGTAAATACCGGCGCGCGCGGTGCGGGGTGGGTGGTGTAGGGTAGGCTGCACTTTGGTATAGGGCTGCCCTTGGTAAGGGGTAGGCATTGTGGTGTAGGGTAGGACGGTCTGACTTGGCCGTATCCTCGCGCACTTCGCGGGAGGCGGTATAGGGTAGGCCGAAATATGCTATAGGGTAGGCGACTTGGTACAGGGTAGGTCGCGAAATCGGTATAGGGTAGGTTAAAATATGCTGCAGGGTAGGCGATTTAGTGTAGGGTAGGTGCCGAAAGGGCTCTAGGGTATGTCGAAATGGGGTGGGTTGGTGCGTCGACGGGGTTTTGGGTAAAAGTGTATGGGCTGAGTGGTTGAGATTTGGAAAAGTTGAAAATGTTGAAAACACATCCGTCGAAAAATTTCAAACGCGAATCTAGCGGCCTACAGCAGCTCTACGGCTACGGGGGCTAGTGCACTGCGACCAGGCTGCTTCAGTGCACTCAATGCCCTAAAAAGCTGCTTTGGCATAGGGTAGGCGGTATAGGGTAGGCTACCCTATAGTGCGGGTGGTATATAGGGTAGGTCGGTCTGACTTGGTGCGCGGCGGAAGCTGGCTACCCTGTAGCGCCGCACAGCGCACGCTGCAGGCGTCGCCGGCCCGCGGGACCACTCGCAATCGACTCGCAGGCCTCGGTTGCGTCGATTGAGCTCGCGAAGGAAAAATGCGTGCGAAATGGTTTTGCGGTTTGGTGGCCGTGAGTCGATTTTTTTGTTTTCCCATACAAATGAATTTTGCGGAAAATAAAAAGTGGCCCGCGAGCCCGGTCTGGCGTGCGCCCCGCTAAAAGTCCGTCGGTGGGTATATGAGAGGGGGCAAAAGAGCCCGGCCGGAAACGGTCGGGGTCTCGAGCCTCCGCAACACTCTAAGTGGTCCCGTAAGGCGCCGCGACTCTATATCAGTACCTGATCTTGCAGATTCCCACTGCGTGGCCCTCTGAACAAGCTTGCAGGCTCCGGCTTCGCTAGCGGGGGGCCATTGTTCATAGTGGGCGTCGACCTCCACGAAAGCGACCGCCCAGGCGGTACGGCGTACTGGGGATGCCTGGCTATAGCGGACGTAGGCTTGCCTGCGACCGCTGCCGGTTGGGCTCTGTGGGTAACTGGCCGATGGCTAGACTTACCAACTGAGCATCGGGAGGCAACCTCTCGTGACGGACACCGCAATGGTAGAAGTCTCGTGCAGCGTCCTCCTCTTGGGGCCCCTAAGCCACACGGCCCGCTACGGGTGCGGTGCGGCGGACGGAAGCCCTGGGGAATTTAGAGGGGGAAATCGGAATGCCGACCACGGCGCTATTGGCCCTGCCGACAGCGCTGTGTGCGGCGCGCCTTCACGGGCGCCGTCCAGTAACTTAACATCTCTCCAGCGCTGAAATACGCGCTGGTGGCCAACCCCGGCAAACGATAGTTACCTGGTTGATTCTGCCAGTAGTCATATGCTTGTCTCAAAGATTAAGCCATGCATGTCTAAGTATAAGCAATTCATACAGCGAAACTGCGAATGGCTCATTATATAAGTTATCGTTTATTTGATAGTACCTTACTACTTGGATAACCGTGGTAATTCTAGAGCTAATACATGCTAAAAATCCCAACTTCGGAAGGGATGTATTTATTAGATTAAAAACCAATGCCCTTCGGGGCTCCTTGGTGATTCATGATAACTCTTCGAATCGCATGGCCTTGTGCCGGCGATGGTTCATTCAAATTTCTTCCCTATCAACTTTCGATGTTTGGGTATTGGCCAAACATGGTTGCAACGGGTAACGGAGGGTTAGGGCTCGACCCCGGAGAAGGAGCCTGAGAAACGGCTACTACATCCAAGGAAGGCAGCAGGCGCGCAAATTACCCAATCCCGACACGGGGAGGTAGTGACAATAAATACTGATACAGGGCTCTTTTGGGTCTTGTAATTGGAATGAGTACAATTTAAATCCCTTAACGAGGAACAATTGGAGGGCAAGTCTGGTGCCAGCAGCCGCGGTAATTCCAGCTCCAATAGCGTATATTAAAGTTGTTGTGGTTAAAAAGCTCGTAGTTGAACCTTGGGCCTGGCTGGCCGGTCCGCCTCACCGCGTGTACTGGTCCGGCCGGGCCTTTCCCTCTGTGGAACCCCATGCCCTTCACTGGGTGTGGCGGGGAAACAGGACTTTTACTTTGAAAAAATTAGAGTGCTCCAGGCAGGCCTATGCTCGAATACATTAGCATGGAATAATAGAATAGGACGTGTGGTTCTATTTTGTTGGTTTCTAGGACCGCCGTAATGATTAATAGGGACAGTCGGGGGCATCAGTATTCAATTGTCAGAGGTGAAATTCTTGGATTTATTGAAGACTAACTACTGCGAAAGCATTTGCCAAGGATGTTTTCATTAATCAGGAACGAAAGTTAGGGGATCGAAGACGATCAGATACCGTCGTAGTCTTAACCATAAACTATGCCGACTAGGGATCGGACGATGTTATTTTTTGACTCGTTCGGCACCTTACCGACCTCTATCCAAGAATTTCACCTCTGACAATTGAATACTGATGCCCCCGACTGTCCCTATTAATCATTACGGCGGTCCTAGAAACCAACAAAATAGAACCACACGTCCTATTCTATTATTCCATGCTAATGTATTCGAGCATAGGCCTGCCTGGAGCACTCTAATTTTTTCAAAGTAAAAGTCCTGTTTCCCCGCCACACCCAGTGAAGGGCATGGGGTTCCACAGAGGGAAAGGCCCGGCCGGACCAGTACACGCGGTGAGGCGGACCGGCCAGCCAGGCCAAGGTTCAACTACGAGCTTTTTAACCACAACAACTTTAATATACGCTATTGGAGCTGGAATTACCGCGGCTGCTGGCACCAGACTTGCCCTCCAATTGTTCCTCGTTAAGGGATTTAAATTGTACTCATTGCAATTATTGCTCTCCAAACTCTCATTCCAATTACAAGACCCAAAAGAGCCCTGTATCAGTATTTATTGTCACTACCTCCCCGTGTCGGGATTGGGTAATTTGCGCGCCTGCTGCCTTCCTTGGATGTAGTAGCCGTTTCTCAGGCTCCTTCTCCGGGGTCGAGCCCTAACCCTCCGTTACCCGTTGCAACCATGTTTGGCCAATACCCAAACATCGAAAGTTGATAGGGAAGAAATTTGAATGAACCATCGCCGGCACAAGGCCATGCGATTCGAAGAGTTATCATGAATCACCAAGGAGCCCCGAAGGGCATTGGTTTTTAATCTAATAAATACATCCCTTCCGAAGTTGGGATTTTTAGCATGTATTAGCTCTAGAATTACCACGGTTATCCAAGTAGTAAGGTACTATCAAATAAACGATAACTTATATAATGAGCCATTCGCAGTTTCGCTGTATAATTGCTTATACTTAGACATGCATGGCTTAATCTTTGAGACAAGCATATGACTACTGGCAGAAATCAACCAGGTAACTATCGTTTGCCGGGGTTGGCCACCAGCGCGTATTTCAGCGCTGGAGAGATGTTAAGTTACTGGACGGCGCCCGTGAAGGCGCGCCGCACACAGCGCTGTCGGCAGGGCCAATAGCGCCGTGGTCGGCATTCCGATTTCCCCCTCTAAATTCCCCAGGGCTTCCGTCCGCCGCACCGCACCCGTAGCGGGCCGTGTGGCTTAGGGGCCCCAAGAGGAGGACGCTGCACGAGACTTCTACCATTGCGGTGTCCGTCACGAGAGGTTGCCTCCCGATGCTCAGTTGGTAAGTCTAGCCATCGGCCAGTTACCCACAGAGCCCAACCGGCAGCGGTCGCAGGCAAGCCTACGTCCGCTATAGCCAGGCATCCCCAGTACGCCGTACCGCCTGGGCGGTCGCTTTCGTGGAGGTCGACGCCCACTATGAACCCCCCCGCTAGCGAAGCCGGAGCCTGCAAGCTTGTTCAGAGGGCCACGCAGTGGGAATCTGCAAGATCAGGTACTGATATAGAGTCGCGGCGCCTTACGGGACCACTTAGAGTGTTGCGGAGGCTCGAGACCCCGACCGTTT
>PPHJ01000046.1:17500-20000 GCA_002991585.1 Ilyonectria mors-panacis
CAACAATTTCACGTACTTTTTAACTCTCTTTTCAAAGTGCTTTTCATCTTTCGATCACTCTACTTGTGCGCTATCGGTCTCTGGCCAATATTTAGCTTTAGAAGACATATACCTCCCATTTAGAGCAGCATTCCCAAACTACTCGACTCGTCGAAGGAGCTTTACAGAGGATCGGTATCCAACCAGACGGGGCTCTCACCCTCTATGGCGTCCCGTTCCAGGGAACTCGGAAGGTACCTCACCAAAAGCATCCTCTACAAATTACAATTCGGACCCGAGGGCCAGATTTCAAATTTGAGCTGTTGCCGCTTCACTCGCCGTTACTAGGGCAATCCCTGTTGGTTTCTTTTCCTCCGCTTATTGATATGCTTAAGTTCAGCGGGTATTCCTACCTGATCCGAGGTCAACCTTTCAGAAGTGGGGGGTTTAACGGCGTGGCCACGCTGTTTTCCAGTGCGAGGTGTGCTACTACGCAGAGGAAGCTACAGCGAGACCGCCACTATATTTGGGAGCCGGCGCGCCCCGGAGGGCACGCCGATCTCCAACACCAAGCCCGGGGGCTTGAGGGTTGAAATGACGCTCGAACAGGCATGCCCGCCAGAATACTGGCGGGCGCAATGTGCGTTCAAAGATTCGATGATTCACTGAATTCTGCAATTCACATTACTTATCGCATTTCGCTGCGTTCTTCATCGATGCCAGAACCAAGAGATCCGTTGTTGAAAGTTTTGATTTATTTAATCATTTACTCAGAAGATACTGTATAAAATCAAGGGTTTGGGTCCTCTGGCGGGCTGCCGAAGCAGGCACCGCCGAGGCAACAAATGGTATGTTCACAGGGGTTTGGGAGTTGTAAACTCGGTAATGATCCCTCCGCTGGTTCACCAACGGAGACCTTGTTACGACTTTTACTTCCTCTAAATGACCGAGTTTGGAGAGCTTTCCGGCCCTGAGGGGTAGTTGCCCACCTCTCTGGGCCAGTCCGGACGCCTCACTGAGCCATTCAATCGGTAGTAGCGACGGGCGGTGTGTACAAAGGGCAGGGACGTAATCAACGCAAGCTGATGACTTGCGCTTACTAGGGATTCCTCGTTGAAGAGCAATAATTGCAATGCTCTATCCCCAGCACGACGGAGTTTAACAAGATTACCCGGACCTTCCGGTCAAGGGAGAACTCGCTGGCTCCGTCAGTGTAGCGCGCGTGCGGCCCAGAACATCTAAGGGCATCACAGACCTGTTATTGCCTCAAACTTCCATCGGCTTGAGCCGATAGTCCCTCTAAGAAGCCAGCGTACTGCCAAAGCAATACGGGCTATTTAGCAGGTTAAGGTCTCGTTCGTTATCGCAATTAAGCAGACAAATCACTCCACCAACTAAGAACGGCCATGCACCACCACCCACAAAATCAAGAAAGAGCTTGCTGGCAGGGTAGGCGATTTTAGTGTAGGGTAGGTGCCGAAAGGCGGTCTAGGGTATGTCGAAATGGGGTGGGTTGGTGCGTCGACGGGGTTTTGGGTAAAAGTGTATGGCCCGCTGAGTAGTTGAGATTTGGAAAAGTTGAAAATGTTGAAAACACATCCGTCGAAAAATTTCAAACGCGAATCTAGCGGCCTACAGCAGCTCTACGGCTACGGGGCTAGTGCACTGCGACCAGGCTGCTTAGACAGTGCACTCAATGCCCTAAAAAGCTGCTTTGGCATAGGGTATGCGGTATAGGGTAGGCTACCCTATAGCGCGGGTGGTATATAGGGTAGGTCGGTCTGACTTGGTGCGCGGCGGAAGCTGGCTACCCTGTAGCGCCGCACAGCGCACGCTGCAGGCGTCGCCGGCCCGCGGGACCACTCGCAATCGACTCGCAGGCCTCGGTTGCGTCGATTGAGCTCGCGAAGGAAAAATGCGTGCGAAATGGTTTTGCGGTTTGGTGGCCGTGAGTCGATTTTTTTGTTTTCCCATACAAATGAATTTTGCGGAAAATAAAAAGTGGCCCGCGAGCCCGGTCTGGCGTGCGCCCCGCTAAAAGTCCGTCGGTGGGTATATGAGAGGGGGGCAAAAGAGCCCGGCCGGAAACGGTCGGGGTCTCGAGCCTCCGCAACACTCTAAGTGGTCCCGTAAGGCGCCGCGACTCTATATCAGTACCTGATCTTGCAGATTCCCACTGCGTGGCCCTCTGAACAAGCTTGCAGGCTCCGGCTTCGCTAGCGGGGGGTTCATAGTGGGCGTCGACCTCCACGAAAGCGACCGCCCAGGCGGTACGGCGTACTGGGGATGCCTGGCTATAGCGGACGTAGGCTTGCCTGCGACCGCTGCCCGTTGGGCTCTGTGGGTAACTGGCCGATGGCTAGACTTACCAACTGAGCATCGGGAGGCAACCTCTCGTGACGGACACCGCAATGGTAGAAGTCTCGTGCAGCGTCCTCCTCTTGGGGCCCCTAAGCCACACGGCCCGCTACGGGTGCGGTGCGGCGGACGGAAGCCCTGGGGAATTTAGAGGGGGAAATCG
>PPHJ01000047.1:0-352368 GCA_002991585.1 Ilyonectria mors-panacis
TATCTCCTAGTAGGGAAGCATCCAATCAGATAGAATATTGGGTCGGTTGCAGGAAAGTTCGCTGGCAAGATATTAATAGAGCCTGCAGCAGCCTGATATCTAAGGGAGGTTAAAGATATATCAGAGGAAGGATAGATTGGTTGAGACAGCTTTGGAGACGATGGATGATCTTGTCTTTTGGTCTAGGAAGGAAGAAAGCTAGCTATTTATACCTAGGGATCTGTCTGATCCAGATGCCCTTGATCCGATGCCAGATGCCCTTGATCTGATGATGCCGTTGATATCCGAAGATCTAGGTTGTTGAGGTTAATCTAGGTTGTTGAGGGCATCTAGGTTCGAAGGGTCCACGGTACGGATCCAATCCTAATCTAGGTTCAAAGGCAACCACGGTACGGATCCGGTCCTATGCAAAGCTGACTTTTCCTATCAGGTTGTTTGACAAGATAGAGGCAGAATAAAAATTGTAGTAACTATTAAAATAGACTTAAATAAATCTCTTAAAAATAAAGATAATAAATTAATAGACTTTTTAGCAGCCTTAAGCTCTCTTTTGGCCTCTTTGACTTTTTAGAAGAATCTCTAATAAAAGAAAGATAATAATAATTCCTCCCCTATAATAGCACTAACCTCCCCTTTTAACCTTATTTAGGCTACTCTAGAGATATTTCTATTAGTAACTAGCTAGCTTAAGTATCCCTAACTGCCTATTATATCTCTCCCCTACAGTCTAATAATTATCCTTAATTAGACTAGAAGTATATATAATATAATAGCCTCCCTATTTAAGATTCTAATTAAGAAAATACAGTAAGTATTAAAGAAGTATCTTATTAGATACTTCTAAAGACTAATTCTCTCTATTAATAAAAACTCTCTACTCTATAAGCCTCTCTATCTATAACTATTTTAATTTACTAAAGAAAGCAAAATAATACACTAAATAACTATTACTTATAAGCCTTATACTAATAGTAATATTCCTTCTAACTGATCTTTGTAATAGCAGGAGGGATAATATCTATATAGATAGTATTAATTAGCTCTTCCTACTGAAAAAAGAAATTAGACCTTCTAGAATATAAGTTATATAGATTTTAAACTTAGGTATAAATAGTATAGGTTATTTAATAATATAAGGGAGGTTTATTAGGTTAGTATTAATAGTTATCTTCTTTATAGCCTTACTAATAGGAATATTAGTATACTTTCTTTATCCTTTAAAAACAGTATTATTATTAAAGTAGTAAGAAGCAGCTCTATTAATAAATTAGACAGTAGAAATAGTTAGAGTCCTATAGAATTTAATTTCTTAATGAGAAGATAGGCTAAATAAGGGATCCCTTATTAAGATATTACTTCTAATAGACTCTTTACAAATATCTCTTATTAATATATCCAATCTAGCAGGCTAATAAAAACTTAAGCTTTAGATATCCCTCTTAAGTTAGAATACAGATAGTAACTTTAGAAGTAGTAATAGTAAGGCCTTAATCTTTCTAACCCCTTCTATTAGAGAAGATATTACTCTTTTTTCTATCTCTTTAGAATGTCTAAAGGGCTTAGCAGTAAGTTTATTAGGCTTAATAATAGAGGGAGCTATACTAAATAACTCTCTTATCTCCTTAATACCTCCAAATAATACTATAGGTATAGTTTTTAAGTGTAGGTTTAAGAGCTATTAGTAATTTCTCTAGGATAGTTAAGTCTAGAGAGATAATACTTCTTTCTATAGCCTTAAGTAGCTTAAGGATCCCCTTTTAAACCTTAAATTCTCTCTTTTTTAAATATTTTAATAAGGTTGTTAGGTATAATAAACTTAGCCTTTTAATAGTTCGACCTATATATTAATAAAGAGCAGGAAGTCTAACTGAAAGGGGTAGCAGGATAGAGAATAATTTAATAGATATTTAGAAGTTTCTTAGGGTTAAAGCTCTTCCAGCTGACTAAAAAGAATCCACTAAGGTTAATATAGAGATTTAATATCCTAAGTTTCTAGTCGGTAGGTATAAACTTATACTTACAGTTAAAAGATAGATTGATTTTCCAGCTAATTTTATTTAAACTCTTATAGTATATTAGATCCTAAATCCCAAGCTTCTCTATAATAGTATATCTAATAAAGCTTTTAATATACTTTAGATTTAGGTCTAGATCCTTAGTTTCTTTCTTTTTAGCAGCCTTCCTTTTCTTCTTTAGCTATAGTAGGAACTTTAGCTTAATAGTATTAAGCTTTTAATTGTAAAATTATAGCTTAAAAGAAACTCCTACTAGCTTATTTATTTAAATTGTTAGAAAATAGTCTCTTCTTTAAAATTCCTCTCTATATTTATTACTTATCTAAGCTAACTATACTATAAATAGCTAAAGTTATAAGAAAGACTATAAGAAAGCTATACTTCTAACTGCTAGACTGGGCAGAGGCTAGTATACTGAAGATAGTAAAATTAAAAAGAATACTATTAACAGTTATAATCTCCCTTCAGGCAATTCTAGCAGCCTTAAATTATTCCTCCTTTTAGTAGACTATTATATTAAAGAGGAAAAGTTACTTTATTTTAATATCCTAGATATAACTAAACTAATAGTATCAGTTAGTAAAGTTAATAATATCAATAAGGTAGTAACAGTTAAATATAGTCTCTTAAATAGGTTAGAAGCTTACTGTAGGATAGTTCTTTATAACTAGAATGTCTTTCTTAAGAAGCTTAGTTAAAAAGATCTCTTTTCTCTAGTTATTAGCTTAAAGAATATAGATATTAAGATTAAGACTAAAAGGTATAATAGCTATAATATCCCTTATTCTATAGGTTATAGTTTATAGGAAAGTAATAAGACTAAAGTTAGCAGATAGATTCTAATATTAAAGCTTATATTACAGACTCTAGAGATTACTATAGTAACCTTCCTAAGTTCTAAAGTTAGTTTTACTAAAGTTAGAGTGCAGTTTAATAGTTTTAGCCTAAATTTTAATTAAGTTTTTATCCCCTAGGATAGAATATTTAGTTTTCTTTTTATTCTAATAGGATTAATTTAGTTAGAAAGAATAAAGAGTTAGCTATTAGTTAATTCTGTTAATTAGAGGTATCTTTATAAGGTTCTTATTATAGTAAAGAAAGCTCTCTTTTTTACCTTCTCTTTAAATAGTCTCTTTATAGAGAGTTAGCAATTTTATACTGCAGTAGAATTATATCTTTTTCTTTATAGTCTTATTAGAGGTAGCTATTATATACTAAGTTCTATAGTATAGTAATAGATTTAAAAGTCAGTCAGTAGAAAGAAAAATAACTAATAAGATAGTAGTTAAGGTTTAGGCTTAATAGAGAAAGAATTGCAGTATAGAGGTATAAGTTACAGTATTAATTTCTATAGCAGCTAGAGTATAAAAAGAGTGTATATATATTAGTATTTTTTAAGAGACTAAGTATTTAAGGATCTTTATGCTATAAGGCTTAGTTCTTTTTGTAATAGTGAATTATAAAGATAGCAGTTATTATTTTCTAGACCTTCTTATTAATTTTTCTTTATAAGTTATAATAAATAAAGATACTTATTTTTTGTAATTTCTATACTTTATAATAAAGTCCTGCTAGCTTAGCCCTAAGGTAGGGTCTTTTAAGCTTAAAGTCTCTTTCTCTTCTATATTACTAATATTAGAACTTTAGCCTTATTCTGCCTTAGACATCCCTTTTTTTTCTATTATTGCAATATCAGAATAGCCTCTATAATAGTATCTCTTCAAGATAAACTAATTATTCTTTTCAGTCTTTCTTAAGAAAAGCTCTCTAATATTTATTATCTAATAGACTGTAGAGTTAAAATAGATAAATTCTTATAATAGACTGGTACCTTTTAAAAGGATTAAAATACTATTCTCCTTTATTTCTTTTCTATATTGAAGCTTAATCTAACTCTAGCTTTAGTAAGATCTTTTATCTTCTTTCTGTTAGTTTAGGTTATCTAATAAGATATTTTTTTTAGGTCCTAAAGATATTCCAGATTTAGGTTTGCAGTTTTTAAGCCCTTAATTAACTGGGCTGCCCTTTATATATTAAGTTAGATATCTAATTTCCTGCCTCTAGCTCTAGAGAGGCCTTTCTTATCTGGTTCCTTAAGTAGCTTTCTTTTTGAGACTTAACTATTACAGCAGGAATAGGGCTTTTAGCTACCCGCACTTTTTAGTAGGTTTTTATTCTGGCAGACTGGGCTTATCCTGAAGGGTACTTCCTTATAAACCTTCCCTCCTACCTATATCTTGTTAAGACTCTTATTATTGCCTTTATTAGGGTTATTAATTCGGTTATATATTATTATTATATATCTACAGTTATCTCTCAATAACTACCCGCTTTAATAAGCACATTCTGACCTCTTTCTATACTTATATTTTAGCTCTAGGATATATAAATAGGGTGTATGCTAATTGCCTTTAGTATAACTGGGCCGATTGCAACTAGAAATACCTCTATAGGTATATAGCTTTAGGCTGCTAGGAAGGCCCTTGGAAATTTCCTTTTGGTGGTTAAGCTATAATCCCAAATATATTAACCTTTTATACTTCTAACGTTTTTAATTCTTATTCTTACCCTTAGATTATAGGCAAATATCCCTCTAAGGCTGGTAGTATATCTAACCTTAAGATTTATTATTAGGCTTTTTAGGTTTCTATTTAGGCTCTTTATAATAGGTATTGGGCTTTTTAGTTAGTCTTAATAGGTTCTCTTTCTTCTATTAAAGAAGAAAATAGTCTTTTTTTTTCTGTTTTTGTAGAATAGGTAGTTAATAGTAAATACCTAGGGAATAATATTACTATTTAGTTGGTATTATCCTTATTTCTTCTAGATAGGTTTTCTTTTTGCTATTTCTCTTTATTATAAGGTATTATTTACAGCAATAGAACCCCTCTAGACAGTTATTTTATTGGGTTTTAGCTGTTAAGACTCTTTATATTTAAGTCTCTTTAGTAACTCTATATTTTGCTTTTTCTATCTGCCTCTTTATATAGTAATACTGCTATCCCCAGCTAATACTGTATTCCTAAATATCTAATAAGATATTTTAGACTGCTTTATACTAATTCTTAGCCTTCTTACTTATCTCTAGGATATAAACCTAGAAATCCCCTTTAAGTTCTTTCTGTAGACAAATAATAGGCTCTATACTGATGTTATTTAATAAATCTTCTATCTTACTGGGTTAATATATCTTATTATAAGATAATTCTTTATTAGATTTTTTACTCTTATTATTAGTAGGTAGTCTCTAAACTTTAGTATCTTTAGGGCTAGCTTACTACTTTTAATTATTCTTTATAAAGACCTTAAGTTAATTCCTATAGTAGGTTCTCTTTATTTCTATACTATTTAGAGTCTTAAGAATATAGGTTTTAGTCTCTCTTAGAATCTTATAGATCTTATAGAGTTCTTACTACTTAAGCTTAAGCTTAGCTACAGAGGAAAAGTTATAGTAGTTTTTAATATTATAAAGAAGAATAAGATCTTCCTTAGATAATAGCGTTTTCCTTAGCTTAAAAGTATTAAATGCAGTTATCTTTCTTATTAGGTTCTCTTAATATTCCTTAACCTTCACTCTAGCAGCTTTTAGATTCTCTTTCTGTCTTTTTAGGATTTAAATTTAAGCTAAGATAATATTTTCTCTACTATAGACTTTATTCTAGTTAATAAGTCTCTAGGTTGGGACTTTAACTTCTATAGGAAGAATAGATTTCTATCTGTAGAGGAGCTAAAAAGATAAGTAACTATAAGATCCTCAGATAGTAAATCTATCTGTAAGTAGAACTTAGTCTAATAAACTCACCTACTTTCCTAGTCTTCTAAGCTTCTTAAAATAGTTAACTATAGATATATAACTAACTTTAATTAACCTATTTAACTTAGAATTATAGGCAGAAATCTTAGCTATTATAATATTTAGGTTGTCTAGCTTATTAGGAATCCCTTTTGCCAGCTTACTTCTATTATTAGTAACAATCTTTAAAGGTATACTATAGCAATAGATAATCCTCCTGATAAATTTTCTAATATTTATAGCAGTTAGAGCCTTATAAGATATAGCTTTAATCTATTCTGTTATATTATATCTAGCTTCCAGCAGGAACTTTATCCTATTATCATTAGAAAGATACTGTCTATCGATATAGATCTTTATTATAGAATACTAAGGGGCTATAGGCTTAGTAATCTCTATAGGCCTCTAAGCTGTATAAATCTAGCAAATTAGATATATTTAGATAACTGACTCTACTATGCGTCTAAGGCTTTACTAGAAATAGCAATAGGAAATAATTTAGATGGTTGCTTTTTAGCTTTTATAACCTCTATTGTGGTGAGAAGATATAATAAGATGCTTCTAAAGCTCCTTATTATTAACAATAAGCATCAAGTTATCTTCCAGTCTTAGACCTTATCTCCAGATCTAACTACTGTAGATATAGAATTGTGTTGCCTTTTTTCTTAATTGCCTAAAGTCTCTGGTAGAGAGTTCCTTCAGCCGCTTTAGGGTAGTTAAGTAGTTCCCTAAGACCAGCTATTCACTTTTGTAGTTCTCTCTTAGGCTCTTATCTTTAGGGCCAAAAAGAACAAGGTTGAGTCGGGTGTCGATTTTATCCTCTATATCTCCTTTAGCTACTCGGTCTAGAAGATTAAAAGAACCCTCCCTCTTTCTTAAAAGACTGTTAGTAACTGTATTTTTCTTTTTTGGGATATATCTGATAGTAGAGTTAAAGAGTAAGAGGTAGCTAATCTAGCGAATAACTATCGATCCTAGTATATTATCTGCTCTATTATTAAGTTAATTAATAAGGACTTCAGAGTTAGTTTCTAAGGTAAAGAGATATCTATAGATCTGTATTCTTATATATCTAACTGTATAAAGAGCTCTCTTATACTCTAGCTTTATTATATTATATTTTTTTTCTTAGTATCCGTCCAGATACTAAATTTAAATCTTATAGAGTGGCGTTTACTCTCTATTATCTGTATTAGGATAGCTCTCTAGCCTAAAATACTGGCGTTAATTATTAAGATAACTTTTCTAGCTCCTTTAGATAGGTTAAGAGAGATGAGGATAGGAGCGGTAATAACCTTTTCCTTTAATACCCTTATTGCTTCCTTCTGGGCTCCTCTCTATTCCTAGGAGGCATCCTTCTTTAGTAGCTTAATAAGGGGCTTAACAATCTAAGTATACCCTTTAATCTAGATTCTATAGTATTCTGTAATACTTAGAAAGGCTCTTACTTCAGTCAGGTTTTTATAGGCTTTCTATTTAATAATCTTTAGGATCTTATTCTTTAAGAGCTTATAACTATAAGTACTGTAAAAATATCCTACTAGAGGAGTAGTCTTTTAGTAGAAAAATGATTTTTTTATAGTAATTAAATAGCCAGAAAGCTCTATATTAATTAGAATATACGTATTAAGATTTATAAGATATTCCAGAATATATCTTCTAATATTAGAAAGAGACTCCTCCCTATTATAGTCCTCTAGAGAGCTCTTAACACTAATATTATCTAGAAAAGCTCTAGCTTTATTTAATATTAAGTTAAAAAGGATCCTTATTATAATTCTAGTAAACTGGGCTATTAAGTTTATAGCCTCTTAAAGGAGGGTGTACAGCTTGAATAGACTGATAGGTATTTAAAAGGTTATTAAATCCCTACTTTTTATATCTAAAGAGATCTAATTATATCCAGAAAAAAAGTTAAGAACTAAAAGGATAAAACACATTCTAAATTTAGTAGAGAAGTCTTTTATTCCTAGAGGAATTATACTATCTCTAATAGTATAAATATTATACTTTTTAGCTGAGTTAATAAAGTATAGGCCTTTATTCTTTTTAGCTATAAGTATCTAGTAGTTTCTATAGAAAGTATAACTTTTTTTAATAATCTTATTCTTTAGTTTTTTCTTTAGCAGCTTAATAACCTTAAGCTTAATTCTATAAGGAATAACTATATTACTGC
The DNA here is from genome assembly GCA_002991585.1 of Ilyonectria mors-panacis. Classification (NCBI taxonomy): domain Eukaryota; kingdom Fungi; phylum Ascomycota; class Sordariomycetes; order Hypocreales; family Nectriaceae; genus Ilyonectria; species Ilyonectria mors-panacis. The sequence goes on from PPHJ01000047.1 coordinate 7,982, forward strand.
ACTATTAAGCTGAATAGGGCGTAACTTTAATAACTTATAGGAGAGTAATCCTAGAGTTAAATTCCTCTTTTTCCTTAAAGATCCAGGCTAAAACTTCTTTCTAATTAAAGATAATTTAATAGAAGATTTCCCTTTTAGTATTATTAAGAGTATCCTCAGTCTGCTCTATTAGAGCTTTTAATTTCTTACTAAAAAGCTTTAATTTCTTTTTAATCTTTAAGAATTTAGGAGTAATATAGTTAGAGAAGGAGGAGTTCTTTTCTAGATCCCTTTTAACCTTATTCTATCTTTTATCTTGCCAGTATAGGTTTCCTTTAGGTATAAATCTATTAGAAGGAATATTATCTCTAGGTTAGATTTTATCTGTTTTTCTTTTATATATTATATTAACCCAAACTGTTATATTTTTGTAGCTGCTATTCTAAGTGTGTATTTTCTTAACTTTAGACTGTATCAAATTATTTTCTTTTATTTAGTTTTTAAGAATAATCTTATAGACTTTCTATACTGTCTTTCTGTTAATATATCTAATAAGATACTTAATATTATCCTCCTCTAAACTGTAAATATCCTTAATAGCTAGTTTAAAGGATTTTAATACACTTATAATAACCCTCTTAATACTACTTTATTAGTAACTAGGTTGACTTTTTATATTCTGTCTGTAATAGGAGATATTAGGTTAATAGTCTCTAGCTTATAGCTTATTAATATCTCTTTAGGGATAGTACTATAGTTAAAGGTAACTTTTACACTTTAAATAAAGAGTATCTTTAGGATAAAAAGAATAGAAACTGCCAATATAGAGGCTATATATATCTTCTATTTAATAAAGATATTGTCTATATAGATATTAGTGGTAATAATTCCAGCTATTAGAACTAAGTCTTTTAAGAAGAATATAGTTTTAGCTAAGCTAGATATAAATAGGAGTTTACTAGTCTTAATAATATAGTCTGAGATAATATTGCCTTTAGTATCTATATTTAGAATAGCTTTCTAGATATAACTATTAGAATACTTAAGTTTTATCTAAAGTCTTAGGAGATTTTAATATATATTAACTACAGCTATAAGTCTATATTCTGAATAAGATTTATAAAAGCTTTTATTATTATTTTATTAGGTGCTTTTTAATTAGACCTCTTTAATTTCTTCCTATAGGAGACCTTCTTTATAGTTTTATTATTTACTACAATATAGTCTCCTAGAGTAAGAATAGTATTATTCTGAGTAGATAGAGGGGTTTTTTTTTAACTAATTATAACTATAAGAACTCTATATTACTAAGCTAAATTATTAAAATAGGTCTTAGAGAATAATAGACTATTCTGTATTATAAGCTCTAGCTTTTTCTATCCCTTAAGAAGATTTATTTTAACTTCCTTTAGTAGCTTTTTCTTATAGAAAGAAGCAGAATCTAGCCAGATAGTATTAATAATAATACTATTAGCTATATTAATTAATTTCTTTACTATTAAGCAGCTAAATTCCAAGTTGTACTAAATTATCTAAGGGATTAAAATAGAGATCTTTATATTTAGAACCTTTTATCTTAGGGAGGCTCTATTCTTAATTAAAGTAGTCAGATAGATATTACTATTAGAGGTATCCTTATTAATAGCTTCTACTAGCTTTCAGTCCTTTAGCTTTATTAGCTGAAGGATCCTTAGTGTGACTATAGAAGAAATTAGATAATCTTTTTTTAGCTTCTTTAGGCAGCTTCTTAACTCTAGCCCTCTTACTAATAGCAGTATTAAAGGTAATATTATTATTTAGAATTACAGGAGGCTTACTGATATCTTTATTGTTAATTAGAATGATATTAGTAATAAGCTTATCCTTCTGACTGTTAGTAGGCTTTCCAGTCCTACTACTAATCTTACTGATAATTAAATCCTTAAATAGCAGGTTCTGGTTTCTTTTTATAAAGTTTATTACTAGATCTTATTTCTTCTAGTTAGGAGATTAATTTCAGACTGTAGAGCTAGATATTAGACTATCTAAGAAACTAATAGCTAGGGACTTTAGGAATTTCCTAATCTATATAATAACTAGCTTCTTAATACTGCTAAGAAGCTCTATCTTTCAGACTAGCTTTAAAGGAATATTAGCTTCTCTTTAACCTACTTAGGCTATACTAGCTTTTAAGTTAAAGTTATAATAGCTAGTATCTTAATCTTTCTGCAGCTTATAGTATTAGTTGGGAAAATAACTAGGAATATAGCAGTAAAAGTATTTAATCTGCTTCTAACTATAGCTAGTATTAATAATAAAGTTCTAGTTATCTCTATAAGGTCTTCTAGAAGCTAGATTGTAATTATAATAAGGCTAGTTAAAAAACTTCTGCTTATCTATAGCACTTTAGATTATAGCAACTAATCTAGCCTCTATATCCTCTTAGTGTCAGGTAGTATTAATACTTAGCTTTTAGACTAGCTTAATAAGGGAATTAATAGTCTAGTCGGTCTTTAGTTAACTTAGCAGCTGAAATAAACGTTCTATATTCTTCTCTAAGAGTCTTTTATCCGATATAAATTCTCTCTTTTAGAGCTTTTTAATTAGATTCTTAAAAGACTAATCCTATTTAAGTAAGAATATTATAAGATTAACTATATTGTTATAGGTCTTTACTTACAGCTTCTAGACTGAGATATTCTTCTATCTACACACTTAAATAATAACCTTCTAGAGAAGAGTATGGAAGATAGTATAGGAATTATCTTTTTTAAATTTCCCTCTATTATAGAGAGCCTTATATAGCTCTTAATAGATCTTAAGCCAGTTAAGTATCTTAAGATTAGTTGCCTTTCTTATAGATAGAGAGTTTATCTTTAAAATCCTTTTAAGGGGTTAGAGCTGTTATTTCTTATCCTCCCTCTTAAAATCCTTTAGAAGCTTTATTTTAACTTCCTCTTAGGTATTATATTTACAGGCCTTTTCTACCTTTATCCTAACATCCTTATGGGAAAAATAGGTTAATAATATCTTCTTTTTCTTATTAGTATAAATTCTATTTTTAATATAGTTTTTAAATAACTGTATAAAGCTGGTAATATTAGTCCCTTTAAACTTACATTTAAATATATAGATAGGAATAAGAGATTCTATTTCACTGTCCCTATTAGCCCCCTAAGTGGCCTTTATTATCCGGATTTATTTTAGAATAGATACTTAACTCTAGAAGAGTTCAGTCTTATAAAGATAACTTCAGACTGATTAAAAGGGCTGCAAGCTATAACTGAATCTATTTATTGTATTAAATTAGAGGGTAGCTAGTTATATCTACAGGTATTAAATAAGATACTTTTCTCTTCTTTTTCCTCCTTCTCGCTTTAGTAGTAGTATTAGAATTATAAGTATAGTTAGAGAAATCTTAGTCTCTTAGAGAATAATTCTTCTTTTATAATATAGCTTTAGCTAACTATACTAAAATAAATATCTAACTGTAATAGTATCTTTTTTATATAGAGAAATATATAGCCAGAAAGAATTTATAAATAATAAATAAAAGAAAGTTAAAGGAGGGTTAAATATCTATCTTAAGTAGATATAAGTTATAATAGTTATAAAATCTCTTAAAATTAGGCTAGAAGTAACAGAGGGGAATTATAGCTAATAATTAAGGTCTTTAATTAGCTTCCTTCTATACTTCCTAGTGAAATCTCTCTTAGTAGAGTAATTATTATAATAATAACTCTCTTTTTAGATACTGCTAATCTCTTTACTTTCTGCCTTCTCTATTCCTAGAGTTAAAACTCCCCCCTTATATCTTTCCCCTAAGCTTTAAAATCCTAATACTATAGATAGATATTAAAACTAATATAGCTAGACTCTAATTCTTTATAAGATACTAAATTACAATTATTACAGTAATATCTTTCTATCTAACTAACCCCTATATATTCTTATCTAGCTAATAGCTTACTAAGCAGAATTAGCAGTCTAAGCCTTAAGTAGACCTTCTATAGAAGTAATTTTCTAAAGATATTATTCTATAAGATACTTTTTAAGCTAATTGTACTTTCTTTTTCAGTTTAGCCCTTAAAGCTAAAAAGTTAAAATAGTAGTAAGTAGTATAGCTTAGAGTTTAGCCTATTATAGATATTACTCCTAACAGAAGATATCTTAAATAGGAATTCTTATTTCTTAACTGGATTAATTGGGGCTTTTTTAAGCTCCTTTAGCTTATAGGAAACTTAGGGAGGTTTTAATTCCCCTATCTTTTCTTTTCTTTCCCTCTCACTCTTCTTAAGTCTAGTAACTTACAGTATAAAAAAGTATATCAATTAATTACTCTAATAAATAAAATCAATTAATTTACTGTCCTACTATAACCTTTAATTTAGCAGTAAAAAGAGATAGAAATAACACCTAACTTATTAACTTACCCTAGGGGAGATATATAGAGGATTATCACTTAGGTATCTTAGCTAGTCAGCTTAAAGCTACACCAGATTACATATATAAGGTCAGATCAATCTAAGGCTTATATCTTCTGGTAGGGAAAGCATCCAATAAGATAGAATATTGGGTCAGTCGCAGGAAAGTTTGCTAGTAAGGTATTAATAGAGCCTATAGCAGCCCGATATCTGAGGGAGGTTAAAGACAGAGGCAGAATAAGAATTATAGTAACTATTAAAATAGACTCAAATAAATCTCTTAAAAATAAAAGCAATAAATTAATAGACTTCCTAGCAGCCTCAAGCCCTTCGGCCTCTCTGACTTCTCAGAAGAATCTCTGATGAAAGAAAGATAATAATAATTCCTCCCCTGTGACAGTACTAACCTCCCTTTTAACCTCATCCGGGCCACCCTAGAGACATCCCCGCTGGCGACCAGCTAGCCCAAGCGTCCCTAACCGCCTGTCACAGGATTTCAGATTGTAAGTATAGCAGCTTTATTACTTGTTAATAGTACTATATTTTAGTATCTTAAGTTAGATAAGTACCTTAATGTGTAAGCTATTGCTGCTAGCTCTATAGAAAATAGGTTCTATTTCATTCTTATACTAAGTATAAAGGAAAATCGCTCCAGTCTTAGCCCTCTTTATACTTTGTTAGTAGGAGATGCACTTAGTGCAGACCAGGCCTGCAACAGCAAAAGTCTGAGATACCCTATAGTTCAGACTAAAGGGAGGTCTTGCAGCTAAGACCAGCTAAGGGAATTTTAGCAAGGAAGGAAAGACAAGCTCTTAATCAAATGCCTCTGCACAAGATAAGATAGAAAAGAACAACAAAGAAGGGATAAGAGCTGCTGCGACAGCTGGTCTAGTAGTGAAGGGATAATAATAAGCGTCTCAAAAAGTTCAAATTGAAGAAGGGAAAAAGCGTGCCCTTCCTACTACAGGAAGAGCTGTTCCTTTAAGTAGGCTCTAGTCTGGTCAGGCTAGGCCTGCTATCATTAAACCCCAGTGTGCCAGTCAGCACCATCTCAATACTGATATAGGGATCTTAATAACCTTGCTAACTCCTACTATACTATTCTGTACTAAACTGCATACTGCAACCTATATTGCCCAGCCCAAATCTACTTATATTATCTCTATCTTATTGTTATCAGAAATAATAATTTATACCCATTCTGCCCAAGGTGCTAATATAAATAGATTAACTATTTTCAGTTCCTCTATTAGTATCTTATTAAGTACTACTATTATTTTGTAAAATAGTAAGTAGTTATATTGCCTGAACTTTTAGATACAGAATGTAGTATTATAAAGTGGGTTAGTTATTAGTAGGGTGTAGAGGTTAGTCTACATCTTAACTGCCTGCCTTTAAAAACGCTCTTATACGCTGGCAATATACGCCTCTACTTCTGCTATACTTATTGCTACTATAAGAAACGTTCCCATAATTGCTTGTACCCCAATTCTTTAGACTTAATTAATAGGACTGGCTCTTCTATACTTGTATATATGCATCCAGACGTTTGAGGCGTAATCTACTACTGATGCAACTATAGCTATAAACAGTTATCTTACTGTTACTGGGGTGAAACCCCTAAGCTGTTATAGCTCTATAGCTGCTTCCAGGCCCTTTAGTCGCTACTCGTGCAATATGTTCTTTGTACTTCAAGCTGGAGTTTATAATCATTCCGAGAACCTTAGCTTAGGTTTTGGGTTGGATATATTAAAATGAGCATATTATGTTAATTAAAGGAGAAAAAGACTAGTGCTAACTAGCGGAAGCTATTGACAAGAAGACATCCACATCCCAGCTACCAATAGATTGAAATAGCCATTAATCCGTTAAATAACGGATCTCAACAGGACAAGCTGCCCCTTAATTGCAAAGGGCTCTGAATTAAGCTTGTATGCCTTTCGGGTGAGGTATATAACCGCTGTCTTCTCTGCTTCTAAAGTTGCACCACTCCTCCTCTCCCAGTTCAGCGCTTTCTTAATAATTACTTTAATTCCGTTGCGATTACTCTCTGCTGTTAGGCCTGTAACCCACGCCGTAAAGTCGTCCACAAAGGCTATCGCTCCTCTATAACAATTAATTCTAAAGTGGGGCTCCATAAGTCCTCAGACACCCCTCTCACACTATAACCCCGGCCGGAACATATAGAATAAAGATACCAATTCTACAGCCCACAGACTAGCTACAAGAAAAGTAACTATATTTTTGGATTCCTTAGAGGTATAGCTTTAATATTTTGTATACCAACCCTTGGCCTTACAGTAGGCCTTAACCCTCTAGAGTATTAACTCCATTAGGCCCCAAATAAAGTCCTGGGGGATAGTATCCTATATTGCTACTAAGTATACCTTGAATTTCTCGATATCCTCTGCATTTTTCTTCAATTTGGATACCCAAAGGAATTTTTTATAGAGATCTCTCTTTAGTTTAGTCCAGACGTACTTAATAGAGTTTAAATTAGGGCTGTAGGGGGGCTAGTTAATAAAAGAGATTCTGTGTTTTAAGAGGAAAGCTATAGTTGCCTTTAATATATAAAATTGTAGTATTATTCTACTGAAAATACTAGGTATCTGTATAATTAGAAAGAAGTCTAGAAGTTAGAGTTTTAATATAGCTATTTAAGGTGTAGCTATTGTACTTTAAGCTTAGATCTTAGACTATAATAACTAGCTTGCTATAGCTCTTCTTATAAATTGCACTCTATACTATAATAATTATATTACTCTTACTATAAGACTTTATATTAATAAATTTTAGGTTATAAGCCTTATAAATAAACCTCTAAATCTAGATATTTAGTGCAGTACTGCTATTTTAAGTAGAATACTTATTAGAGCAGATTATCTAGAGAGTGTAATTAGTATATAAAGAAGCTAATAAGGGTATTTTAAACACTCTACTATATCTTACTTAATTTATCTCCTTTTTTTATCTAATTATTTATAAATTAAAGCTATTAAGCTATATCTTTTTTTTATAAAAAAGATCCTCTTTCTAGTATACTATTTATATAAGTTAGCCTTATTTAAAGCTTATCAGATAGTTATAGTGCTTATATTAAGACCCAGATTGTTAACTAAGTTTTTTTCTTATAATACTTTTATCCTATTGTATAGCGTAAATAATAGCCCTTTTGGCCTGTAGCGTTAGACTCAGGGGATGCCCTAACTGGGGCTTAAGAGCAATTAATCCAGTTGTCTCGAGCCGTTAAAGCAGGGTGCTGATAGTAGATGTTGACACCCTAAAACGCATTACAACTATACTTTTTGCCTCTCCGGCTTGTACAGCCGCAATAATAGCCGCATGGAGCTCTAGGCTAGTTTGTTAGCGTCTTTGATGATTTTCGGATATTATGGTCCTAAAAGACTGCAAATTGGATGACATAATAAAAAGTTATAGATTGTTGAAGATGATGGAGGAGAAATCGCAGTTCTGATCCGTGATGTAGAGCGCGAGAAAGTCGCGTGGCGTCCGAAGACTTGTGGAGCCCCACTTTACTGAACCTGGGTCGAATGTGGCTGAGTATAGTGTGTGGCTGGTGCTAATGTGCTCTACTGAGCTGTTAGCGGTAATAGCAGTATGTAAACACCTCAGGCATCAATAATATCCACTTTGGTCCCTGAGATGCAGATGCTATTCTGTATTACCCCACTAATGGTTATAAAACTAAAAAAATAGAACCACTTACTTATCAAAGTAGAGTATTAAGTTCTATAAGGATTGCAATATTTTAACGTCTGCCTAGCATATATGTGTGCCTATTACTATCGATATAAGTAAGTTCAAATATGGTATGTCTGGGATGCTTATTTTACATTAGGGTTAGTGTGAGATTTAATTTGCTATATGCTCAGAATAAATGTCCCTGAAGATATAATTTCAGCCGTATAAGGCTGGAGAGGGAAATACCCCACTTTTATACTCTTACTCAGTTTCTCTTCTTCTCCTACATCTTAAATAAGGCGCAGAGATTTATACTGCTTGCTGAACGGTACTAGCCTTTAGGAATAGCATAGAGTCTATACGCCCAACCACTTATCTTGGATTCGATATTGCTATTATCTGCGCCCTTACTATTAAAGCAGATGCTGTTAAGGCTCTCTTCAATTAGTATTGGGAAGATGATGGTCCCCGCTATGACAAAGTGCCAGGCGATTCCAACGCCTACTCTACAGAGTCTATCAGTTGGCATAACGTCGTTTTTGCCTACATATTAGGTATGGGGAAGATTAATTCTGCAGCTGTTGCGACTAACTGCTATACTAGCTTCCCTAACATCAAGCTGGCTCTTATTATTAGTGTTTGTAGTGCAGTACCTTTTGTGCCCAGCACTAATACTGAGATTGTTTTTAGCGATGTTATTATAAGCAGTGGTGTTATTTAATATAACTTTAGCTAATAACTCTCTGAATGATTTATATGTAAAAATATACTTCTGGAGTTATTAGAGAGGCCTAACATAGAGATCCGTATGCTATTAGCTAAGCTAGAGAGTATTTACAGCTAAAAGATATTAAAAAGTAAGATAGCCAGTTATCTTAATAAGCTTAAGGATAAGTCTAAGCTAGAAGTAAAATACTTAGGTATTGTAAATAATAGGCTATTTTATATAACATATTGTTATATTAGCAATAAAAAGACTTATAAAGAGTGTGGGTGTAATAGTAGAGTGGTTTTATACTGTTACCTTAATTAAGGTATACGTCAGTTAGCAGTTTACTTCAGCTTAATTGTATCTAGCGATATAGTTATAAAGTCTGGAGAAAAGTATAATAATATTGTATAATAAGAGAATATTATCGGATTTAAGATAGAAGACACTAGAATGTGGGATACCTTTTTTTATATAGTAATTAAGAGTGCTTATAATTATACTAAGAGCTATAAGATAAAGATATAGTAGTAATATACTGCTATAATAATAGCAGTATATATAAAGGCTTTCTTAAAATATTAAGTGTTTTTAATAACTACTAAATAAAATAAATAAAATAAATAAAATAAATAAAATAAATAAAATAAATAAAATAAATAAAATAAATAAAATAAAATAAAATAAATAAAATAAATAAAATAAATAAAATAAATAAAAATAAATAAAAAATAAATAAAATAAATAAAATAAATAAAATAAATAAAATAAATAAAATAAATAAAATAAATAAAATAAATAAAATAAATAAATAAAATAAATAAAATAAATAAAATAAATAAATAATTCTATTTAAAAAAAACTAAATAATCTTAAGATTAATTTTTATAATTTATATTTTATAATTTTAAAATTCCCTTAATAAGGAAACTTAATATTTAAATTTACTATATTTTTATTATATATATTATAATTACTAAAGCTTAAGTTTAAGTTTTAAACTGCTTTTTTTTATCTACTGAAATTCTATTTAACTTTTTTATTAAATAGTAAAGTTAAAGTTAAAAGAGTTAAAGTAAAAGAGTTAAATTAAAACTTAAGATAAAAAACTAATATATAATAACCTTATTATTTAGCTACTATTTCTTTTATTATTAAGTATAATACTAACTATTTATCTCTATTATTTGAAAATACTATATAGTTTTAATTTATCTAATAATATTAAGTAAAGTTAAAAAGAAAACTAAATAATTTTATAATTATTAAATCTTTTAAATTAATTTAACTAATTAATTTATATTAATAATATAAAAATAACTCCTTAATAAAAGAATTTAATTTTTTAAATTTACTATATTTTTATTATATATATTATAATTATTAAAATCTAAATTTAAGTTTTAAGCTGCTTTTTTTTCTATCTATTAAAATTCTATTTAACTTTTTCACTAAGCTATAACTATTCTAATTTTAATATCTAAAGTTATAAATCTAATAACTTAACCTCTAAAATACCCTAAAATCCCTAATACCTATATTAATCTATTTAAGTTATTTAAATTTACTCTTTAACTAGCACTCTAACTAGCTATTATTTATACTACCTCTATATAGTATAAGAGCTTTTTAAACTAAAGCTTAAAAATCTTTTTATCTATTTCTTTAATAAACTTCTAGCCTCTATTATTTAAGTTACTATCTTTAAAAACTCTAGCTAAATTTAGTAGAATAATCTTCTCTATCTAAATAAAGTTAAGATTAATATTAATAACTCTATTTTCTTATAAATTAACTCTATTATAATTATCTAGAAATAAGTTACATCTAAATATAGCTAATACAATTTATTAACTTATATTTAGTTGCAATATATAGTAAAATAAATAGTTTAAAAGCTTATACTTTTTAAGGAATTTTTAATATACTCTATATTTTGCCCTTTCTATATTATCTTTAGAATTATAAAGATATTTAATACTATATCAATATCTAATTTTATATTATTAAGATATTAAACTGGTATTATAAAGAGCTTTATAGATAATTATAGCTATAATAGAAGTTAAAATTAGATAATAGTTAAAAGGGAAGTTGGCCTTTTAATAATAGAAAATATTAGTCTTTTTATATCTTATTACTTAGAATAAGATTACTATCTTAAGGTTATTACCTACAGATAGTAAGGTTATTAACTGCAGATAGTAAGATTATTAACTGCAGATAGTAAAGTTAAAATTAAAAAAGTTAAAGTTAAAAGAATTAAATTAAAGCTTAAAGTAAAAACTAATATATAATAACCTTATTATTTAGCTACTATTTCTTCTATTGCTAGGTATAGTATTAACTGTTTATCTCTATTATTTAAAAATACTATATAGCTTTAATCTATCTAATAATATTAAGTAGAGCTAAAAAAAAAAACTCCCTAAATATAAAAATAACTTAAATATTAAAAATTTAGAATTTATAGTTTTAAAATAACTTAATTTAATAATATCTATAATATTATCTATTTATTTATTTCTTTTTAAGTAATTATTCTAATATTTAAATATCTATTATTTCTTATAGGTTATCCATTATACCCACAGATACCTACCGTATATCTATAGGTACCTATAGGCACCCACCAATTCAGCCTGAATACCTGTGGGTACCTATGGTCTGGGTAGTTTACAGCCTATCTCACAGAGGCCCTACCCAAGTGGCCTTTGGGACCGAGAGTTCATCGATGCGCAATTCGACCTACTGCACCGTCAGGGCCGCCTCGAGTGGGCCAAGGGACCTACGTCATTCACCGCCCCAATCTTCGTTGTCTGGAGGACTGTCAAAGGCGAGCCCCAAGATCGCCTGATTGTAGACCTCAGAGCCCTCAATAAGATTACGATTCCCGACAGCTACCTGCTCCCTCGGCAAGAAGACATCATCCAAGCCCTCCGCGGCACCCGCTACATTACAGCTATAGATGCTTTATCTTTCTTCTTCCAGTTCGGCGTAAACTTGAGCATTGTGACCGCTTTACAATAACGAGCCATCGAGGCTTAGAACCTTACGATCTTTCTGAAGAAGAGCTGGATTGGATATCCTAGGGGGAGACGGGGGAGACGGGGGAGACGGAGGAGACGGAGGAGATAGATAAGCCGGGAAATAGGAGAGACGGGGGAGACGGATGAGCCGGATGAGCCGGACACGGGGGACGGGGGACGGGGGACACACACGGGGGACACGGGGGACACGGTGGGGGTGTGTGGGAGAAGGGAGTTTAGGACTGACCCACCCTTTTCATGTCTAATCGTTCAATACATTCTCTTTCTTGCATCATCTGTCTTTCTTTCTAGTAAAGTTTATAGTAACAGATGCCAGAGCTTCGAACCTTTACAAACCTGCCGATGAACTACTCCAGTCACTACTCCATATGAAAGTCCCGCACCGCCATTCCGACCCTTTCTCCTTCTCGCCAGAAGGCCCAAGAGGCCGTGGGCAGATGTAGAACGACCGCCCTGCGCTCCCAGTCAGCTCCCGCACCGTACGTAAAATCTAGCATCGTGGCGGTATGAGCCACAGACTTACCGCAGTTGACGCCAGGCTTCTTGGTGGTCAGGCTGATGCACGGTTCATGATGTTCGCACCGAGGTGCAACTCGCTTGCTCAGCAGCTTTGACCAAGATTCCTTTGCTTCGATTGGATCGAACACTCTTTCAGATGTGTCGGCGAAAGGTTCTGCTGAAAGAGTCCCCGATGTCAAAGGCGGAGACTGTTGCTGCCTAAGCAGACCGTTGGAAGAGCCGAGCGAGGTCTTTCTTGGTGGCGGAGGCGTTGTTCTTCCCGTGGCCTCCACGTGCGGGTTCTCGGGCTGGGGCGCTGAGGCTTTCGGCTTGAAGAAGCCTTGCAGAGTTCTTTGTCCCGCAACTACTTTGTTCTTGGCATCGACGGAATTTGAGGACGGCTTACTCCTCTTCAAAGCCCCTTTCGGCGCCCTCTCAGCCGTGTCTGCAGGCCGTTTCGCAATCGGCCGAGGGCCTGGCAGGTTTTCGGCCGTATCCGTGCTCGCATGCGGGGCTGCTTTCTTTGTGAACATGTCGCGAATGCTCTGTCGACGATCGAATTCTGGTATCAGCCTTGCAGACAGAGGAAGCAAGTCTTTGGGGCTCCAATCACGGAGGCGCTGATCGCCTTGAAACACGCCTGGCGGGTTCAAGAGCTCGAAGAGAGCATGCTCCTTGGCCTTCGCTGTCGGTGTGTCTCCTAGCGTTGCGAATACTGGGCAGTGATCAGATCCCATCAAGCCTTCTTGAATGTTAGCAGAAGTAAACCAATCCTTGATACCGTCACTGCACAAGACATAGTCGATCCGGCTGCCGTTGTTGGCGGGTCGTGTATTCCGTTTGGTGTCCCAGCACGTATTCATTCCTCCTCGCTCGGGGTGGAAACACCGGCACAGGTCCCACAGCACAGGACTTTCTCTCCCCTCATCCCGTTGCCCTTCCACAGTTCCCTCAAAGATGAGTTGGTTGAACAGTCGACGGGCGGGCATGCTCATCCAATCCGCCGTACTTAGACCCTCTTTTTGCAGCATCTCGGTCACGTTGGTGGAGTCGATATCAGAACGAATGATGTTCAAATCGCCCGTCAGGATCACTTGTTTGCCCTCGGCGACAAGATTTCTGATCCGTACGTCAAGCGCTTGGAGGAAACCGAGGCGGAACTCATCGCGGGACTCATCACGGTTGGCCGGGCTGTAGACTCCAAAGAGGACGAAAGCTGGGAACTCTAGAATGACACACCGACCTTCAGAATCGAGAGTCGCTTCATCAATGGTGCCGTCCAGCTGTCCAGGGCGCGGATAGCCGCCGATCCGCTGTTCTTGGGGGAGATCTCGAAACTTGGTCGTGGATTTTGGACATGTCAGAACGCCAGTCACTCCCTCCTCGGCTCGAATCGGGGCGCATGTCGCATTCCTCGTGTATATGGCAACACCGGAGTACCCTAGGTGACTTTGTTAGGTGTGGCAACGGACAGGGACGGAGGTTGTACCCTTTTTGTGTTTTGGCAGACTAAAGAAAACATCCCAACCAGGCACCAGGACCATGTCATCTCGTAAATCCTTCCTCTGAATCTTGGTTTCTTGCATGATGAGGATATCTGCTTCGAGGATGTCGAACATCGCCTGTGAAGGTCGCGTGAGCCAAGCTTCTACCTAGGATATGGAATGACCTACCTCAAAGGACCGCTTTTCTCTCCATGGTTGGTATCCAAACGGGTTTCTAGGTCAATGAGCTTGGGCAATTTGAAATGCTCCCAAAGATGAGGAAAACGGACCTTATGCCGTTCACTATCATGGCTTGTCAGCGTGTGGTGTTGAAGAAAATCAACGGACATACCGTTCCAGGTGGTGATGCGAAAAGTCATTCTGGAGGGAGTTTAAACGCGATCAAGCGAAAGGAAAAAAGGGACGGCGGGTATCCCTTCATGGATTCATGGTGCTTCAAATGAGGAGAGTCACGCAGAATACCGACGTGGAATTGGAATCGTAGGACGGTATGCCAGTCGAGTAACTCGTCATTGATGAAGCTCGCGTGCCCCACCTCGCGATGCTCGAGTGGTGGTTTCACGCGAAGCCGCGGCGACCGCACGAGGTCACGTGCAATGCGGTCACGGGGCAGAAATCTGGGTACCTGACAATTGAGGCACCACTGATTGGCGGCGGTTCTAGCCGAGCTCGACCAAGAATGACCTGATCACTCAAACTTGCTGTATCCCTCAACCCGTCAACGAACAACGCCGCCCACGATGTCCGCCGTCCGACAGCTCGCCCGTACCGTCCCGCGCTTCGCTGCGCAGATGCGCGTTCCCGCCCAGCGTCGTCTTGCCAGCACCGCCACCGAGAACGCCTTCGTCAAGGAGCGCCAGCACATCAAGGAGCACGCCGCCGGCACCAGTGGTGAGTGGAATGATGCCTCGGAGCCCAATTGGAGTCATTGAAGCGATTGCTAACCGTTTGAAGACCTGTGGAGAAAGATCTCTGTCTTGTACGTTGCCACCTCGTCGTTGAGTGAATTTACGAACCGAGCTTCGATTTCGGGGATCCGGATGGTCCTGAATGGCGACGTCTGGTGACGGCATTGATGGCGCAGATGCTAACAGATCTGAAGCGGAGTCGCTCCCTGCCTGCTCCTCGCCGGTGCCAACGCCTACTGGCTTTGGAACGAGCACTGGGACCACTGGAACCACATGCCTCCTCTGGAGGAGCGCACCGAGTACTCGTACCAGAACATCCGTTCCAAGAACTACCAGTGGGGCGACGGCGACAAGGTGAGTTGTAATCTCCCATTGACTCGATTCATGTTGCTAACAGTCTTCTAGACCCTTTTGTAAGTTCAGATGTCCAAGCTGCGAACCCTCGACGGACAGGAACGCATAACCTTCACCCGTCGATACCTGGAGATTGTGGACAATGCTAACCACTCACCACAGCTGGAACGAGAGCGTCAACTACCACAACCCCAACAAGGTTGCCTAAGCTCGGATCTTGTGACCCAGGTCATACGCTAGACATTGATGGACCACTCCTCCGGGAGGCACATTGTACATGTTTCCTAGACTCAAATTGACAGATTATACCGATGGATGTCCGGCCGTGACGTGTTGGCTTGATGCGCTTAGCCATGGAGAAGACTGGGATTGTGAAAGGTGGTACGGTCGTAGTACCACTTGCTGTCTCCTTGCTACGCAGCCTTCGTGGTGTCACGGTGAATCTACTGTATTGCGAAGTACTGTGCATCAAGCTCTAGTCAATTGCGCGTAGAATTGCCCAGGCGGCACCTGGGGCGAGGATGCGACGGCGCTGTTCTGAAGCTCTCCCTTAACATCGTCGACATTGTGTCATTTCGTGCAGATCACGTGATCATATTGACCGAGTACGAGCCCACTTACCTCGCAAGCCCAGACTTAGCCATGGCAGTCAGGTCATTCAGCACAGCCGATCGTGTGGGAGCACACTTCCCAAGTCCCTCTGCACGTTCCAGGGTGTAGACAGTGCCCACTGATCACCGATGTGATGAAATATCTGCGGTTGGCCCGCCATGGTCGCTAATCCTAGAAAGGAACGACGCCAGTAATTATTCGTGCTACACCGATTACCTCGTTTGGGGTGCGGCTCTCTTCTAAAGCGCTGAGGGCTACTGAAGCATCGAGGGGTTGGATGGTGCCCCACAGCCTGTCGACGGACGGTTTTGAGAGACATCCATCTTACTTGGGAAATATCTGCATAGAGGAATATCATGTCTATCCTTTTCTAGGATGCTTGGAATGATTCTAGTGTTGTGACCTTCACCCAAGCCCGCCGAGAGCCCGTCTGGTGCATGTATGCTTAGATTGCGTCCTCCCCTATCGTCATGACTTTCCGGGGGACCAGGCAACCAGGCGTCTGTCCAGCTTACTCAGCAGAACTCGGCGAGTGATCAACGCTGGCGCCGGCTGTATCTGGATCTCCCTTTTCTCAATTTCTTTCTCTGCAACAAGTGGCATGCTCTGGTCGTCTTTTTGACCTCACATTCCACTAATGTTGTTCCGCCATCTCCTAGAGCCTACGGAATGGCTCATCTTACCCGAGAGGAGCTCGAAACCATCGAGCAAAATCCTCTTGGCGACGCGCTGAGCGCCGTTCGTGAAGCATTGCGCGAAGCGTAACCAAACACTCCCAGTGAAGCGTCTAAGTCAGATGACAGCACAGACTCGCCAGAACGACCACGGTTGTTCGTGGCGGCGATTGGCAAATTGTTCTACATTCTCTCTGGGTCTGATGTTTCTCTAGTGCTGGCTTCAAGAATAGGAATGGACGCTCTTGTGTCCGATCTGACGGCAGTTCGCCTACGCGCACAGAAAGACGACTTCGAGCACCGGCACTTTCACCCGCTGTCGCAGCTGGTGGTAAAGCAGGCGCCTGATGTCGACATTTGGGCTGCCGTCGTCGCCCTCATCCGAGCAATCTCCCACTCCTCTCCTCCGCCGAGTCTCCCGCCATCCTTCGAAACTCCCATAACCCATTCATCCGCCTCGCAGCAGGGCTCGGAACTGACGCGGCGGAAGATTGAACATCGCGTGTTCGAAGAGATTCGCCACTGCAAACCGCGGGGTCGGGGGATTCCACGAGAAATATTTTGAAGGCCATAAATGGGTTAGGCGAGCCAAGCGAATCTGGCAGAGCGTCAAGAGTCGCTACAGCGACAGCGACAAGAGATGGACACAGCTTCCCTACACCGCAAACGAAGACGAGGTGTGCAACTGGTTGCTGGACCTGCAGCGAGAGCTGCTGGCGAACGAACGAGCCGCATATTACAGGAGCGCCGCCGGCAATAGGGTTGGGGCCGAGGCGTCACGGCAGCTGGATCTTTTCGTGAAAAAGACAACAGATGAGGCAGCCGACGCGAAGCACGACTGGAAGCAGGTGTTCGTTGTGGGCGAGCTCAAGAAATCCGACCAGAAAACTAAAGCCCTGTGGCTTCAGGTTGGCAGCGCCGTACGAAACGTGTTTGCAAGCCAGCCTACACGCTTGTTCGTGCACGCCTTCACTCTGACCGGCACTGAGATGGAAACATGGGTCTTCGACCGTTCTGGGCCATACAGCGGAGCTACGTTTGATATCCACGAGGAGCCTGAGAAGTTCATCCAAGTCATGTGCGGTTATCTAATGATGAGCGACAAAGAGCTCGGCTTGGACATCTTCATCAAGGAAAGAGAAAACAGGTTATTTGTCACCATGCCTATGGAGGCTCGCGGAAAGAAACGGAAGCGGGAACTTGAACTCGACCCCAATCCAATCGCCCATCAGCGAGCGATTGTCTGTCGCGGCACATCTTGCTTTCTTGCCAGGACCACGGACGCAGCCGAGTTTGACAGTGTCGTAAAGTTCTCTTGGACGTCTAGCATGCGACCACCCGAGGCGGATCTTCTTAATAAGGCAAACGAACGCGGTGTCAAGGGGCTCGCGAAAGTGGTTGCTTACCATGAAGAAGTCATCAGCATAAGCAGGCTGCGTGAAGATCTCGTCTTCTAGACTCCACATAAATTTCGCGGTGTTCCGCGCAGCGATACCACCTCCCTTTCACAATCGCAGCCCCCGCTCAGTCATTCTTTCAGCCAGTTTCCTGGTCTCAGCATTGCCAGTAACGGATCCAGAAAGAGAGTCTATAGATGGGACAAGCCATGTGTCCAAGAGATCTCGGTCGAACAGCCAGCTGGCCGAAGCAGAACGCGGAGAGAACCTGGTCAGTTACCCCGTCCAGGAACCGCAGGGTACGAGTCTTGTCCAGCAAGGCCAAACTCCGTACGACAACCGCATCTTTCGCGTACTAGCCATCTCTCCGGCGGGGCGATCCATCACCCAGTTCAAGTCTGTGGCCGAGCTCCTTGAGGGTCTTCGTGACGCCATCAAAGTGCATCGGTCACTCTTTATGGATGGGAAAATTCTGCACCGATACATCTCGGAAAACAACATCATCATTACCGACCCGGGGAAAGCTGACGGATTCAAGGGCATGCTGATCGATTTGGATCTGGCCAAGGAAGAAGGCCAAGGCCCTAGTGGGGCCCGGCACCGGACCGGCACGATGGAGTTCATGGCGATTGAAGTCCTACTCGGAATTTCGCACACATATCGTCACGATCTTGAGGCATTCTTCTATGTCCTCATATGGTTATGCGCCCGTCGCGGTTGGGCGTTGGCTGGAACCTCAAAAAAGCCGGTGTCTAAGAATATTCTTTCGCACTGGTACACCGGAAGCTACAAGGACATTGCGCGAAACAAACGTGGGGATATGGATAAAATGGGACTTGAAGCCATATTAAATGAGTATCCACACGTGTTTAATTGTGTCAAGCCTTTGTGCAGGACAATAAGGGATGTCCTGTTCCCTCATAAGGATGGTCTCTTCACCGGCACTCCACAGGATCCGAATATACTGTACGATTCAATCATTAAAGCATTTGATGATACTATAGCAGGGACTAGGCTAAGAGAGGCGGAGACGTGATACGTCTCGCGAAATGGAATGGCTGGTTTTGCCTGCTTCGCCTGGTTACAGTCTGATCGGCGGCTTCGGCCAACGATAAATTTTCAGGTGATTAACATTCCTAATCGTTAAATACCTTTTTATATAAAATATATAGTATTAAATTTAACTACTCTATTTATAATAAAAAATTCCTTATAATTATTAACTTATTTAAGGAATTCTAATATTATCTTTTAGAAAGTAAGTATTTAGTTTTTTTTTTTAGCTTTACTCAATATCATCAGATAGATCAAAGCCATACAGTATTTTCAAACAATAGAGACAAACAGTTAGTGCTACACCCAGCAACAGAAGAGACAGTAGCTGAACAATAAGGTTGTTGCACACTAGTCTTTGCCTTAAGCTTCAATTCAATCCTTCTGACTTCAACCCTGCTGTCTGCAGTCAACGACCTTGCTGTCTGCAGTCAACGACCTTGCTGTCTGTAGGTAACAACCTTGAGATAGTAACCTTATTCCGAGCAATAAGATATAAGAGAGACTGACGTCTCCCGTCGTTGAGAGGCTAACTTCCCTTTCAATAAACATCCAATTTCTTCAACTTCAATCATCCAATCTCAATTTCCATTATGGCTACTTCAATTATCCGCCAAAAGAGTTCTTTATATATTTATTTAATTATAATTATAAATAAATATATAGTCTTTATTTAATAAATTAATAGTATCTTATAAATATTTTTATAATTTTTAACTAATATAGAATCATAGTCTCCCTTAATAAGAAAACCTAATATTTAAATTTACTATATTTTTATTATATATATTATAATTACTAAAGCTTAAGTTTAAGTTTTAAACTGCTTTCTTTTCTATCTATTAGAATTCTATCTAACTTTTTTACCCTACTTTAATTTTAATATTTAGAGTTATAAATCTAATAACTTAACCTAACGCCCTAAAATCCCTAATACCTATATTAACTCTTATTTAAATCCGCCCTCTAGCTAGCACTCTAGCTAGCTATTATCTACACTACCTCTATATAATATAATAGCTCTTTAAACTAAGGGTTATATACCTTTTTGCTAATACTGTTAATAAAGTCCTTCTGCTTCTATATTAGCTGTTTGATTTTAAAGATTTTAGCTAATATTAATAGAGCAGCCTTCTCTATTCAGATAAATAATAGATTAATATAAGTAATCTAATTTCTCTATAAATCTAATCTATTAGTATTATTTAGGAAGAGATTGCAGCTAAAAATAGCTAATATAATCTTCTGTTAAATACTTAGTAATTAGACTCTATTTAAAGAGAAATCTTAATAGGCTGAGAAGCCTATAGCTCTAAAGGAATTAACAATATATAGAGTATTTTATTTTTTCTATTTTATTTTTAGTATTATATTAATACTTAATATTATATAGGTATTAAAGGTAATTAGTATACTCTGAGTTTCTATTAGTATTAAATTGTATAGTTTAGTGGATAATTATAGCTATAATAGAAATTAAAATTAAATAATTAAAGTTAAAGAAATTAGATATTTATTAGAAGGAAAGTTAGCTTTTTAATAATAGAAGATATCTCTTTTATATCTTATTATTTAGAATAAAATTACTATTTTAAGGTTATTACCTATAGACAGTAAGATTATTAATTATAAATAGTAAGATTGTTAACTGCAGACAGTAGGATTAAAGTTAGAAGAATTAAATTAAAGCTTAAAGTAAAAATTAGTATATAATAACCTTATTATTTAGCTACTATTTCTTCTATTACTAAGTATAATACTAACTATTTATCTCTATTATTTAAAAATACTATATAGCTTTAATCTATTTAATAATATTAAGTAAAGCTAAAAAAAACTAAATAGAATAATAATTTATTATAATAGATATAAAAAAGAAAATTAAAATATTAATAGAGATATATAATATTTAAAAAGATAGAAATATATTATTTTATATAGTAAATAAAAATACTAGTAAACTATAAGTATTTCCTAAAGAAAATAAATAGACTTTACTTATTATATATATAGTATTTTAACCTATTATATTTTAGGCTTTTTTTATTTCTATATAGTTAATATCTATAATTTTATAGATAATATATTAAGTAGAGTAATAGTATATATAGATATTTATAGTTATCTAACTATATATATTTCTAGTTTTAAGTATAGCTTTATTAATATTCTTAACTTTATAGTATTACTATCTAATAGAATACTTATATATTATAAGCTTAATAATATATTTAGAAGTAATAAGCCTATTAATATTTACTATAGCTTTATTTATTAAGCTATCTATATTAAAGTAAAGCTTTTAAAAATATAGAAAAACTATTTTACTATATTTAAATACTGCTATATTTAAGCTATTTATAAAAATAGTAGCCTAAGTTTAAATATATAAGTATCTATTAGCTAGCTAAATAATAAAGTTAAACTATTTAGTATACTTTTTTAGAGTATTTAATTAAGATAGATTAAAAGATTAGTAAAGTAATTTATTTATACTCTATAGATAGTAAAAGTTCTCTTTATAAGCCAGTTTTTATTAAATATTTAGAGTTAATAAAAAAGAATAATAGTATAGTTCTAATAATTATTTATAACTGTAATAATATAAAGAGTATTCTTATAGTATTAGATAGCTATATAATAAAGAAAGTAGCTAGAGCTAAATTACTATAGGTTTTTAGCTTTAGTTTCTATAGCTTCTTTATTAAGGTATAATATCTTTATTTAAAATAATTTTATTTTTTATTTCAGCTTGTAATAAGAACTCCTCTAGAGATCTAAGCGACTAAAGGCTATATCCTTTTATAATTAACAATTAGCATCAATAAGACACTAACAGTATGCAATATGAACCTTCTTGAGTCTGAGAAATCAAAGAGGCGTTAAGGCAGTGCAAGGGGAACAAGTCTGAGATTTAATAGAATAACACAGATAATTTCCTTACCTTGTAGTTATATTTATTGTACTTTATAGGATGTCTAATAATATTGATATTCAATGGCTTTTACTATATATTCTTCAATATAATGGAGTTATTATAAATAATTAACTTCAGTATTATTCTCTCTAGTTATAGTAATAAATTTAGAGTATTACTATTTGCACAACCCCAAATCTCTAATCGCACAACCTGTCACATAACCCAACTTTTTGCTCCGCCGACCTCGAACCCAACCGTGGCGCCCCGACCCCGACTGCAAGGCAGCCTCGTCAGAGTCAGCCGACGGCCCGCCGCCTCAATCTAAGCGTGAGACGGGCCCTGACCCAAGCAGAGATCGAGGAAGGAACAGCAAGCAGCTAGGAGTCCCATAGATCGTCCTCACAGGGATTGCGAGCCCGCCCAAGTACTAGGGGCCGAGGAACAAGAGGCCGACGACGCCGGGTAGGAAGGTCTGCAGCAGCGGCTGCAGCAACGCCGCCGTTATCAGCAGCCGTGGGGGAGCCAGCTATGCAGCCGCCGCCGGAATAACAGCCGGGCCG
This sequence comes from Ilyonectria mors-panacis, assembly GCA_002991585.1. Lineage (NCBI taxonomy): Eukaryota > Fungi > Ascomycota > Sordariomycetes > Hypocreales > Nectriaceae > Ilyonectria > Ilyonectria mors-panacis. Next base: position 30,306 of record PPHJ01000047.1, read on the forward strand.
GGTTAAAGTTATGAACTTTTCGGGGAAACTCTAGAGATGTGTTTTTTGAATGATTTGGCGGCAGCTGGGCTCGAGGGTTGTTATGTTGTGTCAGTAGCTATAGAATTCACTTATTGTTCGTAATGTTCCCTGACTTATACTGTAAATTTGGTATGGAGGAGGGAAGATATAAAATATAGAGTGAAAAAAAGGTGGGGTTATATGATAGGTTGTGCGAATAGTGTGTGCCTTGAACTAGCATTTGCGTATTATCTTCAAAAGCCCTGGACAAATCTTGTGATAGTTCTCCAGAGTCCCCGCCTCCGAGGTGGTTCATGCGGTGCTACGGAACGGGCACGAGGTTCCACTCTGACAGTACCTCCAGTAGGTTCCCTAGGAAACGATCCAGGGATCGGTTCATAAGACGAAATGGTGTTCACTGGAGCCGAAGGTCCCTCCCCAAGATCTGCATTGTGTCGTTCGTCAGTTCGAGTCTGGTTTCTCTCTCGTCGACGATGGAAGTGCGCCCCCCCTGAAATATTGTAGGACCGTTCTCGATATGTAGACTCAGCCGCCCTCTCCTGGATCTTGACAATGTTTCGGAGGTCATCTCCGAATTGAGGCAGGCCGTATAGGCTGTCAACCAGCTGCGCCACACCCGTATCGTCCAGGAGTTTGGACTCGTCGCCCTGCTTCATGGCCTTCTCTAGTACTTCCACCCTTTGAAGATATTCAGCTTTCTCCTTCTCAAGTTTACTATGGCGTTGGTCCGATCCGCCAACCTTCATCTTCTGCCTCTCCTGGTCGATGAGCATGTCGATGTACTCGACGGTAGCGTCGTTGTAGGGTGTGATGGCGTGTCTATTGAGGAAGAACCCAAACTGGATGGCCGCTTCTTGGACTTGTCGGTGTTCAAGCTTGAATTCCTCAATGGCCTCCTTCTTCATCCGGATTGCTTCCTCTCTGAGCTGGATGTTGTCGGCGTTCTTGCTTAGATCTCTGTCTGTCGCCGCATCTCGGTGCTGGTACGTCGTTGGCACATACTTGTAGTAGATGTGCATATGGTCCATCCAAGAGTGACCACATTTGCACATGCCGGCTTCATTCATCGCGAGGCATCTTTGCAATTCAGGGTGACCTTTTTTGTTGCGATCGACGCTGCTCAAGTAGCAGCCTTGGTGACAAACGGTCTTGTAGATGGTTGTGGCAGTCTCTGTTTTGCCTTCGAAATCGGTGCGAATCTCGACACAATCGTCGTGCGTACAGACTGTTTGCGGGGTTTCTACCTTTTCGGACTTTAGAGTCTCCTTCTGGACGAAGAGGCGCTGCTGAAGTTCTTGCCGCGTGAGTTCGAAGTCCCGAAGCTCCTTGATGGCATCATTGTTCACGTCGATGCTCGCTCTGATCTGCTCAGCAATGAAGGCCATTGGCTCTGTGAGTCGGTGAATCGTGTTCCGAGTTTCGTTGAGGTTAATGGTGCTGCGCACTTGATGAGGAGTGATGCCTTGGCAGTGCTTAACGAGCCGCTCGCACTCCCCGACCGAGTATTCCCAGCTGCGACGGTTGTCTTCCAAGTGGCCAATGTCAATTCCTTTCTTTTGGGCGGCAAGGTATCGGAAGCTTTCCGAGTCGAAGCAGTACACGTTGTTCTCGAATAAACCTATGTTGACGTCTTTGTACTCGGATAGAAGGGTATTCAAGGGCTTGAAGGTATCGCCAGGCTTGTAATTGGAGCCGCGGGTGTTTGTGAATCCAAATACAATGTTGTTGGCAGCGTTGCGATGGAGGTGTGTCAACAGCTGTTTGATGCAGAATCGAAACATGACGGTCAATCGAGCGGCATTTGGTTTCAAGAGGATGAGAACTCCGTGAAGGTTGTTGTAAGTCCGCAAGACCGTCAAGATGTCGTTCATATTAGAATTATCTTGATCAACACCACGAGTATCTCCAATTCCAGGCGTGTCGATAAGCCGGACGCGCGTCTTGCCGATATTAACAGTATACACTTCGGTCGACTGCGTGGCCGATTGACCTCCAGAACCATCCTTTTCTGACTGACTCGAGCCAATCTTGATTTCCGTTTCGACGAATTTACCGTCAACGGCGGTTTGTGTCTGAAAGGAGCAAGGAATGACCCATTTGAAGTCCTCGGCGTCCAATGCGTCGCCGATTGATTCGTACGAGAGATAGTTGATAAATGCGTTGATCCATGTCGATTTCCCAACTCCTGTCTCGCCCAGGATCAAGATGTTGAGATCCTCGAACGGCTCTAGCGCCTTCAGCTTCCGAAGAAGCTCGCCACGCTCATACTGATTCCAGTCTGAGCCGTGTTTCGGATCGTTGCACTGAAACTCCCACTTGTAGTAGATGCTCGCTCCGCAATCACAGTAGAGAAAGTCATCAACAACACCGTACTCGACTGCCGACTGACAAGAGCCACAGATCCAGTTGCATTGCAGCTTCTGGTCGCAGCCGTAGTGTGGACAGGGAATCTTCACGGCTCTTCTGTCGAGAGGTTTGCCGTTCACGGAGCGATCTAGCGCGTCCTCGGCAACGCGCATCACACAGTTGGCGGCCAGGACCTTGCGTTTCTCTACAACGTCTTCGCTGATGACTCGCCCTCTCCGCAAATGTGAGATGTAGGGCTTCTCCAGGGAAGTGCCGTGAGCACCGTGGTCAACCGCGTCCTGATCGACAGCGATAGCGAGTTTGTGGTGAGACTGATCTTGAAGTATGTCTCGGAATGCTGCAAGATTCTCCTCCCACACGTCGGAATGATGACGGACATGTTCGTTGAAGTAAAAGACAAACGCGTCGTCATACTGATTCCCGTGCAACAAGGCGGATACTGACGGGCCCTTGTAGCCGACGAGGTGTGCTCCCTCATGTCTGAGAAGATCTTGGAAATCCATTTTCTCTTCGTATGCCATAGCAGACAGAATATTGTGAGGCGAGTTATCTCCAATGAATTCTGTGAGCCGAGTCCAAAGTTGCTGGTCACTCGCCTTGCCGCTTCGAACGTCCTTAACCAGGCTCGCGAAGTCAGCCTCTGGTATGACTTCCAGAGTTTTGATCCTAGCGAGAAGTTGTGCAATGGAGTCAATATGTTCAGGCGGAACACAGGCTGGATGAGTCTGCAGTCGAGCGAAATAGTCGCTGAGTCGTTGGATTGCGTCTCGGATATCGTCAAATAGCTGCACACATCTTTGGGCGCAGTCAGCCCCCAGCTGACGGTAGGTGATGTCGGCCTTGATGTCAAGTATCCGAAACTCGGCGAGCAGAGAGAGTGGCATTAGGGCGTAGACCAGTGGTTGGCCCTTTCCGTCGCCAGCTCTGGCGATATCGCCAGGTATGTTCTCGATGACGTTCTGGGCGTCGGCGAAGTCGGTCAGGAAGGGAACGTTGGCGAGGTTGTCTCCGAATACGGCTAGTTCGGCAGAGTTTTCAGGATGAGTATGGGCCACATCTTCGACTCGTGACAGTCCTGCCGTCTCGAGCAAAGAAATCTGTGCCTCTAGGTTGCTAGAAACCTCGCGTCTGTCTTCAGAGGGATCAAGTTGTCGCTTAGCGGTGAACACGTAGCGGGCACCCCAACAAACACCAGTCACGACGTGAGTAGCGACATCAGTGTCCAAAACGTTGAGCGCGACGCATTCCTTAATACCACTGGGAGTGAGATTGAGCTTCTCTTCTACAGTCGTGAAATCGTAGCGTAGAGAAAACTGCACAGAATGGTTCGTGTCGCGCTTGTCGAACAAGTAGAGGCCAGATCCCTCGACCTTGGCAAGTCCAGCTAGGACGCTGACACCTAGTTCGCCATCGATGCCACATGCATCGAACTTCTCTGTGAAGGTGTCCCCATTGATGACTTTGATGGCGGGCGACTGGTGTTGGGTGGTCTCCACGGCATCGGAACAAAGAGGTTCGTCGAACAGGGACAATGGGAGGAAGGCGTCGCTGCGAGCATCGTAGAGACTTCCTAGGGTGGCAACTTGCCCTAGAGCCGGGCGTTTGAGGACAGGAGACGCCATTCTGTCGAGGAGATGTAGACGTGAATGATGCAGTATGGGGATATGCAGCTGATGAATGAAGACAGATGCTACGAGTGAGGATAAACAATGAGAATGAAGACAGATGAGGAGAACTAAAGCATGCAAAACAATGCGATTGCGGTAGATGGTGAGACTGAAGACAAACAATGAGATTGAAGGTAGGTGAAGAGAATGGAGTAAAACTCGGCTGACCTTAATATAAAGGTGCCAACTCCCAGGTTTGAAGGCGGGCTCTTGCGCGACCCTCCCTTGGAGTTACCGCCGGCCGTCATTCCTAATTTGCAAGCTAACTCCTTTGAGACAGATCCACAGGATGCAGTTTCATCGGATGGCCATCACCAACAGACCTACAGTTTGCTATATTATCCATTATCAATGATTTGTTGGTTCGTCGTACACAAATATGCATGTTGGTTGCTAGCTTCCTACACCTGAAACGATGCGGGCGGGAAGCACCTTACTAAACGGGCTTGGTCTCCGGGCTCTGGAGCCTTCGTATCATTTTTCGTCGCAAAACGGGATCTGCTGTGGAAATGCAAACATCCGGGCTTCATGTGGTAACTACGTGTGTTTCAATTTCCAGCAGCGGAATCATGGCAATATGGGGCGTCCTGGACATGACGAGCTCGTAGGGATGAAATGATCCGGCAGATCTAGGAGACCCTAGGTATGCTCGAGTGAACGAGATAGACACAAAGCGGATGCAGAACACTGCACCATTTCCCAGGTCATATTTTCCGAATCATCAGTAAGCTTGATGACGGCCTCATGCCTGCTCGAGGCGGCCCATGATAGCGGGGTCCGACCACGGCTGCCCTAATAATATGGATTGTGACGACCCAGCACCCTGACCCCTGACCTCATCTGGGACCATCTGTTGGATAGCTTGTATGACCAATTGATGACTTTGAACATGTGTGTGTATTGTGTAACTGTTCAGTGTAGCTTCCGCCCCTCCAGGTCCAGGGGGTCTAGGTTCCCCTTGCTTCCTAATGCAGCCTATCTGGCGGAGAGCTCAGCGAGCCCTGCCCGAAACAGTCCCGACGGGCCCCCTATTCCTTACGTGACATCCTGGAGCCCTGGTGTTCCATGCCTCCAATTCAACAGAACTCCTCACGGGGGATGCCGATTTGAGGCCCCACCGAGTAGGCAAAGTGCGGCGTGTGTGACCGCTTTCTCCGTGCGGGTCAAGAAAACAGGTCGAAACTTGCGCGCTTCTCTAGCTGCTCGGTCTAGCGACGCTACGTACAAATAGACCATTGTTCCATTAGCCGCCCACCCGTCCAATGATATCTATGACATATCCCAGTAGCGGTTTCACATTTATGCACTCGTGGTCACCAAAAGGGTGTCCTTTATCCGCGCGGCTCATATAGAATCAAGTTCCCAAAATGCATTCATCAGAACGGACAATTAGGTACTGACTTCAGACACTTTTGGCTGAGAAATCCCTACTAATTCGTCTTCGTGCTATATCCCTAGGTCAACCAAATCGCATGGAAAGACAACAAGCTTGTATTATTCTTGACCACCGTGTTCACCGGTGCCGACGATGAGCGTGTCATACGGCAGAGGAAGAGGCCGTCATCAGGGAAGTCAGAGGCCAAACCAATACCGCGCTTTTTGGGTGACAAAGCTGTCGAGATGATTAACATCCCGAGAGTGGCTGCTGAGCATAACGACGAGATGAATCACGTTGACCGTGGTGACCAATTGAGGTCATATTATACATATGATCATCCCCTACGCCGTGGTGCTTGGCAGACACTTGCCTAGACCTTCCTCGTTGAAGTGGCCCTTGTCAACAGCTATGTTGCTTAGCTTTGCGGGCCACAGCCAAATTGGAAGAGATATACGAATCACAGGGAATGGCGAGAACGCATTTATAACGAATTATTCAACGCCTACGGCCATGACAGTCAGGCAACGCAGCGTTACCAGCCAGGAGACGAGCGTGACCTACAAAAGCCTCGAATTACAGAGGAACACATCAATCGCGATGTCAATCAGGTCAAACGCAACGTCCAATCAAGCTGCCTAGCCTGTAACGTAGGGCACTCACATGTGGGGGGTGCCCACATCTGGCCACACCGCGCAACAGAATTTCCCGTGAACATAACCATTTTCACAAATCAACACTCTGCAATATCTCGCGATCCAAACCCTCAATTTTAATTCTGGGTTTAGATTACGATTTTACGATGCCGAAATATACAGAATATCAGCTTGAACAAGCTATTGACTAAGCGATTGCAACAGGAAATGCAAAGAGAGCCAAAGATTGGGATGTTCCACGCACAACCCTCATCGGCCGTCTCAATGGCCGCGAGCCCAAGAATAAGGCACATTGGCATACCCAGCGCCTCTCACCGACTTAAGAAGCACACCTCGCCGACTGGGTTCTTGCCCAGCTAGCCCTAGGGGTCGCCCGGACGCATAACCAGCTTACGGAATTCGCTCAGCGCATCGTCAATAACCAAGGAGACACTGCACCGATCAGCAAGAACTGGATTGATGGCTTTTTACGAAGAAACCCGGCTGTGAAGACCGTAAGAGGCAAGAGCATTGATTCTACCGTCTAGAAGGAGCCTCGACTGAGAAAATCTAAGATTGCTTCACCTGACTCGCTTTGCCCGTGATCAGGAGGATTCCCCCTAATACCGCTATAATATAGATAAGATACGCACTACGGAAGAGAAAGGAGATAGTAACCTCGTTCTTGGATCGTCGGATAGCAATTTTACTGCTTTTAAAGTCCCTGGGCGGCGTACATTGTCCTTAATCCTCGAAGCCGTGAACGCCTCAGGTATCGCCTTACGCGCTACTCATTATCTTTAAAGGAATAACTGTGTAATACCAATAGTTTCCAGAAGACCTCGATAATTTCAATTATTAGCACTTCACTGCCTCTGAGAAGGGTTGGACTTCTGAAGAGATCGCCTTAGAGTGGCTTAAGAATATCTTCATTCCCCAGACGAAGCCAGCAGAGCCGCAGATGCGGCTGCTTATTATTGACGGCCACGGAAGTCACAAGAGCCTCGATTTTATGTGGCAATGCTATATCAATGCTATATACATTATTTATCTACCATTACACTGCTCTTATCTTCTTTAACCGCTTGATTTAATAGTCTTTGTGGTGCTTAAGAAGGCATATCGCAAGGAAGCGCAAAGACTCATCTAAATCACGGATAATTCAGCCCTAGGCAAGGCATACTTCCTAAAATGCTATTTCAAGGCACGGAAGGAAGCTATGAAGCCTGAGACTATTCGAGCGGGTTAGAAATCGTCAGGAATATGGCCAGTTATTATGGCAAAGCCCCTTATGAACCCATAGTTCGTTGCGCGCCGGCGACAGCGAGAAAGCAACATATTTAACACGCCTTCCGCCAAGAGGAAGTAGCCGGCGACCATTAATAACGTGACTTTGACGCCTTTTCGCAGTCTCGAGGTCCGTACGGCGATTGGATTTATCGCGGATCAGGAAGAGATTAGATCTATAGCAAGACTTCTCTTCCGGAAGGTCAACAAGGCCCTGGATAAGCACCTAGCTAAGATTGCGGAACAAGAGCAGCAAATATAGGTCTTAAAGACTCAAGTTAACTACAAGCTTATTATAGTATATCTTATAAAGCTATATTATATATTAGAAATAAGGGATTAATTAAAGCTATAGGAACTAGCAGATAAAAATATAGGCTATATTTAGCTTTAAGAATTAAATAGTAAGTTTATACTAATTCTAAAGTAAATTTAAAATAAACCTGTATTATTCTATATATAGTAGGCAGTAAAAAAAAGATATAATTTAGGGTTTTATCTATATTTCTATACTAGTATTATAGTGAGGCTATATTAAGTATATATTTCTTAAAGAGAAAGCTTTATAGGTTTAGTCTTTCTATATATAGTTAGATAAATATTAAACTTTTATACTTTTTCAGTTTATTATAAAGTTAGATAACTTTCTTTTTATTAAATAGTAGGCTTAACTTAACTAGTTTAATTTTATTTTAAGTCTGCCTCTTATATAATATATAATAAACTTAATTCTATTTTTTCTGCTATTTTTAGAATATATATTTCTAAATTTAAACTTATTTAAGCTGTTTATTACAACTAGACAGCTAGCTAATAAGTCAGTCTTTATACTTCTATATTAATTAGCACTATAGAACTTTCTACCTTTTCTATTAAATCCACTTTATAGCTGCTATAGCTGCAATTTATATAAATATTCCTATTTCCTATTATTTAAGGTAGCTATAGAATCTAATAATATATTTATTAAAGTAAATATTAAGTAGTAGTATATCTAACTTACTCTTAAAAAGCTATATTAAGATAGCTTTATAAACTCTTTTTATTATAAGTAGAGCTTAAGTTTACTTTACTATAAGAACTCTTACTAACTTCTATAAATTTCTATTTAAAGGGGTAAACTTATAGAATATACTAATACTATAGTTAATAGTAACTCTAATAACTTAAGTATATATTTATCTTACTGCTATAAAATTAACACTCTATATACTTATAGTAATTACAGTAAGAATTTACTTTTAATACTTTAATTTACCTTTAAGCTTAAAGATATAAGGTTTCTATAGCAGTTTTTAATTAATTTAAAGATCTAAAAATTAAGCTATTTAAATTAATATTATTAAATTATTACTAAGTTAAATTTAAGTTTAATCTATTTAATAGCTTTATATAAAATAGAGTAATTTAGCTTTATCTTACTTAAAAGTTATTTTATTATAATAAGCTTAATTAGTATAAATTTTCTATATAGGCTTAAGTTATATCTGTATTTTTACTGCTAAAATCCTAAAGATAAATAGGTTTATATTATTTATAAATTTAATAATAATTACTTTTTAAGCTTTTTTAAGATTCTTATAGAAGCTTATAATAAATAGAATAAAAAGTATTAATAATAATAGTAATTTCTATAGTATTTTAACTTTAACTTTAAATAGCTTAAATATTAAATTATTAAATTAAATTTATATTATATATATTATAAAATAGCTTATAAACTAGTATAATAGCTATAATAAGATATCTATTTTCTATAAAGCTATAATAAGCTTTTTATAGTTTATTAAGTTAAAAGCTATAATAAAGTTAGCTTAAAGTAGTAAGGCTATTCTATATTAATTTTATACTATTTATACTATTTTAACTATAACTATAAGAGCTAGCTCTATAGATTTTTTTATATAGTTATCTATTTAACTTTTAAATAGAAGCTTTTTTACTTTTACTTTAACTATAATATACTTTTCTAATTACTATTTTTATAATTTTACCTATTATATTAAGTAGGAAAATAAATCTTTAGCTAGTAGCTATTTATTATTACTTAAGTATTTTATTTAGCTTTAAAATTACTATAATAAATATACTGTAAAATTAAATTAAAAAGTATTTAAAGATAAAGCTTATATTTATAATTATTTATAGAACCTCTAAAAAAAAGTCTAATATAGACTTTTAGAAATTCTATTAAAATACTATTCTTATTTAATATCTTTTAGAATTAAATATTAATAAGAGTTTTATAGATTTTATTAATCTCTATATAAGTCTATATTAAGCTTATAGTATTATTTAGTAAGAAGAAGTTATTTAAAATAGATAAAGTATTATTATTATCTATTTATAACTTTAAAAAGAATCTTTTTATTAATATAGTTACTCTATCTATATAATTAGTTACTAGCTTAATATTATTTAATCAGTTTAAAAATAGAAGCTATAGTAAAACTAGCTTAATTTTACTATAAAGTTAAGTTTATTTTTTAATTTCCTAAAATAAAGTAAGCTCTTATTTTATTACTTTAGCTAGTAGATTTCTTTAAGTAGTTTAATAAACTATATTAATACTTTAATTTTATTAAGTATAAACTGTTAGTAAATTATTCTAATTAGCTTATTAATTAGTTTATTAATACTTATAGTAAGCTTATTTAAGTTATTTAGTTAAAATTACAGTATTACAGTTTACTATAAGTTTTAAGTAGGTTTAGTATATTTATATATTAAAGTAATATAGACTGTAATAAAATAAAACTACTTAGCTATTTAAGCTATAACTTAATTAAGTTAATTTTCAGTTTTAATAGCGCTTTCTAATTATTATAGATAGATATAAACTTTATATTCTACTATTTGTAGATTAATTATTTTCAATTTAAAGTAAAAGTAAATTTAAAGTTAAAATATAGTATATATAAAGCTAAATTATAATTACTATATAAAATAGTTAAAGCTATTAAAATTATAGTTAGTATTTAAATACTAAAAATTAAGCTTTTTACTTATTTATATAAAGTTAAAAATACTATTATAGCTGTCTTTAAATACTTTAATAACTATATTATAAAGTATAATAAAAGTAACTTAAAGCTAAATTATAATCTTAAGAAGGCTATTTATATCTTAGGATTATTATCTATAATAATTTTAAAGTAAATAGTAAAAATTAAAGTCTTTAAGTAGAATAATATAGTTATTTAATTTAGCTTTAATAAGAATCTATAGTATAAAAAAGTTACTTTTACTATTTAAAGAGTTATATATAAATATTATTTAGTATTAAAATTTAGTAAATATTATACTTATATAGTTTTTTATTAACTTAAAGATTTATAATTTAAGCTTATAGTACTTATAGATATAGAGAATTATATAGCTATTATAGAAGATTATATAGTAGTTTAATATATCTAAATATAATAGAATATTAATTAGTTTTAATTATATTATTTCTATTAGTATAATTATATTATATACAGTATATATCTATAGTATTAAATATATTAAAATTAGCTTTTTATATATATTCTATAAGAGAATTTATATTAATTTTATAGAGGGAAAGATATATTGCTAATAAAGTTTATAAAAGGTAATAATATACTTTTAGTATAGCTTTATATTAATAATAAGCTATATAAGATTTAAAATTACTTATTAATTAATTCTATACAGTAATTTAATTATTTAAAACTTTAAAATTTAAAGAGAAGTTTAAAAACCTCTATAAAAATAAACTTAAAGTATTAAATATTATTATTTTTAAATCTTAAAAATCTATTAGAGTATTCTTACTTTACTCTTTTTTAGTATAATTTTACTATAGAGTAAAATTAACTCTATATTAAATAGTTTTCTTTATAAAAAATATAGCAGTATAGAATTTTTTCTTTTTTAATAGAATAGTTTTTATATATTATACCTCTATATTATCTATAGGTTAAATTTACTTTATATATCTAAATAATATATTTAAAATTAAAATAGAAAAAGTATTATATAAACTAAAAGCTTTCTTTAAATAGCTTATAGTTATAGAATTTAATATTAAATAGTAATTTAATATTATATAGACAGTTAGTATTTTAAATTAAAACTATATATAAAATTAAGTTTACTTTTAGATTAAGTTTAAATTAGCTTTTAGTCTTTTTAATCTATATAATTTTAATATTATTATATATATTTAATATTAGCAATAAGTTTATTTATATTATTTAGTATAGTTATAAATTAAATTTCTTTTATTATTACTCTAAATATTAAGCAGATTAATATAGTCTTTTTACTAAAAGCTATATTTATTTAGTTATTATTATATATAACTTTAGCTTTATTTAATATTAAAAATATTAAAACTGTATCTCTATTTAGAAGGTGTTTTACTATAATAATAATATTATTACTTTAGGCTTTATTTATAGTTACTATAGTATCTTTTAAATTTCTACTTTTTATATTTAAAAAGATATTATAAATTTAAATTATAACTTTATATTTAATTTAACTTTAAATTAACTACTTATTAAAGCTAGTATATATTAGAATTAAGCTTTAAGTAGCTATAGATATATAGAAGAATTAAAATAAATTACTTATAGTAGTAAATACTATAGTAAGAGTAGTTATAATAGCTATTATAACTACTTTAGTAATCTTTATTATTATTTACTTTTTTATAGTAAAAGTTATAGTATTAATATAGATATATATCTTATATATATTAGTATAAACCTAAATAATAATTTAAATTTATTTAAGGAGATTAAAGAGAATAATTTTAATAATAGTATTATATATTTTCTTTTTAATATTATTAGCTAGTATATAAGTTACTTTCTTAATAAGTTTAATATTAATCTATATTATATACTAACTTATATTTATAAGAAAGTTATATTAATTATACTTAAATCTAATATAGCTAGAATTAATTACTATTAGTAATATTATAATATCTTTACTATAAGCTTAATATACTATTAGTTTTAATTTAAAAAAAACTTATAAAGTTTAAATTTAGTATTAAAATAGTTTTTAAAAGTAATTTAAAGCTATAATAGTAAATATTAGCTTAATATTATAGAAGTTATTTATTTAATAATATTAAGTAAAGCTTAAAAAAAAACTAAATATAGTATTCTATTTATTTTTAATTATTTTAAATAGTAGAGAAATATCTATATATACTATAGAATTTAAAAATATTATACCTTTTTTTTACTTTTCTTTAGTATAAAAGTTTAAAGTTTAAATTTTACTTTTTAATTATTTTATAGTAAGTTAATTAAGCTTAAAGTTCTTAATTTAATTACTTATAAATAGAGTTACTATAGAAATTTATTAATTAAAACTCAGTTTAAAAACTCTATTTCTATTATATTATTTTACTTTAAATAACTTAAAGAATTAATAAGAAAATATAATTAACTAAATAGCTAATGTAGTATAAACTTCTATATTAATTTTCAAACTATTAATATTATAATTATAACTTCTCTAATAACTTTTTATTTCTAACTTTTCTTATTAAACTTATATAGATATTTACTATTTTCTTTTTAATTTTTTTTAAAATATTCTTATATATATTATTCTATAAATATAATAATAAAATATTAAGTAAAAGCTACTTTTTATTTTTCTTAATATAACTAGTATTATTAAACTTACTATAAAAGTAATTATATTATTATTCTATAAGAAATTAAAGAATATATTTAATACTATTTTAAAATAGCTACTATTAATATAGAAAAAGAACTTTCTTTAAAATAAAAACTATATAAAAAAGTAATATCTCTAGCTATTACTATTAGCTATTATTAAATATAGATTTTCTTAGAATATTATTCTATTAATTTTTAACTTTAGCTTTTTTACTTTTTAACTTTTTTTAATACTATATATAATAATAGCTAATAGTATATTTTTAAATTTACAGTATAAAATTTTCTTATTAATATACTTTTCTACTTAATATATATTAAAGGTTATAAAATAGTAAAAGAATAAAATAAATTATAAATAAAGAAATATTCTTATAAAGAATATAAAGATAAAAGATAAAATAAGAGATAAGTAATAATAGTGTATAAAATAGTATAATATATAGTATATATTAATAGTGTATATAGATAAAAAAAGAAGAAATATTCTCTAGAGGAAGCTCTTTTTTTATAGATAAATTCAGCTGGCAGATATATAGATATTAGAATAAAAATAATACTATTAGAAAGCCTAGAAATTCAGCTTTAAGATAGTATTAAATATGTCTCTTTAGATTCTCTAATTGCTAAGTAATCTTAATTTTAAATTATAGAGAAATTAAAAGTAATTACTTATAAATTAAAATGCTTAATTTCTAAGCTTAAATAGATTAATAAGCCGAATTAAATAGATTAGTTATACAGTATAAATAGTGTTATTAGTACTGTATTTTAGTATTATATTATAAGATTTTATTTAGAATATTTAAGCTTATATTTAAGCTTAAATTCTAACTTTAAGAAGTTATATATATATATATATATTTATATATTTATTAGACTTTAATAATATATATAAGCTCTTTTAAATATTTTTTAAATAAACTTAAGTAAACTTAAATAAGCTTAAATATTTCTTAAGTATACTTAAGTATTTTTTAAATAAGCTTAAGAAAGTTTATATAATAAAAGTAAAATTAATTAGAGTGCTATTTATATATAGATTATATTCTAATAATATTAAAATGTATTTTTACTACTATTTTAATAGTAAAGTTTTTATATTATCTTCTAAATTAAAGCTATTAAATATAGAGTTTTAACAGCTTACTACTAATTAATTTAAACTATTTTTACTTTAACTATAATATATTTATAGTCTTTTTATTAAATTTTGTACTATTAATACTATTTCTTTTTTATTTAGTTAATCTTTATATTAATAAGTATTAATAAGTATTAATAGAATAAAACACTATATAGATATAGCTAATAAGATATTAGTTATTACTATAAGAATAAAAAGTTAATAAAACTATTAAATTTATATAAAAACAGTTATATTATATTATAATATATAACTGCTATTTATTATACTGTAAAATATATAGATATACTAGCTAGAAAATATTAAATTAGTAAAAATTGTAAAATTATATAATATTTAGTAATAAAGAACTAATAATACTTAAAAAATATAACTAATTAAATTATATATTAGTATTTAAATTTAGTAAATATAACCTTTATTAATTACTTAATTACTTACTTACTTTTTAATACTCTTTAATATACTACTAATATAAACTAATTATATTATCTTTAGACTATTTAATAATATAAAATCTATTATTAAAGTAGTAAATCTATTTATTAAAGCTTTATAGTATAAAAATCTTTAGAGCTTTTAGTACTAAAAGCCTTTTATAGCCTTTAGTAAATATAATTAGTAGTATTTCTAACTACTTTAACCCCTTTAGAGCTTAAAGCTTTTAAAACTTAAAGAGTTTTACTTGGAAGTCTGGGTGTCGCAGGATATCTGGACTGCTGGATAAGTAAGTACTTTAGCCCAGCCACCTTGAATTAAACGTCAGATGTTGTGTACGCCTATCGGTAGAATGATATTACTCGCACTTGATCTTAGCCATGTTGAAAGGCCCAATCCCGTATGCACGCGGTGCCGTGGGTGGGAAACTGCCATTTGAAAGTCTAAGAGGCCTCATCGCGATTCTTCTCAGGCTTGTTCCGAAAGGAATTGGCAGACCCCACAGGGTACCGGTCTCTTGTTACTGCCGGTTCCATGTCGTTGACAATCCACTCCGCCAACTTAAACATTAGGGCTACCCGCCGTGGCTGACTTGGATGATTGAGCCACCAATAGCCTCTTGTCAAGTAACCGCCGACAAGTAGCTATTGTTGACGTAGCCTTCATTAGCTGGTCCTAAGAATAATGTCTCTTACAGCCACGGCGGCTACTAGTAGGTACATGATACGAGTAGCCGTTCTTGCTGATGTAGCCAGATGCTATGAATACGCCTTGCCTACTACTGATACTGCCTTAGCTACTAGTAGCTTACAAAAAGTATAATAACTACTTCACATCGAATCAATTGATGGATTGCCCTGAACATTTCTTGTCTTGATGCAATTTAACGTGCCGTGGCGCAGTCATAGGTGCGGTCTCAGCCGAAAAGGCAGGGAGGGTATTCAGCTCGGACTTGGCACCGCTTTGGAGCCAATTACACCTCATGTTGCGATGGGCTACGCCTCGCTACGCCTTCTTTTTATCAGGGGTCATACGATCAGCTGCAGACCTCCACTTATGCACTCCTCCTGCATGGAGTAATTAAGGATGGTATTTTGCCTTTTCACAGGGGCAGGGTGTAACCTGCCAATAGGATATGACTATTGGCGCCTGTTCTTCCATTAAGCCAAGGCATTCTGCAACCCAGCAGGCATCTGCACGTTTGACTTTACCATGACCGCCTTACTGCGCCGGGCTAGCTACCCACCGCGTCTTGTCTAGAAATTGCCTGATAATAGGGTAGTTGAGCCAAGGCACCTGGCGCCAAAGTGCGCCGAATTATATCTTCTCTAAGTACGCCTGACACTGGCTATTAAAGTCGCGGTTCCCCCTTCACATGGCCATTATTATCCGGCGTGGTAGCTCGGCCTCAACACAGATTACTCCATAACTTCTCTAAACCTTGAAAACTGAAATTCCGCGTAGACTGAGCTCCGCTAGTCTTTCAACAGCCGAAAAAATGAGCCAAAGATTCCCGCTCCCCGAGCTCCCGAGTGCCCAACCTGCCATCGGGTCTCAAATCGGCGTGTGGTCAAACATACCAACCCCAATGGGAATGGCGGTCGCCCTTACTACTTCTGCGACCGCTCCCATGAGTTCAACTTCATAACTTGGGACGATAATCGTGATATAATCGCTGGCAACCCTCAGTGCTGGTGCGGTCATCGCAGTCGCCGAGATCGAGCAAATGGCCCTGGTTTGACGGAATGGTATGCCTGTGCATCTAGGGAGTGCGGGTTTAGGCAGGAAATAGAAGAAAACAACATCGTGGAGCTTGAAGACACTCGGCCGCCCGAGACGACCCGGGACTATAATACGTCTATGGTCTCTGACTTCCCGGCTTCCGTTAGGTTCGTGGCATTGTCTTACTCTATTATAAACTTTCATGGACTAACAAACACAGTCGATTTTCTAGCGGGACTTATTTGAAAGCAGGATCACAACCGACACGCTCTGTCCATCATGTTGGTGCAGATATTCACTCGCTTGACGAGCACATGAGTGTCACTCCAATCACTCATACGGGATTGCAAGAATCGCCATCTTCAACCTACATGATGCCGACACAGTTTCAGAGATCCCCCAACCTTGCCTGTCCACTGCATGGTGGTCGTCGTAAATGGTTTTTTGGTCGTGTTCGTTGTCGCTGTTAGAGGCTGCGTGATAGATGGATATATCGGTGTTCGAAGGTAAAAGGTTGCGTTGCGTTATCCTGCAAATTTGAAAATCTTGATGAGGAGTATAGCAGTCATATGACTCATGAGTAACATTGTTACCTACTCAGTTACAATCGCTTCTTTTCAAGACTCTCAAATATGGAATAATATGGCTACTTCCGATCCAGCATGTCAGTTCTTAGTAGCATTGAGCGAGAAGATCGCATCCCATCAATCTTCAAATTCATGATTCAAGTGATTATTAGTTACTAGTATGTGGTTGTTCGCTCCATCGAGGGCGAGTTGCTGCTGGCACAGAGTCAAAACGACATCATATATCGTGTTGCAGCCTCATCCGACGAAGGGGTGAATTAACGCACCAAGGGATCGTCGGAACTTTGGGATGACTTCGGAACTAGTACAGTACCTGTACGATCGTTCTGCGAGTGTGTGAGCCTGAGACCTGCAGTACTACATACTTTGTACGGCCAGTAGGAGAGAAGAAAGTCCCTCGTGACAGTCAGTTCCACTGGTGGTCAAATATTTGAGCGCGTGGAGCTCTGACTTTTGTTACTACATCAATATTTATACACGCTCAAGGACACACTCCTGTTTCACAGAAATCACCCGTCGCTGGTGAACAATAATGCTTGAAAAATGCGTCATTCCGCGACTTGGATGGGTTACTCGACCCCGGCTCCACCGGAGGTATGGAGAAGCAGTCATCCTAGGAAGACAGAACCTCAGAGGACGGCCACATCCCATCATTGAGACACTTGTTTGGCCTTCTAGACGATCAGCTGCACTCATGTTTGCATGTAACATCTTATTGTCGATATATGGAGGCCTGCTTTGAGCCCTTGTTGGCTGATGAGTATGTCTCCGTGTGGAGCGCTCTTGGGAAAGAAAGACCCAGATCAGTGGCCGAATGCTGGACGTTGTTTGACGGTATTTGCTCGACCATACGGACACTAGGCGACGAGAGCAGTATTCAGGATGTTTGGACGGTAGTGCGCTCCACTCACAAAGAGCAGATACACGAGATTCCGATCTTATAAGGGGCATGTTGAGGTTGGAGAAATGCTGCTTGAACAACTACATAGAGTACATAGACAGCGCGTCGAGACCGAGAATAAGCGGTGGCAGCACGGATTTTATCCGGTCCTGCGACAGTCAGCTCCCTTTTTTTTTTTTTTTTTTTTTTGGAAAGAATCTTACGAGAACTCTCTTCACAGAAAATAGAATTCTTTGACATTGTACGCAAAAAGGGCCCTAGGGAGTCATACTTCAGCTTGCCCGTCACCTAAGATCCCCCAAATCCCGGTATGGACCTTGTTGTAGGGCTGTGTGTTCTTGGTCTCGCTCCTACAGGACCCAAGCCTGCAAGAATATCATCTATTGCAGACTACCGGAACTTTAATGAGTTCTTACACCGGGAGTGTCGAAATGGGTCACTTGTGAGACGTCCTCTTGACACCAATGGCTCCACTAAGTACTCAGCTTTACAGCTGTCATTGGAGGGCAAATGCATGGCAAAGCTATGGAGATTGGCACACAGACTGGAGAACTGCTGTGTTGGGCAGGAGGACAAGAACAACACCACCACCCGAAGTAACAGGTGCCATAGGGTAGGCGGGATGTGTGGCGTAGCGAGGTCAGATATGACTAGCAAAATAAAATAGATAAAACAAGGATTAGAGCTGCAATCAGGCAGCTAGCTAGAGAACAAATCAAATATCCCAGTTAATTAGGTAATTCTAATTATAATAATATTAAGAATAATTTCCAAAGCTCAAAAATGAAGGTACTTGATTTTTATCTCAGTTTGGGTGATCTCAGCCTTTTTATCTCAGACTAATGTGTGACACCCTTATCGATAGGCTAATATAGACCAGCAGTTCAAGCAGCTGACCAATTAAAACATCCTGTCGTTCTAGCTAGTGGGGACCCTCAGCCCCGACACACTACCCATCGTCAAGATTCTTACCCAAGGAAAAGGCAGGATTGTCTATACCAGAAGTCTTGTCCGCAAAGCTCTACGACGGCCTCGTTAAGGACTCATTTCCTGAATTAAATCCATATGGCGGCCTCTCATGCATCAACGTTTAGATGCATAGCTAAGCACGACGGTGGAAGGTGGGAAAAAGAAGTTTGCCAATTTCGAGGACGAAGAAGGATGTATGGAGCCGCCTGAGTCAATGGGAAGGACAGCTAGGGCGGCTGACATGAGTTAATAACCAAGTGTCATCCCAGAAAAAAATGCGCGCAGGCCATTTGATGCAATAAACAGGAGATTGCGACAGCATTTCAGCGCAGCACCGAGTATAATGAGAGCAAGCCTATTATTAGCTTCCCATTGACTAGCATGAGGAGAGTGCTCCCCACACCTAGAAATAGCTACCTGTTGAAATCTGCAAAATAGGAGCCCCATGCAGATTGCTGGGATTATGATGTGTTATACCCACCAACACTACCTGTGTTGCTGCCCAACGAGACTGCATTTTTTAGTAGGTGCATAAACCCCGCAAACGGTGCATTGTTTAGCTTCTTGACGACGATTGTGATTTGCCTTGTCGTTACCAATTCCGATTTGAAAAGCTCAATCCCAATTCTAAACCTAATCGGCCAATTTCCAACCATGCCTTGGGACTCAACGACCGATGAATGGATTTACGGTCCTCAGAGCTGGTGTAGAACGGAACTTGTCACAGGACAGTCAGGATTCGGCGACGAAACCGTGATAACAGTCCCGTCAGCCGTCAAGAATCAGACCCTTACCAACGCTCCGTCCCTCAGTCTTCCTGTTCGTCAAAAAAGGAGAGGCTATTCTTAAAGGGATCCACAATGCTCAAGTTGCCAGTCTCTTCGGACTGAAGGACAACGCCGTTTCCGATGCGCCATTTCGCCTCGTGAAGCAAACCTATATTGGGCAACAGAATCAAAATCTGGTCTTGGCTGATTCTTATATTGCGTTGAGCTACTGCTGGCACAATCCGACCTGGTCAACGGCTGGAAAGAAACCTAGCGGTTCCCCAACGGAGAGCCAGATTCCAATATCCAAGGACATCTTTACGACTATCCTCAATGAGAGGCGTTCGGAGGACGAGGGTATATGGATTGACCAGTTATGCATCAACCAGACCGATGCGAAAGAGAAAGCTGTGGCTATCGGCTCGATGGACGTGATATATCAGTGCGCAAGGCTGGTCGCCGTTGTCATAGAGGATGTCACGATCAGCAAGAGTGAAATACTGGCATTGCAATCAGTACTTGATACGACTAATCGCGGTGATGGCTGGGAATACCGTGATAACCCCAACATGAGTCGCACTCTTATCGAGTTGACCTCGAAGATCTTTTCGGCAAGATGGTTTACACGCGCGTGGTGTGGGCACGAACTACTCATGAGCACCAACCAAGTCTTCTTTATCCCGGCCCAGCCTGAGGATCAGTCTAAGCCGCTCGTGGTAAATATGAGCTCGGAGTTTCTTCTTGATCTTTGCATTCTAGCAAAGTCCGTCTCCAGTTACTTTCCCATCACAGAGTTTGCCTCCTTGGAATCCACATACGCACGATCACTGGCTCGATTCTACACATACACATTCCGAAGACTGAACCCTGGAAAGGTACCCGTTGATGAGAGGAATTCCCTGACTCCAAGCTACCTGCGGACCTTCAGCCAAGTTTTTGGCTTTGATGCAAGTGTGGTGTCGGATAAACTCAGCATTGTGTTGAATGTGCTCCGATGTGGCCTGTATCTCAAGGACTCGACCATGACACCAGAGCAGTGCTTGTACGCCATCTATCACCTTGCACTCTCGGCAAGAGACCCAACCTGTCTGTCCGCCTGCGGTAAGAGTCTTCAGCAAGCTGCTTGGATGCGTTGGCCACGAGGACATGACATTATTGAGCCATACGTTGGTACCCGTTCAAGACACCTATGTATGGAAATAACACCTACATTTGATGATGACGCTATGGAGCTTGATCTTGTCATCCTGGGCGGAACTCAAAGTATGCACAGAGCCAAATCTTCTCATATGGCATGGGCCGAAACTGTGGTCAAGAAGTGTCTGGAATTTGCGGATGAGTTTCTAGATAAAGGGTGTGAATTTCTTGAGGACATTACTCAGGCGTCACATGAAGCGTTGGAGCGGAGGCAGTTCTACTCCGAGCTGTTGGCGTGCATCTACGAATTCGGAATAGAATGGCTGGAGGCAAGCTGGCAATTGAAAGATCCGGACCATATGGATCCAGAAATCATCAGTGGACTTGGACTATTAATGGCCACTGACTCCCAGGCCATAGATTCACTTGTGTCATCCCAATGGCGGGACTTGGTTCCTGTTATACATCTCATTGATGGTCTCACTGGAGCCTGGATTATGGAGGAGCCTGGCACAATGTGGAAGCCAGCCTGGGTAGAAACCAGCGACAACCGCAGTGGCGTGTTGCTCTTCCTTTGCCCAGACGTCGAGAACTGCTCAGTTGCTATCCCGCCTCTTCTTTTGCGCGCCGAGCATAGCTTCCTAAAACGCGTTTGGTTCATTGCGCCAAAGAATACGAACAATGCCACTGGAAAGGACTTTGAGGTAATCAGCAAGTCTAGCTCCTTTGGAAGGGTGGCACTGGAAGAGTTGCGGACAAAGTTGAGAGTAGAGAGCCATAGGCTATGCACATAATGGAAGGCGTTTGATGGATAAACTAATGCTTCGATGAGAGTCTCCCCTCAGCAGAGGAGAAATGGTGACATCTATGTCTTGCACAGTCAGCCATGCGTCGTCGCTTGGATCTCCATGGTTGAGACAGGTCAGTGTTGCAGGGAATTTTGTTTCAGTGCGAATCGCTGGCTCGCAAAGAACATTTACATTTCTGGTTAATTAATTTAATTGAAGATTCCTGTTTAGTTATAAAGTCAGTTTACTAGCACCTAAACTAAACCGAGGCTCGTTCGAATCAGCCTTCACCTCCGACAAACCTCGGCAACCCCGCATTGCTGAATACAAGGCGCATGCTGCTCACAATTGGTTTGACGCAAATTACATTCCCATATATTCGTCTGCGAGAGGTGATCTGGTTGTTTTCGAATCAAGCAAAAATCAAATTGAAACCCACTGAACGCGAAGTCCGTCTTGACAGGAAACGCTAGTTGCTCAAGAGAAGACACTCAGCATATAATCCTTGGGCATCCCAATCACACCTCCTTCGCGCTCATTCAGAGGCCAGGTCGCTATTGTCACAGGTTCAGGCTGTGCTGGAGACGGAATTGGGAATGGACGTGCTATTTAGATCATGTTGGCTAACGAGGGCTGCAACGTTGTTTGCTTGGACTTGGATTTATCGTGGGCATCAAAGACGGCCGAAATGGCCAACTCCTCGACGAATTCGGGAACTACAGTTGCCTTCAAAGGAGACGTCACATCGTTAACGGATTGCGAAGGAGTGGTAAACTTCGCCCTGTCCAAATTTGGTCGCCTTAACGTTCTTGTTAACAACGTTGGAATCGCCGGCGCACCTGGCACCGCGGTCGACGTGAAAATGGAGCGCTGGGCAAAAAGCTTAGAAGTTAACGTCTCCAGGATGGTATTTATGGCCAAGTTTACGATCCCGCCATGATCAGAAATGAAGGAGAAGTCAAGGGATCAATCGTCTACATGGGAAGCGTGGCCAGACTCAAGGGGGGCACGCCTCATCTGCTCTATCCGACATCAAAGGGTGCTGTAGTCAACATGACGCGAGCTATGGCGGCACATCATGCAAAAGACGGCATTCGGGTCAACTGTGTTTGCCCAGGGGTAAGTCACGACGGTCTTTCATACACTTCTTACGACTAATCCTTTATAGATGCTCTATACTCCCATAATGTACGCTGGTGGGATGACTGAAGAAGCGAGGGAAGCAAGGAAAGGAAGAAGTCTACTAGGAACCGAGGGTACGGGTTGGGACTGTGTCTGTGCTGTTACGTTTCTTGCTAGTAATCATGCGAGATGGATCACAGGGGCAATCTTACCGGTTGATGCGGGTACAACAGCGGCTCTTGGGATTGGAATGCCGGCCAGTTTAAGTGTGAATGGATGAGATAGACCGCAAGTCATGCATTTTGGACTATCGTAACGTGCGTCTTATCATGCATTCACAAACCAGTTGCGCATCGACACCTTTCAACCCTCGACCTGCCGTCACTCAATAGCCCAAGAAACTTAAGTAACTTCTCCTGTTAGCTTCTTCCCTTATTGGCATAGTAAGGCTCTTGAAATACTTGCAAGTTCACGGTCACATAGCTTAGCTGTCCAGTATGGGAAAAATTGTGGCTTCATGGGCCTAGCATTTTGTCTCACCAGGTGCTGAAGTGGGAATATGAGAATGAGCACCTTGAAAGCATTGAGCTGAATATAAGAATTGTTTTCACGACCTGAAAAAAGGGAACAACTTCTTTTTTGACCATTTGGCCACGGCTTCCACGTTCTCAATTGAAGGGTCGCGAGGCTCACTAGCCTCTTGTAACCTTTTGCGGTGATTTTGGATACGAGAAAAATGGGAAATGAAGAGATAGCTATTTTCAGGGATTTTTTACTATATCTTCCTATCACGTCTTGTTATCGCGAAAGATGTCGGCCGTACCATGTTGCTTCGAGAAGGCACATGGCAGTTTCGTGGTCAATCTGAAGCGAATCAACGCCGCCGATAGTATCACGTGGGACATTTTTACTTAGTGTCAACTTCATGGTTCGCTCACTCCCCTGTCAGAAATCCTCCAACTGCCCCAGTCAAACAAAGGTATAATTTCCGACGTCAACCATGGCGGTGAGCTATAAAGAGGACGTGAGATGGAAGCGGCCTACGTCAAGTAGGTCAGCTTGGTTCTCGCTTCTCGGGATTTGCCTCGGCCTCCTAGCTTTTGAAATGCTCCGCCACCTTGTCGTCAGTTACCTGCTCGCAGGGCCGACGCTCGCTTCGCCGCCAAAGCGATCTACGCCTTTGAGGTTCAAACGCGATGGTATATTTCAGCTGTCCATATTTGAAGCCTTGCACTTTGGAGAAAGTACGTTTTTCGCCCAGCTGTTGATTGTTCCCGTCTCTCCGAGTTTAGGCTGACCACAAGCGTAGACGCATGGGAGGACTGGGGCCCGCAGCAAGACGTCAAATCCATCCAAGTCTTAGAAGACGTGCTTGACTATGATACGTCTGATCTTGTGGTTCTAAACGGTGATCTAATTACTGGAGAAAATACCTACGTCGAGAATAGCACCGATTATATTGATATAATTGTTAAACCCCTCCTCAATTGCAGCTTGAGATGGGTCTCAACCTATAGCAACTATAACTACCAGGTCAATCTTATAGGTAAGAATATTCTCGAGCGCGAGGGTAAGTAGCTGAATACCTTAACTCGCTAAATAGTATTTTGCTGCAATACTGAAGTGTCGAATTATTATCTTTCTATCTTCCCCTTAAACTGCACTAAAAGTGCTAAGTGCACTTTAGAGCTACTACTATAGTTCTTTAATAGCTATAATAGCTCTTATTATTAGCAGTAAGATAAAAATAGCTTGGAAATTAGCTAACCTAACTAAATTAATTGCAATATTATCAATTAATTTTAGAAAATAATTAATAAGCTAGTTATAAAATATTTAGGTTTTTTTTTAGCTTTACTTAATATTATTAAATAGATTAAAACTATATAGTATTTTTAAATAATAAAGATAAATAGTTAGTACTATATCTAATAATAGAAGAAATAGTAGCTAAATAATAAGATTATTATATATTAGTTTTTATCTTAAGTTTTAATTTAATTCTTCTAACTTTAACTTTACTATCTATAGTTAATAATCTTACTATCTATAGTTTATAACCTTACTATCTATAGATAATAACCTTAAGATAGTAATCTTATTCTAAATAATAAGATATAAAAAAGATATCTTCTATTATTAAAAGACTAATTTCCCTTCTAATAAATATCTAATTTCTTTAACTTTAATTATTTAATCTTAATTTCTATTATAGCTATAATTATCTATTAAACTATATAATTTAATACTAATAGAAACCTAAAATATACTAATTATCTCTTATATCTATATAATATTAAGTATTAATATAATACTAAAAAAAATAGAAAAAGAAACTCTATATATTACTAATTTCTTTAAAGCTATAGGCTTTTCAGCCTATTAAGATTCCCTTTAAATAGAGCCTAATTACTAAACATTTAACAGAAGATTATATTGGCTATCTTTAGCTACAATCTCTTTCTGGATAATACCAATAGATTAGATTTATAGGGAAATCAGATTACTCATATTAATCTATTATTCGTCCGAATAGAGAAGGCTGCTCTGTTAATATTGGCTAAAGCCTTTAAAACCGGACAGCTAATATAGGAGTAGAAGGACTTTATTAACAGTATCGGCAAAAAGGTATATAACTCTTAGTTTAAAGAGCTATTATATTGTATAGAGGTAGTGTAGATAATAACCAGCTAGGGCACTAGCTAGAAGGTGGATTTAGATAACTTAAGTTAATATAGGCGTTAGGGATTTTAAGATATTAGGTTGGGGTTGTTAGATTTATAACTTTAGATATTAAGGTTAGAATAGAGTGAAAAAGTTAGATAGAATTCTAATAGATAGAAAAAAAAATAGCTTAAAATTTAAATATAGACTTTAGTAATTATAATATATATAATAAAAATACAGTAAATTTAAATATTAAATTTCCTTATTAAGAGTAGTTATAAAATATAAAAAGGTTATTTTTTTATTAGTTTTTATATATATTTTAATATATATATTATTTATACTGTAAACTTAATTTAATATTAATAGTAAATACTAACTTAATATTAATAATAACTACTTACTTTTATTATAAACTTAAAGTTAGTATACTAATAGCTATAATAATAGTAGCTATTTATATAGAGAATAAAATACTGTCTTTATATATATTATAACTATAGTATTTAGTTTAATAATACTATTTTTAGGCTATAACTATAGAGATATATAATACTATAAGTAGAATAGTATTATATTTAGTTTAGTAGTTAAAGAGAATAAAATTAATATCTATTTCAGCTAATACTCTAAATAGAGTAGCTATAGAAGCTGAATCTATAGTATATATTAAGTTTTAGTCTTTAAGTTAAAGCTTAAAAATGTAGCTGTTAATATATAGATTTAGTTAGAGTTAGATAATAAGATAGATTTAGTTTTATTAAACTTAATATATAACTTTAATAAATACTTTAAAACTTTAAATAATAAGAGATATTATTAAACTAGCTATCTTACTGAAAATATATTATATAGAATATAAAATATTAAGTTTAGTTACTTAATTTATTTTTATTTACTTATTATATAGAATATAGTATAATTAGTAATTAATACTATATATATATATATTTTATAAAAAAGTACCATAATTTTTAATATAAAATATAATATAAGAAATTTTCTATAACTTAACTCTATTTAAGCTATTTATTCCCTTTTAATTTCTTATTTTTTATATAGAGTAATTAAAAGAGAAATAGTTATAACTACTATTAAAACTTTCTCTAATAATATTAATATCTATATAGATAAAGTTAAAGTATAAACTATCTCTATATAGAATATAGTAGTTATATATACTTTTAGTAGTAATATTAATAATATTCTTAAAGGTAATACTAAAGATAGTAATACTATTAGTAGGCTTATTAATTAAACTGCTATTTAAGTAATTCTATTAAATATTAATACTATATTTAGTAATATTATAATAAGTAATATTAAAAATAGTACTAATTATACTATTATTACTCTTAATTTATATATTATTCTAACTGTTAATAATCTAAATATTAATAAAGATAATATTATTAATAGTATTATTACTCTTACTACTAATAGAGCTAATATTTAAGCTGTAACTACTATAGCAGTAAATACTATTAATAATAATATTAAAACTAAAAGTAATAGCTATATAGTTATTTTAATTATAAATCTAGATATTAAATAGTATTATACTATTATTAAGCTTATTACTAGCAGAGTTATTTAAAGTAATATTACTAACTATAAGGTTATAGTTATACTGTATATAAAAGCAGTAAACTAGCTAGTTCTTAATATTTAGGCTAGTAACCTTAGTATTATTAGTGTACTTAAGAATAATAAAGTAGTTAAGTCTATATACTGTTAGCACTTAGAAATAAAGGTATAGATTATAAAAAGAGCTAACTTATTACCTCTACTATTAAAACTCTAGCTATTCTAGTAGGCAGTATTATTTCCTTTAATAATATAATTAGAAGTTCCCATAATTATAATATTATCTCTAGAAATAACAATAGGATTAAAGTTAGAGTTAATAGTAGTTCTAAATATAGTAGTTCCTAAAAAGATACTAATAGTGTCAGTCTGGAGGCTCTTAAGATTAAGAGTTAAAGAAGCAGGCACAGTAAGATTGAAGAGGATAATATTGGTGTAGCTGGCGACGGCTGAGGAGAGCTGGGCGTAGTCAGTAATAGTGTAAGTGTTGGCGTTAGCAACAGCAGTAGTGCCAACAGCAACAGCAGTAATCTCAGCAGCAGCAGCGGCAGTTGATGAAGTAACTAGAGTGACGAAGGTTGAGACAGCAGCAGCGGATGAGACGGTAGCAACAGGAGTAGAAGCCTTAATAATGGCTGTGGGAGTGGACACGGCTTCAGCTACAGATGTAGCAACAGAAGTAGCAATGACAGCAGTCGAGACAGCTGCAGTAGGAGTCTCAACTTTATCGACACTAGTAGCTGCAGCAGCCACATAACAAGAGCAAGCGCTCGATAAGTGACTAACGCTGCCATCGCAGGCAGACAAGAGACCGGTAGGGATAGCATCAGTGGCAGTAACGACAGCAGCAGTAAAGGTAGCACAAAAGCTCGCCGCATCAGCAGACGAGGAAACAAAGACTCCAGCACATAAATGCATGCGCCAGTTGGCACAGCCTAGGACAGACGGCACAGCCGCTGAGACGAGATAGCAAGGCTTCATGATGGCGAGAAAAAACAAATGAAATAAGTGCGGTTATACGAAAGAATGTGAGTAAGCTAACGAATGAAGAAATAAAGGGCAAATAGCGAGAAACACAAACGACAAGACTGGAGAAGAAACAGAAACTTGTTCAAGCCTTGAGACGACGATATCAATTATATCAAACACTCGCTGCTGCTGCACGGAACTCGGCACCGGAGACCCACAATATGTTCCGGGATACCGGCTCGAGCGGGACAGCGGACGCTAGATTTCATGGGAATAGTGGCACCAAGACGGGTGTTCGTGCGCCCCTGAGCATCATTTCTCTTCGTCTGCATGTTTCACGATACCGATGGCGCTTGTTCCAGCTCGGAGCTTTAACAACCCACGAATCAGGGCCCAGCCCACACGTCTTTTATGTTTGAACGGATCGGGCATGGTGATGGATGCATCATGCCAGGAACTGACCTTTTAGACTGTGGAGCTACGCTCTTCAGGGCAATAGACGCGGCTTCGTCCGCGTACAGCCTATTTTACTGACGCGCGGCGCCGTCTTTAAACAGAGGGGACTTGTGCTTCTAACAGCCACTACAATTTGCCATTAACGTCAGCTAATGCATGCTTATTACACGCCAAAATGAACGTATGGGACCCAAGGGGGTGATGTCAGTGCTTCCTCTCCTTCGTCGTCACACAAAACAACGTCCCTGGGAACTCTTGCATCTCTCTGGCGATCACGAGGAGCGCCCGTCTTAGTTGGCTCCGTAACGATGCGTATCTTTCTTACCCGCTGACTCCTCCGCCTAACAGTTCCTTTATTCCCCAACTAACGACTTCACAGCTCTCTAGTTACCTTATGTAGCCCCCAGCAGACTGACTTATCTGTTATTCCTCTCTCCCCTATTGCCTTGTATGTAAATCTCGCTATTTTAACGTAAAGTTTATTATCAACCTCCTAGAGTGTGCTAATAATATAGCGAAAGCTTACTAATTAGTATCCACCAATAAGATAAGTGCTCTTATTAAGATACGATTTTTGGCCCCAACAGCTCTTCATTCTCAGTTAGCCCCACAGGGTCAGCGAACGGGTATTTAATCTAAGTGAGCAGGAAATCGGCAGAGAAGGTCACGCAATAACCAGTCGTAAGCTCGGAGAAAATGATATTGCCGACTCCGATTTACCTAATATTAAATAAACGATATACCCGGGGGGCTGACTTTAGCACACGTGATCGCAGGCTCCACTGGGAGCTAAAGGCTCCCCCCTCTCCCTTGGAGAGGGGGCGACAGAACCTGTAACCGCGTCGTATTTGTAACCAACTTTTCTAAGTTCAAAAATCTATATATAAATCTATAGAATAACTATTAAGATAGTTAAAAATAAATAAAATACCTTTAATATTTAAAAATAGTATTTTTTAATTTTTAGACTTTTTTATTAATAGGACATTTAGATATAAATACTTAAAGTAAGTAGATTTAGCTTTTCTATTTTAACTTTCTTTAGAGATTTTACTCTATAGTAATAAATTTTAAAGAATTAATTATTATTGAAATAGCTTTTAGATAATAAAATCTAATATAATTATATATTATATATTAATATATAAAATAAATATAATATATTTTAAATTATTAATATATTATTTTCTTCTATTTAATTTAAGTATATTTTAATTATTTTATTTTATTTATATTTTAATAATTATTAAGTAAATACTATAATTATCTATTTAATTTTTAATAATTATTCTATTATATTTATTATATAATAAGATTTATTGTATATTTTATTATATATTTTATTTTAATATTATAAAGTTTTATATTTATTTTCTATTAAATATATTATAATAATATAATTCTTAAGATATTATTTCTTTATAGCTATATATATAAGATATTTATAGTAAAAAGTATAAATCTTTATATAGTATATATAAAGAGTTATAAATATATTAAAATATTCTCTATATAAATTAAATTTTAAGCTAATTTTACCTTAAGTAACCTATCTTAATATAAAATTAATCTTTATACTTTAAAGCTTTATAACTTAATAACTATAATAGTAAAATTAAAAATTTCTTAAAATCTATTTATTTAAATTCTTAGACTACCTTATAGTACTTATAGTAATATTCTATTAACTGTATCTAATTTTATATAGACTTTTAAAGTTAGAAAAAATTGGTTATAAATGCGATGCGGTTACAGGTTCTGTTGCCCCCTCTCCAAGGGAGAGGGGCAGCCTAAGGCTAGTGGAGTCTGCTTAGTCAAGCCCCCGGGTATAAGAGTTAGATCCTGTTCTGTTAAAACAGCTAAATTACCACACAACTTATACAATCCCTCTTCCAAAAAAAATAAAAAATTCAATAGAGCAGCAGCCATGCCACAGAACGTGTACGACGACCCCGATTTTTTCCAAGGTTACAAGAACCTTCGTCAGAGTGATACCGGTTTGAACGGAGCCCTTGAAGTTCCCGCACTTCAGAGACTACTACCAGACCTTTCGGGTCGGCGCGTCCTTGATCTTGGCTGTGGTTTCGGAGACTTCGCTCGCTATGCACGATCTCAGGGTGCGCAGTCTGTCGAGGCAATAGATGTATCAGAGAAGATGATTGCCGAAGCGCAGCGCCTCACGGTAGATGATAGTGTCGCCTTTCTGCGCTGCTCAATTGAAGACTATTCGCCTGAACCCGAGAGTTTCCATCTAGTTGTGTCCTCAATGGCACTGCATTACATCTACGACTACAGGGCGGTAGTGAATCGAGTCTTCGCGGGCCTAGCTCCCGGTGGGAAGTTCATATTCTCCGTCGAGCACCCCTTGTGCACAGCGAATCCTGTCGGATGGGTGCGGGACGGTGAAGGGGAAATACTTCATTGGCCCCTAGACCTCTACCAGAGTGAGGGCGAGCGCCAAACTTCATGGTTCATCGAAGGGGTTACGAAGTTTCATCGCACAGTCGAAACGTATGTGAATACGCTTATACAAGAGGGCTTTCGGCTCGATCATCTTGGGGAACCCAAGCCTTTGGCAGAATTTATGAGCGAGCGTCCTTTATTAGCGGAAACACTGAGACGCCCGCCGATCCTTTTGTTAGCAGCGACAAAGCCCAATTTGGAGCAATAATAGCAAATTGTGCTCATGCAGTAATTAGCACGGCAATGATGGCAAATGCTTTAGACTTGATGTGTCACTCTTGGCTCGGAGCGCCCTCCCGCCGTTCTCGCTCGATCGGGAGCGCTTTGAGTCAAGTATCCTCAGATTGTGCAAATGATATCTAACAACGTCGAGTGTGTCTCCTCGTCAGCCGCGACCAGCAGCCCTCCCACGCCGGTATGTAGTGGTTGTCCCTCGATGCCGGTGACCACGCACCCGGCCGCCTTGCAGACGGCAATGGCGGCGGCGTAGTGAACATTGCCTTTAGATCGCCGTCCGTGACGTATGCCACTCTCTTCCCCGCCGCAACCCACGGTATAGGCAGCGTCGTAGAAAGTACGCGCACCAGAAAGCGCTCACGAAACGCCGGTGCAGTGGCAAGCCGCATCCCTTTCTGTATTGACCCGTGAAAGTTGATCTCCACCAGCGGTGTCGCTGGCGACCGCGGTGGCGCGAGTGGTATGTCTACTCCGTCTCGACGAACGAAGGCTCTGGCGCCGTTGGTCCAGAACACTTCGCCTAAGAAAGGGTCAACGACCGCGGCTGCAACATCTCGGCCCTCCCCGTCGTGCAGCGCCACGTTGACGGCGACGTCGCGCGTGTGCGCAGCATAGTTGAGGGTGCCGCAGAGCGGATCAACGAGCCAGACTCGGCGGGTCGAGCACTCGGCCGCATTCGGTGGGTGCGTGCCACTCTCCTCGCCGACGATGCCGTCGCCTGGCCTCTCCTGCCGGATGATGTCGAGAATGGCCTTCTCGGAGGCTATGTCGGCTCGCGTCGCGAAGTCATTGTGTCCTTTTTCGACGCGTTCGAGCTCCTGTCCGCTCAATGCGAGGACGATTGCTGCACCAGCTGTGGCCGCCCTTATAGCGACTTCGGCATCACTAAGAGGCATTCCGGATCCCCTTTGGCTGGTCCCAAATCTAGGCCTCGTGTTTTTCCTGGGGTCTTGGCTCTGAGTCCGTATACTCTTGCGCTTCGTGTACTCTTGCGATTCGTATACCCTTGCGGTCGTGTACACGCGTGGTTGTTCGTGCAGATGCCTGAGGGAATGAAGTGCCTTCGCCTGAGGAACGTAGAGACGAAGCCGCCCCCCCGAACGAAAGCGGGAATCCTACCACACCTAAACACCGCTGCCACTGCTACACAACTGAGCCACAATTGAGCCTCTACGCGAGCCACACCCGAAGAGCCACAACCTGTGATTGAGCAACAGCTTCTGTCCGAAAGTCTAGGATACACAACCCAGAGAACCATTAAGGGGAATAGTAATATGTAACTATATGCAGGATAAATTTAGGACTAGAGATATATCATAAAAGCAGCAATATAACTAGGCCTAGTTAGAAGAAAAAATAAATATCAAGACTCCATATAATCTCACTATATTATGCCAAGCTCCTTTTTAATATCTATATTATATGGTTTATGACAATAATAACCTCCGGCAAGTACTCTAGCGAACACGCAGACTACCCGTCTTCATTCACTTCGTGGTGATGTGCATCCTTCTCACTCATTATCACCTAAGCCTAATAGTTCCTTTTTTCTCCAGCCAACAACTACGCAGCTCTATGGTTGCATTATGCAACCCCCAACAAACTTCCGTAGAGGGACCATAATCACCTTCATGCATTTCGCTATGATTGGCCCGATATGGTACGTCCCTACTTGGCAGAGGCAACGGCTGGTAGTGAAAATGAGCGCAAAAATGTGTTGTACAGAGGCTCTTGCACCCATTGATGGCCGCAGTCAGCGGTCTCCTAGCGCTGCTATAGGGCACAGCGCATCATAGACGCGTTAGGCCACTTACTACTCCGTAAGCGATTACAGAGTGCCTAACGCAGAATAGTAATCCAATTGATGGGTATGTATCATCTATTTTGCGTTTCGTTTCAACAACCAGCCGATTCCATCCACACTGTCCCTCATCCTCTGGGCGCTCATATCGAGGTTAGAGTATTCGTTCCAGAAGCAATGCGGAAAAACCTCTATAAAGGTCGACTTTAGTGGGAACATAACATTCTTCTCTCAAAACTCTCTCATATATCAGGCTCTCGTCACGGTTCATATCCATGCCACACACCTGGAAGTATGCAGGTGGCTGACCCATATGCCCCATCTTTACTTGGCCCGGGGGCATCGTTAGGATTTAGCTGGTTAAATGGCACCCATAACGGCGAGTCAAGGTCCGGCGCCACTGCGGATTGGAACTTCTCTACGAAGGTTCTGTTTACCATTGGTGCGTCCTTGTTCTGCTCCCAGGAAAGGTAAAGGGGGCGATATTTCTCTGGCACGCGTGAATGAGGGAGGAAGCCTCCTGCGCTGAGGAATTGGCCTGTCACTGGCGGGCAGAGATTGTTGCTTTGAGCAAGATGCGAGGCGACACAGGCCATATGTGCGCCCGAGGACGTTCCGCCGATGATGAAGCCTGATTTGGGATCGACTTGCTGTGGGAATAGGGGAGATTCCGAATCGTGAGGCAAGACGAGCTCTACCGCGATGTACTTCAGAGCAGCCCAGCCATCTTCCATTGGAATAGGAAAGGGGTTTTCGGGGGCGAGTCGGACTGAAGGCACACGACAACGGCCGAGTGCGCCTTGACAAGCTCCCGGGCGAGTTCCATCTCCGTCTCTGGAAAGGCGAGGCAATAACCCCCGCCATGAAAGAGAACTATGACAGGGCAGGAAGTGGATGGTACCGAAGGTTGGCATACGATAGTTCGAGATTGGAAGCCGGTATCGAGAGGTAAAGTGTGCTCTGTCTCGATGACTTGGTCGGGGCGATCAGCCGCGAGTTTTGCCTGGAGGATAGGCAGGTGTTTGACAACCATTTTCTTGAGTTCGTAGACCTCTAGTCCGGGAAATCCAGGAGGGCCACCTTTCTTCGAGTAGGCCTCATCGAAAGAGGGATCCATTGTGGCCGTGGCGAGAATCTCCTCAACCGTCGATGGGATGTTTGAGCTTGAAGACATCTTGGACAAACGGCGCGAGAAGGAAGATACAAGTATGGTAAGTTAACCATTGCTTTAAAACGCTTCCGGGTCATTTTATTGTCATCTCTTACATGATTTTGAAGCCGGCGGTCGTGTCTTTTAACGACGAAGGGCGATGGATGTGAGCGGGCTTTGTTACGCTAAGCCAGAACCGTCTCGCCGAAATCCTGACCTTGTCTACATTTGTTGATCACAGTGGTAGATAAACTGTCCGTCTTACTATTAGAAACGGCGAGCAGCCGAAGCTCTGGGTTGAAAGAAAGCGGCATGTGACTGATATCCTAGATTTTTGAGTCAACATATGGTTATATATGTATCAGTTGTGGTCCCTCAAGTATTATTTCCGTTTAATCCAATCCACTCAGAGCATGCTGGCATGCCATTTATGAGGCTAAAGATAAAATGCTACAGGTTGTCGATACGTTTCATTGTTCTCATCATACATCAAAAATACATATTTTACACAAGTACGGTGGGTATTTGAACCGCCTGTCTCAAGATCAAATTTTAACAGCAGCTTGCATCTCTAGGCCTCGACCTTGATACCGAGCTTCTCGGATGCAGCTTGGACAGTAGCCTCGTTTCTAGGGTTCTGCTTCTCGTTAGCAGTATCACCTCAGTTCCGTGACTGACCCCTGATTGAGGGGCGAGTACGACGCAACAGGGCACTACGACACTTAGATCACTCAAAGCTCATGAATCGGCCGCTATTTCATTCAGGACATAATATCTGTCTAGGCACAATTCGAGGCCGATCACTTCACAGCCTTCTTCGCCCTGGCCTTGTCCAAAGCCTGCCTCATCAGTTTCACCCTGTTGACGATCACCAGATCAACGCCTGCTTTAGCCTGGATCTACAATAGTGTCAGCACATATCCTGTCATGACGTTTTAGGTCAACGCATGGCTTACCTCGACGCTGGGTCCATCATCATTCAACGGCCCGTATGTGGCCGTGTATAGTCCCTGTCTCCTAACTAATCCGACGGTGCCGGGACTGTACACAAACGGCTCTGACGCCATGGCGACGCCGTTGAGCCCGAACCTGTGGGCCAAACGCGCCGCCGTCTGCAGGGATGTGGCTCGCCTGTCGCCTGTGGGCCAGTTGGACGAGTCATTGAGGAAGAGAATTGGGTAGGACTGCTGCTTAACGGCGAGGACCATGCAAATCTCAGGGCTGAAGGAGGTGAAGATGATCCGGCGGCGGCCGGCGTGGACGTACGTCACGGAGAGGATGGTGTCGAGGAAGAGGTTGATCTCGGTGGCGTAGTTGTCCATTTGGAAGTCGGCGGCTTCGTACAGCATGGGATACTCTGGGAGGATGTTAGCCAACTTATCTTGCGGGTGAGCGTAGACTGGGACTTACTGAGCTCAATGTCCAGCGGGATGTCTTCCGGCAATCCACGGAATAGCTCCACAAGCATGATGAATGGTTCGTGGATACTGTGATTTCGGAGATTTGGCTTGTATCCGGGGTAGTTTAGGGTGCGCTTCATCTGGCCGACGAGGGCGTCCCGTGGTGCTGTCCAGGGGTGCGCAAAGAGACTTGCGGCGCACTTTGGGTACGACCTGAGGACGCTGGCGCTCATCCCATGGCAGCCTCTTGCTTGACACCTCCTGCCGGGTCGAGGCCGATTGAGCGTCGCTGATGGCCATGAACTGAACAGCCGGCATCAGCAATCGTCCGGAGGACGGTCGAGTCGGAGAAACTTACCTGGCCGTAGGTCAGTGTATGCATAGGCGCGTCGGACTCCTTCTCAGCTACGAGAAAGTCATGGTAGATGACGGGGACGTCATCCTTGGTCAACTGAACATCTGAGAAGAGTTAGCCTTTAATTACGAGTTGAAGGGTTAAAGAGCTCTTACCGAGCTCAATAACACCAGCACCCAGCTCTATGGCCGTGAGGAACGACTTGATCGTATTCTCTCCGATCTGTAAGCAGCCTGAGTTGTCGTTCTGCCCGTTGCCTGCTAGAAATTAGCATTAATTTCTCTGGAATAGGGACTCGATCATACCGCGATGACCACCAAGGGTCGATGAAGGTGCAGGGGCCAGACTCTGAACATCTTTGGGCGGGGGGTGGGTTCCATTGTAAGGACGAGCCACAACGACCGTGAAAACAATAGTCCCAACATGGCCAAACTTATCGCTCACAAGAGGCACGCTGTAGTCCCGGATTAGTGTATCCCGTTGGCCACCCAGAGACGCGGTCAAGCTGCCAACCAACGCGACGCCTGTGCCGATTAGTGTTTCCTCCAGTAAGCTCGTGATCTTGAAGATAATGGCTGCATTATCCGGATCACTAGTCGTGAAGCACCAGGGCCAGTCAGAATTCTCCGACATGACCGCGAGAGAGACGGTGTGTTCCTTCTGACCGCTGTCTCCGGCGAGGGAGATTGAGAGGTCGAGGCTCGTATAAGGTATTTGGACTGGGGAGATGCGCTTCTTATACAGCGCCAAGTCCACAGGGTCGACCTTCTTGTACAAGTCTAGCGTACCGAGGTGAACAAACACGACCGAGTCGGAGGGTGATCGCTTGGGGTTGATGTTAGCTGAGCCCAGTTGCCTACCAGGCTTCGACTGCAGCTCGGACGATCCTTCGGTCTTGATGGCGTTGGCAACCTTCATGTGTCCTCGGTACGCCGCATGGTCTTTGGCAAGCCATTTTCGACGATCGGGAATCTCGGTATTAGCGCCGGACTGGAGCAATGCCTCGACGACTTCGATGTTCCCCTGAACGCTGGCAGTGGCGAGGGCTGTCCATCCCCTGACGCTCTCCTGAGCGTCGACATCTACTCCGACGGCGACGATGTCCTTGACCAGTTCCGAAAGCCCCTGCTCTGCGGCAATATGCAGTACAGTCTTGCCGGATCTTCCCACAAACTGAGTGCCCCAGCCCTTCTTAATCAGCTGCCTAGCGATATCGGTGGACTCAGAGGCGATGGCCGTGGCAAGAATGTCCAGCTTCTCCACTAGCTGTGATCTGTCTGCGTGAGCTAGAGTTTTGTACTCTGTAATAAGGAGCTCCACAACAGCCGTGTGTCCCTTTCGGATGGCGTAGTCTATGGGTGTCAGGCGGAACACGTCGGGGGAGATGCGAAGCTTGTCTAGCGAGTTCTCCCAGGACGGGTCTCGAACGATGGAGATGATCTCACGACACACGCCATCAAGGCCGAGAAGTGCAGCATAATGGAGGGGGGAACGGCCCAGGATGTCTTGGCTCTGCACCAGATGAAGTTGGCTTGGATGCAGCAGCTTGAACACCTGGTGGAAGGCGGTTGCTGCAGAAGAGCTGTCGAGCGGTGGATCGGCGCGTCCGAGGTGCTGAATGATATGATGGAGATAGTCGTGGTGTTGGGGAATAGGTTCCTCGCCTGAGCTACACCGGAGACTTGCGAGGAGCTTCCTCTGGCAGCCAGAGGATCCATGAACCATGGCAACTTGGACCAGCCGGGCCAAGGCTGACTCTCGTGCATCCGAGGGATCGGGGTACCGGTGGTTCAGAGCGTCTTTAAGTCCTGAGGCATCGTCTTCACGCAGACAGCTGAGAGTCTCGCGTGGGAAGCGGTCAGATCCCGAGCGCTCAAGCAGCAACGACCGAGTAGGACGGTCTGTCTCGTTGTCATCCAGAGCCTCTTGCACGTGCTGCAGGGGGGCATTCAACTGAGGCAGCCATCGGCCATGAGAGGATTTGCCATGCCGTGCGAGTCTGGGGAGGATATGGATATTAGATACTGCATCCGTGGTGTACTTGACTGCAGCCTTGGCGAGGATGCGCGAGACGCCTTCGTGGTTGACCCTGATGTAGTGCTGGCATTCGGCGATGTTGTCTGCAATTTCCAACAGGGAGATCTTCAGATCCTCCAGCTCCGGTCTGGAGACACCCCGGTACTCGGGCGGCTCAGTAGAGCCGATCTTGACGCCCCAATGCTCGTCGAGGGCGAAGATCTGGGCTTCGATATGGCGGTCCTGGGTCGTCAGGAAGTCGTCGACGATGTCAATTTCAGAGTGGATGGCTTCTTTGAGGTCTGTGAGGTGATGGAAGAGTCAGGGATTGGACAGGTACAATCATCGACTTTGGTATACTTGACTAACCTTCAAGAGGCGGCTCAGTGTCGACAAGGACCTTGAGGCGGGTGTAGTCGAAGTAGGACTCGGTCCAGGCGGGGACTCGCCGGCGGTGCAAGGTGCTGCCGAACCGCATTCTGTCTTTTGAGCCTCTGACTTATCTCGGAGCGCCACAAGAAGCTGGGCCCAAGTGGCTGTTGTCTTCTGCAAGGACAAGAGAGGAGAGGATCCCAAGTAGAGGATGCGACAAACAGGAGGGGGAGGGAATCGGCCTCACTGGGCGACCCGAGAGTAGAACTGCGCAGCAACACAATAGGACCCTAGGCGGCCTCTTCGAATCACCTGTAGCAGCCGTTGGTCGAGTGATATTCATAGACGTCAGTGTAAGAGACATGATGGAGGGGAAGGGAATCAGGCTGAGGCCGCACAGCCATCCCGTCTGTCCTTTGCAGAGAGCACAACAAAGGATCCCGTACAGCGTCTCCTTCCTGTTGTCTGCACACGGGCCTTTTCTTCCCTCGGCACCTACGCCCAGCTGCTGTTGCTTTGTTGGGTGACCAAGGAGAGGGGGTCCCATCTCCAGTGCCTTGGCTTAGGCTCCCTTTGTTGTTCCTCCACTTCCTTTGAAGTGCAGTCCGCCGCTGACGATATTTCTTTGTCTCTCCCTAGTTATACCCTGACCCAGCTCGATGTTCGCTTTGGCGAGCAGTCTCGAGCCTACAGTACCCGACACAACCAACTGCAAGCCTTGGTCGTCGACCAGAACGAAGCTCTCAAGGCCTACATCGCCGAACAACTCGCCATCACCGCCGCTATCATGAACGACAACACGCCCCGTCTGTCGAAGCTCCACCCCAACGTCAAGAAAGCGCGTGCCCGGGAAGAGATCGAGACTGTCCTTGTGGCTGTCCAGGGCAGAGGGTCGTCGTGCCCCGGGAGATGCCCCTGCCACTGCCACGATACCCGTCGTTCCAACACACCGGCCGTTCTGAGTCGCGTACTCGGTCAGCTCTTCGTCAGCTACTCAGGCATACCTTTTGTTTCCCCAAAAT
The DNA here is from genome assembly GCA_002991585.1 of Ilyonectria mors-panacis. Taxonomy (NCBI): domain Eukaryota; kingdom Fungi; phylum Ascomycota; class Sordariomycetes; order Hypocreales; family Nectriaceae; genus Ilyonectria; species Ilyonectria mors-panacis. The sequence continues at coordinate 69,403 of PPHJ01000047.1, forward strand.
GCAATCACGAAACCTGCAGACAGAGTACTGCACCAGAGGTTCAAGCCGAGTACTGGTTCCCTGCGCACGTCTTCTCGTCCAAAATCTTCCAACTCAAGGCCACTCACCAGGCCGCCATCGCCCGTCATTGCAAATCCGCTCCTATCGCCACATCCCCGACTCGGCTCCGGCCGTTAACTACACGGTGAATGGTAACATCGAGGCCCTCAAGACGCTGTTTACCCAGGGCCTTGCGTCGCCGATTGACGTCAGCGACACGCGTGGATACTCCCTTCTTCGTGTAAGTGGCTGATCTAGAGTGCCTCTCTGTCGTGGCTCTCGGAGCAAACCTGGATCCTAATAGACCGTTTTGCGTTAGTGGGCCATCTACGCGCAGCAATGGGAAACTGTAAGCTTCTTATATGACCAGGGTGCAGACGCCGACTATAGGTATACTTCCCGCGTGAGCAGCCACTTCGCTTGGTAGTGAACAATGAGCAGGCCAAAAGCTGCGAGTGACAACAGCCCGCGCAACAAGGCCTCAGACCTGATGATGCAAGGCGGTCTGAAACCAGAGGCCGAAAACGCTCTCGTCCGCCTCAGCCGCCGCCAGGACTGGCTTGATGATCAGAATTTACCCTTTCTCCACAGGATTGTCCTCGGCCTTTCTGGCAAAGACCTGGAAAAGGAACTACTTGAATACCCAAGATCCGTCGACGGTCAGGATGCCATGGGTCGCACAGCCCTCCTATGGGCTGCTGCCTGTGGCGATAACGATACCGTTTCCACTCTTCTCCGGCACAAGGCCGATCCTAACATCCTGGACTGCCAGCATGCCGGCCCTTTGTCATACGCTGCAGATCGCAACCACACGCTTTGCGCCCGTACCCTTCTTGCCGCGGGCGCGGATCCGGACCCCGTCATTCCGGGCGGCTACAAGATCGGAAGCCCTCTGAACTGTGCATCTCGAAACGCTACAGACCCCCTTCTCATCAAAACCCTGCTCGAATTTGGGGCCGATGTTGATGCCGGAAGTCAAGTTGGCTTTCCCGGGCGAATCCAAGTGCTAATTAACCTCGACAGTGTGGTGTAGATGGCAGAACGCCCCTTATCTACGCAGCGAGGACCGACAACATCGATTTTGCTTTTATTCTTCTCCAGTTTAACGCGAATATTTATGCTATGTCCACAGTATGCCAGACTCCCCTGATGACGGCTATTGTTTACAAAAGCCACAGTGTCCTCAGCCTTTTGCTCGAGAGATGGGATCACTACAGTATATGCCCTCGCCTCAAGGGCCCCCACCTGCTCAGGATTACGGCACAGTATGGTACGTAGACTCACTATAATCAAGTAGCCTTTTGATTTACGTGCCAATCTCATACAGCCGACCTCGACACTATGATCATTCTGCTGGATACGAACTACTTCAGGGTTAAGCACGACAAAGTGTATTGTACCGGCGATTTTGACACGTTGCTTTCCCAGCGACTTGACGCTAACAAGAGCATGGAGGAAGTCTTCGTCAAGTTGATGTCAGTGGTGCGAGAACAAGCTTCGCTGCAATCCGAGCACACCGGAAGCGGGATGGAGAAGGGCTTTGTTGCGGCAACCAGTGCAACTTGCCCTCTTCCCGATGACGATGAACCGGTGGGGTTTTGCTTCGGAAAAGGATGACGCGCCACTAAGATATACAGAGAAGTTCAATACCTAAGAGCCTCGCTTGTCTTTAGACGAGTTACGACTAACGACCGGCTTTGGGCCAGCGCTGGAATTTGTGGATCGGGGGACCCGAAGCTAAGGGGATTCGGAGGATGTGTGTGCCCTTGGTGGTCTTGGTGATTGCGATGAGGCCTAGGCCTTTACAGTAGACGTATGAAGAATGTATACCTTATCAGTATCCATAGCTGACATTCTGATAGTCTGATACTGCTCTGTTGCGTGAAGAAAACTGTCAGGTGCCGGAATGCAAGGGAGGTCCAACAGAATGCAAATGCTGGATTTAGGGCTTCTAATTGCTGGATTCTATATAGCCTGTATATTAGCATTCTAAGTATCGGCGATCTTATAGTAACTGTGCTGATAGGGCTCAGCCTAATAGCAATTAGATTACTGATAATAAAGTATTTGGTTTTTTTTTAGCTTTACTTAATATCATCAGATAGATTAAAGCCATACAGTATTTTCAAATAATAGAGACAAACAGTTAGTACTACACCCAGCAACAGAAGAGACAGTAGCTGAATAATAAGGTTGTTATATACTGGTCTTCGCCTTAAGCTTCAATTTAACCCTTCTGACTTTAACCCTGCTGTTAGATAGGATTCCGGCAGATAGAAAAAAAGCAGCTTAAAACCCAAACTTGGGCCTTAGTAATTGTAATGTATATAATAAAAATACAGTAAATTTAAATATTAGGTTCCCTTATTGAGGGATTAATAATAAAGTATAAATAGCTATTTTTTACCTATAGATATCTCTTAATAAGAAAACCTAATATTTAAAATTTACTGTATTTTTATTATACATATTATAATTACTAAAACTTAAGTTTGAGTTTTAAGCTGCTTTTTTTCTATCTATTAGAATTCTATCTAACTTTTTTACTTTATAGTTATTTTAATCTTAATATTTAAAAAGAGTTATAAATTTAATAATCTAACTTAATACCTTAAGATTTTCAATATCTATATTAACTTAAGTTATTTAAATTTACTTTTTAGCTTGTATTTTAGCCAGTTATTATCTATACTACCTCTATATAATATAAGAGCTTTTTAAACTAAAAGTTATATACCTCTTTATTAATATTATTAATAAAGTTTTTTTACTTTTATATTAGCTATTTAATTTTAAAGCTTTAGCTAATATTAATAAAGTAGCTTTTTTTATTTAAATAACTAATAAATTAATATAAGTAATTTAATTTCTCTATAAATTTAATATATTAGTATTATTTAAAAAGAGATTATAATTAAAAATAACCAATATAATCTTTTATTAAATACTTAGTAAATAGATTATATTTAAAGAGAATTTTAATAAATTAAAAAGCTTATAGTTTTAAAGAAATTAATAATATATAGAGTATTTTTTATTTTATTTTATTTTAGTATTATATTAATATTTAATATTATTTAAAGATTAAAAGCCTTTAGTAGTATATACTTTAAAAAAAAAGTTTAAAATAGTATTAAAAAAAAACTAATAGTAAAAATAATAGTATAAACTTAGTATTTAAACGTAAAGTAATAATAACTTAAAGAGACTAAAGTTTTTATAGTAGTAATATTAAAATATAAAACTTATAGCTTTAATTAACTCTTTATAATATCTTAATCTATTAGAAAAGCTAAATCTTAAAAAAGACTAAATTTCTATAAAATAAAAGCTTTATTTAGCCTTTTTATATTTTAACTAACTTTCTATATAATATAACTAACTATATTTAGTTTCTTTTTTTTTAGCTTTACTTAATATTATTAAATAGATTAAAGCTAAATAGTATTTTTAAATAATAAAAATAAACATTTAGTACTATATTTAGTAATAAAAGAAATAGTAGCTAAATAATAATCTTATTATATATTAGTTTTCACTTTAAGCTTTAATTTAATTCTTCTAACTTTAATCTTACTATTTATAGTTAATAATTTTACTATCTGCAGTTAATAATCTTACTATTTATTCATAATAACCTTAAGATAGTAATTTTATTTTTTTAATTTCCAATACAAGAAGGGATCCCTAGTGTTATTTACACAGCTTTACATTATACCCAGTAAGTTGACTAAGCCCGGCCAAAGCCCCCACCTCTCCTAGCGGAGAGGTGGTATTACAACCTGTATCTGCGTTACTTGTGTATCCGCTTCCTGTGACTTTAAACTATTACAACTTCATCAATTTAAGCTCTTTTAACTTCAAATTGAAGATATATCATCTTATCAATCTTATTTCATTATATCCCAAGATTTAGAAAAGTCCCGTCAGTATGCAGCCTGTGTGGCCTATACCTATCTCTCCGGCGACTATATTATACGTATAATACGGAGGAATGCTGTATCTATCTACAAGCTCTTAATCCTTAATGTTGCCGCCTTATACTATACTAGCAGGCCTCTTACAAAGAAATATATATGGCTGTTAAATGATGGAAAGGCTCTTCTAACTAGCAATAAGAGTGGCAACCTAACTGCTCTTATACAAGCTGAAGAAAAGGCACTAGTTATATATATCCATACTGCAGAAAAGAGTGTATTTACAGTTATAGAGGCTACTATCTGTAACTACGCCAATTTTATAAGGAAATACTATATTAAAGGCCCTATAATATCAGTCTTAAAGTCTTAGGTCAGGCAGTTTAAAAAGAGGCATCTAGAGCTGCAGTATAAGGCGCCAAAAATCAAAGAAATTGTACGAGCTGGAGCTAAGCTTAATATTAAAAGACTAGAAGCTTAGTTTAAAGAATATACTACAGTCCTTCAGGAGCTTGGAATCACTCCAGCTAATTTATAGAATTTTGATAAGACTCCCTTATAAGTAGGGTGGGTTGATTCTTTTATAAGGATTTTTTTCGACCCAAACCAGGAAAAAACACAAGGCCAGTGACTTTTCAGCCGGGAAATAAAGAGTTATTGACATCAGTAGATGCCATCAACACAGCCGGCCGGGCTATTCCTTCCTTCCTTATCCTGAGTGCAAAGGTATTACTAGAAGAATATACCCTAGCTGATATCAATAACGAGGTAGTCCTCACTCAGACATCCACTAGCTTTAATAACGCCTATCGAGCTCTATAGTAGCTGCAGCACTTTAATTATTATTCCTTTACCCTAAGCGATAACTTTAAGAGCTTTTCTATTGAGATTTAGTTCAGTTATAACTCTAATTTATCTTACAGTCAGTAGGATAAAAAAGTAGCTTACATAAAGTTATATATAACCCGGAAGATAAAGCTGGTATTCTGGCTGCTAATAATAGATAGGTTTTCTGCTTATAAAGACCCTGAATTTATCTGGTATTATAATAAATTCAATATTATCTCTTTCCGGCTTCCTTCTTATACTAGCTATCTATTACAGCCTCTAGATATTAGTATTTATCAGCATCTAAAAAGAGAACAGCATAACGCCCTTAATAACTTCACTATAGCCAGCAGTATACGAATTACTCGATATAACTTCCTCAATCAGTAGGACTAGCTTTATAATACAGCCTTTCGGCCCTATTATATCTTTACTGACTTCAATAAATCAGGTCTTATACCATTAAAGCCAGAGATAGTATTAGGGCCACTACATCGGGCTGCTTTAGATCTTAAGAAGCCCTTATTTCCTAAGCTTATTTAGAAAGAAACAGTCTTACTAAAGAAGGCAAAAAGAGACTTTACAAAAATAGGGAATAAACTCAATATTCTAAGCAGCCCAATAAGGGCTAAAATTGATAATATTGCTGCCTGCCTCAACCTTACAATTATCACTTAATTAGCCTATAAGTAGATAATTTATCTTTAATAAGAGCATATTCAAGTTAAAGCCCACCATATAAAAACCCTAAGATATATCCAGGTTAACAATAGAGCCTTTACTATAACTCAGCTTCATAAGAAGGTTGCAGACTGAGGCTATAAGAAATGGGCTAAGGAAGCCAAAAAGCAAGCTTATCAGCAGGAAGCCTAGTAGCGTAAGATAAGGCAGGAAGAAGCTACTAAGGAAAAGGCTACTAAGGCAGAAAGACCTCGCCTGTACAGTCGAGCCGCCACAAGAGCAAAAGAGACATAAAAGGCAGCTAAAGCAGTTAAGTTAGAAGAATATCACTAAAGCCTCATTACATTAGAGGAGCTTGAGATTATTAAGAATATAAGGCAGCAATAGAATCAAGCTAATAATAACACACAAAGCTTCTATTATTCGACATTCTCAAAGCCAACCCTAGATACTATTCCAGAGGTTGCTATATAGTTGCAAAGCCGGGCTACAATTACATATGCCCCCCTTACAACCTACAGTACAGATAAGGCTAACAGCGCTAACAAGGCTAACAGCCCTGACGGGGCTGATGGGCTGACGGCTCTAATGATACTGTAGATGACTTTCTTTCTGTTATATCGTTATTAGAATTACCAATCTTGCACAATGAGGAAGACTATAATAGTGATGATATTGAGATCATTACTAACATACAGATTGATGCTACAATACAGTCTCTTTCAAATCTTCAACAACAGGCAAATAAGAAAGAAAATAGAGCTCAAAGTCAACAGCAAATACATACAGAGAGCTATAGGGGGTTTGGTTACAAACGCATACGTAATACCTATTCAGATAACGAAGAGGCTGAGCCCTCTATTATTGTAGGAGGCCGGCAAATTCAGGTCCCAAAGGTACGGCAGCAGGGCTAGGGTCGGGGTTCAATCAACCACAACATTTTAATCTTTACAGAAAAACATAACAGGACCTCAGTATCAATTAATCAGAAGCATATCATTCATATAATATTTTTATCTTAATTTTATGACCTCAATTGAATGTGGTGGCTTACACCAAAGTAGCAGGAAGCGGATACGCAAGTGACGCAGATACAGGTTGTGATACCACCTCTCCGCTAGGAGAGGTGGGGGCCTTGGCCGGGCTTAGTCAACCCACCGGGTAATGGCTGTAACAGGCTTCTCTTATCAACGTTGGTTGTTTCCTGTACTTGACCTGTTCAGCCGCCAGGTGGTTACCCAAGCAGCGGGCTCATTCGACCTAGCTAACCGTTTGCGACGTCTTCTGTAGCTCACACCCAAGCCGGGCGTTGGAAGTGTAGGCTTTTGTGTGGCCTCAAACCATGTCACTCAGCTTACATGCAGCGTAGCTGTTACTTTTTAGCTCCTATTTTCTTATTTCAAATTGCGTAGCAACAACCCATACTCAATATGGCTATAATTTGCGCTTCCTGTCGGGTCTGTAGTGATCTTAACTTCCTGCACATCATCCCGAGGCCTTTACTTCCTTGAATACACATTCGCATATCATCCCCAAGTTGCCCAATTGATCAAGAGAGTACCCGTTATGCTCTAGGTAGGAATCATGTGCGGGTTTCTACCTCGTGGATCTATAAGGATGCCTTGAATAGACTTTTGGGATGTTGAGTTAGTGCTGGATATGATATCTCTCTTACGAAGCGTACCTAGCGTCTTGTACCATCGCAATGCAGTCGATTTCAACCTTGAGTGTGGTGAGTGACTCCGTAGTTTCATGTACCAACCTTGCCACCAACTCACCTTGGCACCTAGACCCAAATCCGCGACGGAGACACATATTCTAGCGGGCTTCGGATCGGGAACAATGGAGGTGTCTGTTAATAATTAGATGTCTCCCTCGTTAAGCGAGAATGGTATACGGACACGCAACATTCATTGCATCAAAATCGCTCATGTTGGTGAGAAAAATGTTGCACTGCTAATGTTAGTTGCGTCCCGTAGAAGCAGTGTCAAGTGAGCAGCAACCTTTAGCATCTTGGTGAGATCGCTCCCTGCAGCCTGCAGGACAGATGCAAGCAGATCCAGGGCCGCTTTCTATTTCATGTCAGCGAAAAAAAAGGCACAAAGACGGAACTGTTCTTACAGTCTGTTCAGTCACATCATCTCCAACAAGCTTTCCGGTATTTGGGTCCTTGCCTATCTTACCGCTGCAGTAGACGAGGCCGTTGTGGATAATCGCTTCCGAGTACAGCGGCGATGAAAAGTTGGTTCGGTTAATCGGTTGTTTGGGCGACATGTTGGATTTGCCTGTTGGCCTTGTGATGGCTCTCGTTTTCTTGGATACGGAGGCTTGGAAAATAATTTTACTCACAAATCTTTCTCGTGGTCTTATATGAAGCTGGCCGAGTTGGCATTTAACTTCTTGGCGTAAGGCAAAATCCGAGGCTAGTGGCATCTTCCATCTCGGGCAATTCCGACAAGCCTCAGCCACAGCCTACATTGTGATGCCGGGAAGCCTTGCTCGATTCCCAAAATTACAGTAAGTGTCTAGGCTGAGATCGGCTTCCATCTATGATAATACACCAGTTAAGTTCCACATCCTCGGCTTGTCGCTTCAGGGTTGCCAATCTCTGGTGTGCGGGGTCGAGATACGCCTGGATGACAACCGACCAATTAGAAGAGCGCTTCGTATTCCCCCGAGACTAACGGACCAAGCCAACTCGACAGACCTCACCATGGCAAGTCGCAACTGATAACGGTAAGGCTGGCTGGCGTTGCGGATGTATATTAGAGGATGGGGATTGATGGAATCGTTTTGTTAAAGACCATCGCTGTATCGGCAAGTCGTTTGCCACGAGGCCACAATTCGTCGGCGTCTAAAGTTGTCTCACTTGCCTTAACAATCATGGCCTTCAAGGAACTTTTTACAAACTCTTCCTTTGCGAAGCATCACAGAGCGGTCAAAGCTGCACCTCGTGAAATCATCTACAACCGCTCCCTCATACTGTCATCTATCCTCTACGCCATGTCGGCTATACCGGGTTGAGTAAGATTGAAGAGCAGTCCTCAATGCTCCTGCTCTAGAGGCTCGACTAACTGCTTTTGCCAAACAGCTTGGGATCAAGCCTCCGCTGCCTCAGTGCCCTCGTTGCCGGGATTCCAAAAACACTTCCAGTTTCGCTCCGGCAACAGTGCGCTTGAGATTCGAAACTTCATCTCCATCGTCTACGTAGGTGCTAGCGTTGGCGCTGCCCTGTCATTCTTCCTCAACGACATTCTTGGACGACGATGGAGCTTTCGACTCTATACTTGGGTTTGGATCATCGGCCAACTCATCGCCACATCGTCGCCTACCTTAGCCGGTCTATACGCTTCTCGCATCATCTCCGGCTTGGGCATGGGAGCCTTGACTGTCATCGGGCCCATGTCTATCGTTGAGATTGCTCCGGCTGAGATCCGCGGCATGCTCACGGCATGGTTCAACATCGCCATGAACATGTCGGCGACGTGCGGTGCCTTCTGTGTCCTGGGCGTCTATAAGAACATGTCCGGTACCAGTCTGCAATATCAGGTTGTGTGGTTCTCGCCTTGCATCTACATGTTCCTCTGCTTCATTGCTAGCTTCTTCATCTGCGAATCTCCGCGGTGGTTGTTCCTGGTTGACCGCCATGAAGAGGCAACCGAAGCACTTGTCACGCTGCGTGGCCTACCTGCCGACCATCCGCGACTACAGCGAGAACTCCAGGACATTCAAGACGCCATTCGCGAAGAAAAGGCTCTGAACAAAGAAGGCATTCTAGGCATCTTCAAAGAAGCGTTAACGATCCCCTCTAACCTACGCCGTGTGCAACAAAGTCTCGTGTCTTACGGTCTTGCGCAACTCTCCGGCGCCAACTCTGTCACGTCCTACTTTGTCCCAATTCTCAGCTTGATGGGCATCGGGGGAGACACCACGCGCAATATCTTCCTCAGTGGCATGTACACTTTTGCAAAGTTTTGCTTTGCTATCATCGCTTCATTCTTCTTCGTTGATGCATTGGGGCGACGCAAATCCTTGTTCGTGGGTGCTTGTCTCCAAATGATATCTGACATCTACATTGGCGTGTACATCAAGTACAGCCAGCAAGGCAATGTTTCTGACGCTGCATCGACTGGAGCCATTGCTTTCATCTTCATTCATGGCTTTGGCTATGTCGTCGGTAAGTCTAACCACTGATTCTCAAGCTGAAGACGAGTTAAAGTGCCTGACTGACATCTACTCCTACGTTAGGACTCTACATCTTGCCATACGTCTTTGGGGGTGAGCTCTGGCCAAACCGCATCCGATCCTTTGGGTCCGCTCTCTCTCAGTGCTTTCACTGGCTATTCATTTTCGCCATGGCATATGGTGCGCCATCTCTCCTCAAAACGACCAACAACTGGGGTGCCTTCATATTCTTCGCCGGATGGTGCTTCATCTCACTACTTTACGTCTACCTCATGGTTCCTGAGACGTCAGGACTTAGTGTGGAAGAGATGGACGACATTTTCAGGGGATCTTGGTTCAATGCTGCCAGGCGATCCCAGAAGCAGACAACCATCCATACCATCGATGGCCGAGAAGAAAATGTCAAAGCGTAAGGAATTATGTAACGACCTGATTCTAAAATGGCTTCCGACGTGCGTTTAGTGCCCGCCAAAAGGGAGAGTCCAAGGTCCAGGCAGGCTGAGGCTAGATTTCGCGGGAATGGGACATCACTAACTAGAGGTGAATGCCACCCATGTCGGCGGAATTTTATGCAGGTCTTGTAACAATTCGGGCACACCCCTATAAAACGCTATCATCCTTCTATGACTTATAAGGCTATTTAAGATGTCTTGTTTGTCTGAGCATGACGCATGTCATTCCAAAACCTTGGTCTTGGTTTAGACTCACTGGTAGCGAATGCATAGATGCAATCTATCTTTGTCTTGGAAAATTATTGTTTTGTGTGTGGCTGTTGACGATATTAATACACCAAACCTAGATGAGTTACTTTATCTCCCACATGGTGACTCAGAACTAAATGTCGATGCGAGACACAACAACCCCGATAATGCAACATTGGAATAATGATGGGACAGAAGCAAACCCAAGGTCTGGATTGGATAGAAGTAACTATCTCACGCGCCGGTAAATACTAAGCATACTAATAACTTCCTAGGTTCTATCCCCACAGCCCATTGCCATTGTCATACTGCTCCCGAGATGGGAAATCATCGATTAACCCACTCAATAACAGATCGACTCCAAGAGAGATGCCTGTGTCGGCAATGCCCTCCATCCACTGCGGTAAGTCTTCTAGATAATGGTCTTGTCCTGGAACAAGAGCTGTTGACGCAACTTCCTTTCCCTGCTGCGTGTCTGCCATCATGGTCATGGTACTACTAGCGAGCGCCTCAAAGATATCTCGGTATGGCGCAGCATCGCTCCATCGTTCTGCGAGGATCACAAGCACCATGGTACAGTCAGTACAAGCACTGCTGACTTGGTCATGTCTCGACGCCTCTCGTGCGGCAGGTGAAGTCCACAGACAATAGAGGTACGTCAGCCCCGCGAGAAATAGCTCGTGCAGGGCTCCCCAAGTATACGTCGTAGGCTTTCCAAAGAATTGGCGGCGATAGCTGTGACAAGTACTTTTAGCGGCTTCCAGACAAATCCTGAAGACATCGTCCGAGGCTGGATCCTTGCTATCGGTTATCTGAACACGATAAAGTTGTAAGATTGCATAGTTGTGATTCACTTGGTACCAATCCGGGGTGGTGAAGAAGGAAAGACCGCCTCCTGGTGGAGGCACAATTGGGGGGGGGATAGATGCCTTCCACTTGTTGAGTTCCATAAGTAATTCTTCAGCGCGAACCTTGCGGGCTGTAGGGTCCTTTAGAGTAGTGTCCGAGTAGAACGACGTTTGGATGCAACCCTGGAGAGCGCGAATATGAAAACCATGGTTTGCGTATGTCATCATCGTTGGTGGATCTGTCATAGAAGAACGTGGTGAGCCAGAGATTCCTGTTGAAGTGATGCAAGTCTCTTCAATATCGAGTGGAAGCTATTTCGGTCAGTTACAATAGATCAATTGTGGGGTGGAACAAAGCTACCTCAGCATCAATTTCTTGGAAATGTAGACTAAGTGGTCGCCCCAACATTACAGCTGCTGAACATTCCATTTCGTAAGCACTCCAGAATGTTCGCTTCTGCAACTCTTGCTGTAGCGGGCTCGCTGATGCTCGGAAGCGCTTCTGATTACGATGGTAGCCGAGGTTCACACAGTGGCGCACAGCCTGTCCAGCCAATTTCCTATTGCCCGTGAGCGCGCTTATAAGGGGACACAGTTGGGTATTGTCTCACCAATGGGATGTGCCTTTGGAAGACCGGAGCGAGTATGCAGCCGAACACAGGATTGCTTGTATGGCTTCCAAGTTGTCATGGCAGAGAATATCGTCGATATAGAGCAGGGCGGATGCGTATAGTTGCTCCGGGGAGTATCCGGCAGTGGGCAATAGCAGCGCACCCACAGCATAGACCTACCAAGAACTATTAGAATAACCAAGAAAAAGAGTCCTAGTCATTACCATATTCAAGAAGTATAGGGGCACTGGGTTGAAATTGAGAATGCTCATCGCCTCGAGGGGATCTTCCAGCGCCGTCTCCCACATCCTAAAGGTAGGCTCATGCAAAAATGGATACTGTGGATGGATATTCTGAAAATACGCATTGCTCAGTCTTACCGCCGTCGGGTAGTCTGGCAACGGGCAAGGCTCTGGTGTCGAAGAGTTATGGTGGTCCTGGGTTGGCGTTATTGATGAGATGGCTTGGTGCAGAGATGGTTTGATGAATCGAGTAAAGGCAAAGACAGAGGATGGGCCGAGGTAGTGAGGCTCTGCTCCGGCTGCATTGATGCTTAGGGTCCCGACCATGGACGATAAGTCGCTGAGATCAGGAGAGTCCTCCTCGGTGGTGACGGTGCTAGGTCGATGGTTGTTCGTAGGGACTTGACTACTTGGTGAGGCAGTCGATTCAGTCGCAAAACTTGGCTGAAGCTCCCGTAGCATGCCTTCAAGCGATTCAACACGGTGTTCCAGGATTTCGAGATAGTTTCGCGGCTGCTGTCGCTTCGTTGCAGGGTCCTCGACAAGACAGACTACCCCCTCAAGGATTAACACATTGGTGGGCCTCACAAGCTCACTGACTGCTTACCTATGCCAGTGCGACGACAGTTGCTGCATGCGGGGACCTGCTCATCGCACTATATCCATGTCAGTCGAGTATTGTACATGGGGCAGGACATGTCATTCCCTGAGCTTTCTCTCCTTGCAGCCTATGCAAGCCAGCAGAGTTCTGCTTCCGGTGCGTACGCGCTGCGAGGAGCCTCGAGGTGGGCGACTTTTGAGAGGCTCAGACATATTATCAGCATCGATAAATGGACCGTCTTGGATGGTAGCTTGAAGAAAGGACTCGACAGTTGCTATCGACATTATCATTATCACTACCCCGCAACAATGACTCAGCAGAGGTGGCGTTTCCGAGACCAGTCAGTTAACTTGGCTAATTGGCATCATTAATTGGTGTAGGCTATGAAACCCTTTACTTCTTTACTTTTTTAAATTTATTTTTATCTTTGACTGATTTGAAAGCTGTGATTGAGTGGCAAAAGGAGATGAATGTGACACTGATGATGTGGTTTTCATCATTCCTTAGACTGTGCACACTGTTCTGCTCTGAGAGCCAGAGCGAATGATTGCCAAGCCAAGAGACAGAGCTAGGTAACGCGACCCGCCAAACACCCAGATAAGAATAATGACGTGTCGTAGAAGCCAAAGATAGGCACAGCTGACGAACCAGGGTTGAATTTGTTGGCTTGTCATTATATTCCTAGGCAAGGTTGTTATCTACTGAAGTATGCCGCTAGTCGGGGGAATACGAAGAGCCAATGAGAGGCCCCATCCCCACCCTCTCGATGACCGGATACCTGGAGATTGAGTCGGAAGCCCCCGAGCTGGTTCAACCGAGTTACCGAAGACATCATATGTACATGGGATACAGAGGCGTTGCATTTCTAAACAAGCTTGGGCCATTACACAGTTAGTTCATCAAACCCAAGATTCGAAGACACCAGCCATTGCTGTTCTCGGCCGGACTCAACGCCAGCATGTCGTCACCTCACCTTACTCGCAAATCGGCCCCCATCGTCATTGTCGGTGCGGGTGTCTTTGGACTAAGCACAGCCATTCATCTCGCAGAACGTGGCTATACAAATGTCAAGATCTTGGACAAGCAAGCCTACCACGAGAGCCAATACTCGTACGACAAAGGCTGCGACGCTGCCTCAGCAGGTTAGTCGTCTTCTCGCATCAAATCAAACCCCACTAACAAGGCTCACTCAGATATCAACAAGATCATCCGGGCCGCCTATGGGTCCCAAACCGAATACCAGGCTCTTGCGTTGGATGCAATCTCGCACTGGAAAAAATGGAACGAGGAAATCAGCACGGGAGTGACACTGCCGCCTGGATTCTCCACCAAAGATACCCTGTTTATCAACAACGGAAACCTCACCATGACATCGGACGATTCTCTGCCCCAGTTCGAGAAGGACACGATTCAAAACATGACCAAAGTGGGATTGGCGAGAACACAGATCGACCTCTCTAGCCCTAGCGAAGTCCAGCGTGCAAAAGCGGACGGTTTCGACTTCGCCATTAACCCTTTCAACAGGAAGAACAACTTCGGCGTAGTAGACACGCAAGGAGGCTTTGTGTATGCTGACAGGGCGTGTCGTTTTGCGCTCCACAAGGCCAAGGAACTGGGAGTCCAGCTAATACTCGGAGGTTCCAAAGGCACGTTTTTGGCTTTGCTTCGCAACGAGAATTCCCACATCGCCGGTGTGCAGACAGAAGATGGTGTGTCGCACTCAGCTGAACTGACCGTCATGGCTTGTGGAGGTTGGACGCCTTCTCTTGTCACCCAGCTGGACAGTCTTTGTGAGACAACGGCCGGAAGTGTTTGTGTCTTCCAACTGCCAGCTAGTTCAGCGTTATGGGATAGGTTTGCGCCCGAGAGATTTCCCACCTGGACGTAAGTAAATGCTAGAGCCTTTTCGGTGAACGTAAAATACTAACCCGGATTCCCGCAGTTACGACATTCGCAACGGCAAAAACGGTGGTCTTTATGGCTTCGCCCGAGATGCCAATGGAGCTGTAAAGATCGGCTACCGCGGCACAAAGTTCACGAACCCTCAGACTCAAGCCGACGGCGCAGCCAGGAGTGTCCCAATGACTCGCTGGACGCAACAGTCTACTCGCCAACTACCACTCACAGCAGCTCGAGTCATCAAAGACTTTGTCCAGGAATACATGCCTGAGCTGATGCAATGCGAGATGAAGACTCGTCTATGCTGGTACACTGATTCGTTCGACAACCATTTTGTCATTGACTTTGTTCCTGGCAGCCAAGGTCTGATGGTTGCAACTAGTGGCAGCGGGCATGGATTCAAATTTCTGCCCAACTTAGGCAAGCATATAGTCGATCTGATTGAGGATAAACCGAATGACTACGTCCGGTTTTGGAAGTGGAGGAGCTTGGGTTCTGGAAAGAAGCCCTACAACAGCATCATGGAGGGTGTTGGCAGTGCCAGATCTCTACAGAATCAAGCCCTGACGAGAGAGGATGGCCTCACAAAGCAGGGAAGCCGGTTGTAAGATGGAGCTGGCTAGCCACCATGGGTCTGAGTTTCATGCATATACATTCCTGGTAGACCTCCATCTTAGTGAAAACACGCTCTTTGAATGCGATTTGGTGCATGCGTTGATCTATCTTCTGTCTCGCATTTTCTGAGAATAGGAAACTGCCCACACTACGTCTTATTTTCCT
Source organism: Ilyonectria mors-panacis (assembly GCA_002991585.1). Classification (NCBI taxonomy): domain Eukaryota; kingdom Fungi; phylum Ascomycota; class Sordariomycetes; order Hypocreales; family Nectriaceae; genus Ilyonectria; species Ilyonectria mors-panacis. Next base: position 84,735 of record PPHJ01000047.1, read on the forward strand.
TTCCAAGACTCCATCACTTCAGCTGCTCTCGTTAATTGCACTTCCGGAAACTTATGCGTCAAGGAATCCTCCTCCGAGACAAGCAAGCGCTCCAATCCAGCCTGGAGGTGAATCATTGCGAAAAAGGCTTCAGCGTTCTCAAATTCGATCGGAGGGAACTCGTTAAAAAACGATATCTTGCCCGATTTGAGTTTGTCCAAACTGTCGTAAGCGACCTGGAACTTGCAGCCTGCAACTGGTTAGTGCCAATACATGAATATCATAGTTCAGTGCTCACCTCGTGTCTTTTCTGCTAGAGCCACAACTTGATTGAAGGTCAAAGTCTCATTGGAAATGGTGGTAATCTTGTTCCACTTCTCCAGATCCATCAAGCGAGCGACAAATTTCGACATATCCTGGGTTGTGATAAACGTTGCCCTTGCCGATCCATCTCCCGGCACCGCTGCCCATTTCTTCTCCATGTTGATCACATTGATCCATGGATGAAGGTGGGTCTTCCAGTACGGTATACCATAATAATCGAGAAACCAGCCGTTGACTACGCGAGTATACTCAAGATCGGTCTTTTCAAGGCTGTCGATGGCTTCAAAGGTGTATCGAGACAATGGGTTAATCTCGATCATCCTAGGGACCATGTTAGCGTAGGGTATTTCTAGCACAACTTGGACTTACTCTTCCAAATGCTGCATGTCATACCCACTGATGACAAATCGTCGCATCGAGTCTGACTGAGCCGCGGCACGGATGAGATTGAGCTGGGCTTGATTCGTCTCTGGTGTGGCGACGCCAATTGCGCAGACGACGGTGTCAACGCCGGCCTGGCTGAAGGCCTGGCTCAGGCCCTCGACATCTGTGTAGTCAACTTTTAAATAGTCAACACTTCCTTCCGAGGGACGGTCCTAGACTCCAGAATTTAGATCCAGACCATGAAAAAAATCCCGATCAGATTGCGTACCTTGCGACACAGGACAAAGATTTTGTGCTTGCCGTAGGCGACGAGACCATCGACGATAGTCTTGCCAACCGGCCCGGTGCCACCAGCAACTGCAATAGATCGCATCTTTGAGGGTTCGTTATCACAATTTTGGTACCGAGTCGAAAAACAAAACTCGAGAATTTGATTCAACATGAACAAGTCCAAAACGATGGGGAAGTGAATCTGGATTTATAACGTAGGTAGGCGATGAAGGAAGCGGGGGACGCTTGACACTGGTTGGGACTATTTCCCAATTGGGAGTACTGCCCAATTCGGTCTGAGTTCTAAACCTCGACTACCTTACTCATCTACCCACTAAAGGAACCTATGACAAATTACTCGTATACGCCGTTACATGCAGCCTCCAGGACCTTCTTATCTACAGGCTTCCATGCGTACCGGTTTCTCGGATCGGCGCGTACGAACCATCGTGTCGGGTATTTTCAGAATGATTGCATGTGCTTCCTCCTTTAAGTAAAGCACACGGTACGTGGGCTCATCCTTGTCATTTATCTGGCCATCGGCCCACAATACTACCTCACATAAAACCTCTGTTGGGACTTGGCGATTGATAGTATCCAACCAAAAAAGACCCGAGAGTAACGTGATTCATAGCGAGCCAGCCATGTTTGTTTATATTATTACGTGACATCCTCCTTACCACGGTTCGTCACACCATTGTCTGACACGTGCTCCCAACAACTGAGTGTCATCACCGCACCTTCGACCATCGCCGAGGACAAGATTGAGACCCTCGTGAATCACTGCTTCGTGCCACACTGGTCTGACGCATTGGGTGACTTTTCAAGGTGATTTTAATCATTTGCCCTTTTGCCTCTGGGTCAACGTCATTTCTTGCCGTCAGCATCAACACCATCTGCTGCCGACTTCTTCACCGCCATCTCTTGTACAAGCACTTACTGGGCTTCCAAAAAAACCAAAAAGCAATGGGTGAAGAGATTACGACTGATTCTAACGGGATTCCCGTTTTCGGTGAGTCGACAACATCAATTCTTCTCTCACGTACAGTCATGAACTGACCTGATCTGATTCTAGGACCTCCTGAGGAAATGCTTGCCAGTGCGTATAGACTCAATGTACTTGACAGATGTCCTGATTACTGACAAAGACCCAAGGGTCCAGCCATAAACCTCATTTGGAGAGTGAGTGCTACATGCTGCTTTGTTCATGAGATACACCGCTAATTAGCGTAGGCTTCGAAAACTACAAACAGCTGCATCAAAAGTCAATCACCAACCCCCAAGAGTTTTGGGGCGAACAGGTACGGGGGCTCCTGACTTGGTCCAGAGATTTCGACCTAGTTCATAATGGGAGCTTTTCCAATGGAGACAGCGCCTGGTTCTTAGGGGGTGAATTGAATGCCTCATTCAACTGTATCGATCGCCATACGTTTGAACAACCTGACAAGGCAGCGCTCATCTACAAGGCTGATAAACCGAATTCTGGGCGCACTCTGACGTATGGCGACCTACTGCGAGAGGTGTGCAAGCTTTCTCATGTGCTGAAACAGATGGGCGTGCGCAAAGGAGACATCGTTGCCATCTACCTGCCCATGATTCTAGAAGCGGCCATTGCTATGCTTGCTTGCGCTCGAATTGGCGCCGTCTATTCTGTTATCTTTGCCGGCTTCTTCTTAGACTCAGTCCGAGATAGAATTCTTGACGCTAAGAGTAAAGTTGTACTTACGACTGATGAGGGTAAGCGGATAGGGAAGACGATTGCGCTGAAATCCATCATTGACAAAGCCCTAACGCAATGCCCCGACGTAACGAACGTCTTGATTTACTAGCGCACTAATGCTGAGATTCTATGGGTATCTAAAAGAGATTATTAGTGGTACAAACAAGTTAAGAAATAGCCTGGCTATATCCCGCCTGAGCGAATAGACTCAGAAGACCCTCTATTCTTTCTCTATACCTCGGGGTCAACTGGCAAACCCAAGGGAATCGTGCACACAACAGGTGGTTTCCTTGTGGGAGCTGCCTCCACTGGTAAGTATATTTTCGACATTCACGATAATAATCGGTTCTTTTGCGGTTGCAACGTAGGCTGGATCACAGAACATACCTATATTGTATATGCCCCATTGCTCCTCGGTATTACGACGGTTATTTTTAAGGGAACGCCAACCTACCTAACATACTCTTGCTACTGGGATATCATCGAAGCCCTTAAAGTCTCGCAGTTCTATGTGGCCCCAACTGCACTCCGCGTACTGAAGCGCGCGGGATCTGAGCATATTCCGGAAAATGCCATGCGCCATCTTCGTGTCCTTGGCTCCGTTGGTGAGCCGATCGCTCCAGAAGTCTGGAAGTGGTACTTTGAAGTTGTCGGAAAGAAAGAATCGCATATCGTCGACGTAAGTAACTACAGCAATGAAGTTGCCCCAATATGAGAAGTCTAATATTCGCTGACGGCATGGCTAGACCTATTGGCAAGCCGAGACTGGTTGCAACGTCATAACTCCTCTTGCTGGCGTTACGCCGATGAAGCCTGGCTCTGCCTCTCTTCCATTCTTTGGCATTGAGCCAGTGATTCTCGACCCGGTCTCAGGCGAGGAGATTGAAGGTAACAATGTCGAAGGCGTTCTCGCCTTCAAACAACCGTGGCCAAGCATGGCTCGTACCGTGTGGGGTACCCACGCTCGCTACATGGACACGTATCTGAACCCCTTCAGTGGCTACTACGTACGTACTCTTTTCCACACCTAACTTCCATTGCCAATCAAATCTTCTAACATTACTTATAGTACACCGGAGACGGGGCCAGCCGTGACGAAGATGGATTCTGCTGGATCCGTGGCCGCGTTGACGATATCATCAACGTCAGCGGCCACCGTCTCTCGACAGCTGAAATCGAGGCATCCTTGATCGAGCACCAAGCTGTCGCCGAGGCGGCAGTCGTTGCCACTACTGACGAGATCACCGGCCAGGCATCCATGGCGTTCCTGACCCTCAAGCACAGCGTCGAGGCATCCAAGGAAATCCACGTCGAGCTGGTGCTCCAGGTGCGAAAGTCGATTGGACCTTTCGCGGCCCCGAAGCGCATCTATGTCGTGTCTGATCTGCCCAAGACTCGCTCTGGCAAGATTATGCGCCGCATTTTGAGAAAAATTTTGGCGGGCGAGCAGGATCAGCTGGGGGATATCTCTACCCTGTCTGATCCGTCTGTTGTTGACACGATCATTGAAGTCGTGCATGGTGCTGCCTAGGAGCTCGGATGAGTACATTGGATTTTGTCATTAGAAATTTCTTCAGTTTTTGTGTGTCCTGATTTTGTTCAGATAGAGGCCTCATAGATTTAGTATTGAAACGATCGCATTCCTTCGAACACCTGTAGAGAGCACGTATGATAAGCCGAAGGGTGTCTAATTGTCCTTGTTCATGGACAAAGCCGGCTTGTTTTCTGTCCACTTGTGCCTTTTCAGAGGTTTCACCTCACTTCCAAGCGTCGAGTGAATTACGAGTTGCCTGTTGCATGAACATTTCTACTCCAGTCTATGAGTGGGCTTTTCCATGACCCATGGCCCAGTCACTAAGAACCCCCTAACAAATCCGCTAAGTTCCGAGAGCTGGGAGATCACGATCCGAGACAGCTCAAAACTCGTGGGTCTACCGTGCACAGTTGAGGCGATTGAACATGAGAGGATTAGACCAAGATATGACAATTACGTAGGCTTTTTCCAAACTTCATACGTATCGACTTCCACGCAAATGCGCCCCGATTAAAGGTGTGCTCTTGAGTCTGCTCCCGAGACTTTGCGAGCCCCCTCTCTCGCCTCTTGGTTCAAGGTCCTCCACATATTCTTCCGTAGCTCATGACCCTCCAAGAACGCACGGAACCACTCGCGTTGAAACTTGGGCAACTTTCTTCCAATTCCCTCCAATCCTTCGCCGGCCAATTCCCGTAGAGTCTCGAAATAGTCCTCAAAGTCGGGGAAAATGAGCGCAAACTTGGGTCCATTACCTCGTGACTTGGTTCTCTCTTCTTCCCAATTACGCATCTCATCGACAGGTGGCAAAGTGCCACGTCCGGCAAGCAGCCTCGCGGCGTAGACAGCTTGCCATTCAAATACTTTGAATGTGAGTCCCGCCTGCACCGCGCCAACGAAGAGCAAAGTCGGGTCGTGTTGCCAAACAACATGCTGATACAGGTCTGGTACCCGGTTGTTCCGGACAGGAACTGCGGGTAAGAAGGGAAGCGTCCAGGTGTAGCCAGTCCCGAAGATGATGTGGTCTACATCATCAATCTGACCTCCGTCTTTCAGGTGAACCGTTCGGCCAGTCACTTGTGTGATTGACGGATGATTTTCAATGCCTGGGTGATTGAAGGCCTCGTCTCCAAAGTAGCCATTGAAAGCATGACCTATAGTAATGGCATGTACCGGCTGTTTCGCTACATCAGCCAAGTCAAAGGCAATATCAGCCGCGGATACGGATGCCCCGACTACTATTACTCTCTTTCAGGAGGTCAGCTGATGATTCCGTGGACCACTCCAACACGTCACTTACCTTGTCTTGGTAAAGATCCCTGCCGCGAAAGTGCTTACTATGAATCACACTTCCTGGTCTTGATTTCTCAAACGTCTCGAGGCCCTCGATAGCCGGCATATAAGGGACAGAGTAATGTCCGCTGGCAACAATGACGGCATCAAACCACTCCACCCACCAATAGTCGCACTCTTTTCCCTCCTTGCGTAATGTCACCTTCCATTCCGACCCGAGCTTTTCCACCCGCTCGACGGTTGTGTTGTAGGATACTAGGTCTTCATATCCTTTGCGCTCAACCAAGTCCTTGATGTATCGTCTAATAACGTCCCAATGGCGAAAAGGCGTTGTGGGGCCGTACAGCGCAACGGAGCGTTGGCTTTGCTCTTGTGGGATTGGCTCCTGACTAAACCGCATCGGCAGATGATCGATGTTAGTCTCAAGATAGGGATAGACGGAGGATTCTGTGAACCGGGGCTGGTCTGTCTTCTGGGTGTAGGCGGGCAATTGCTCTGGGACAGACAAAGGAGTGTCGGCACTCCGATCAGCGAGGCCAGAGAAGTTCGAAACCGTCGGAGGACGATGGGTATCGCCAAGCCTATAGAGTAATATTAGAGAAGTTTCAATGGAGCAAAAGGTCGGAAAGTATTTACCAGCATCCACCAGGACCTTCGCGTCGCTCAAATACGCGAATATGATCAAACGCCTTTTCCTGCGCCAACGCATCTACCGTGATGGCTCCAGCGGGCCCAACCCCAATAACTGCAACACGCCTGATAGTTGAAGTAGCCATCTTGGTTAGTACTTAGTTAGACTGAGATTAGTTGGGAAAAGAGAGTAAGAAGGGGTTCAAGAATGCCTTGTTAAACATCATTGGTAGGTCGGCAAGGGACCTGAATATGATTTCACTGAGAAGTTAATCACGCCACCTCTGGTGTCAGGGAGTTTGGAATCAATTGCGCACAATCTGGGGAGTCACCACTAGCGTCAGAGGTCTTTGGAATCAATTGCCTTGGCGGGCGGTATTGGCTTGTCCGTCATCGGAACAGCATGTTGCGTGCGATGGCCGATCCACTTGGCAGATCACAGCCAATATGACGCGTAACCGGGTTTGTTCAGGTACCATGGAAACTCGAAAGCTTGGCGTAGGCTAGATTGCGCTTAGTGCGATAGTTTATCGAGGTCTTGTTTGTGACGCTGCAACGGTCCGGGGTTGCAACGCCGTTGGTGACATTGCTGGGGCCGATGATGTGATTTCGTGCTTCCAACAAGTGTGGACATCCATCCCTGTACCGAACATGCGCCGATAGCTTGGTCTTGACAAGACGCTTAATCTCAAAAAGTACATGCTTGTTTAAGATCCCCCAAGATCCCTCGACGCTGTTATGTCTAATGGCCGAGTCAAAATACCTGAAGCAGCTGGCACACGCTTGAAAAAAGAACATGGCGATTTCCGGAGCAGACTCTCCATCAGAGAAGCACCACAATGTCGGCGAAGAAGCAAGCAAAGATCTCTTTCACAATACGGCATCCGCAGAATCGTCAACGAACCCATCTTCTGCTTTCTCACAAACCGAGGGAGAGTGGAACCCAGATATCGAGGTTCAGGCGCGAAAGAAGTAAGTCTTTCGTTGTAACGATGAGCAATCTCCTGCTAAGCTAGGACTAGGGTCGACTTCTCTGTGCTATTGCTGCTGCTCCTCGGCTTGCTTGTTTTTCAATTGGATCGCATGAATCTCGCCAGCGCGCTGACTGGAGGCTTCGCTAAAGACATCAATGTCAATCAAGATACAATCAATCTAGGAAACCAGTTGATGTTTATGGGCATTGTTGTTTTCGAGATTCCTTGTAACATGGCCCTTCAGCGGGTGAGTCGGTTTGTCCAAAACATATCCACTCTGATGCGAATTCCATAGGTTGGACCCCGAAAATGGATGTCGGGTCAAGTTTTCGTCTTCGGCTTCGTTGCTACGATGCAAGTCTTCGTCAAGAACCGAGGCGGGTTTTTGGCAGCTCGCCTGATGCTTGGCTTCGCCGAAGCTGGGTATATACCTGGAGCAGTCTACACGTTGTCGACGTGGTACACCAAGCGTGAACTATCCAAGAGAGTATCCGTCTTCTTTTTTGGCATGTTCGGTGGAAATGCCATTAGCCCGATCTTGGCTTCTGGAATCCTCAAACTTGACAATGCTCGAGGAATCCGGGGCTGGCAGTGGCTATTCTTACGTGAGTCTTGTATTCCTATAGCTTCGTTGATATGCTAACTGAATTTCAGTCGAGGGTCTCTTCACGATAGTTATCGCTTTCATACTGCTACTCTTTCTTCCCGGAAGTCCAGACGTCCCCCAGCCTCTAGTAGGACCTGGCCTGGTACGCCTCTCCACGGCAGAGAAAGAAATTTTGCAAAGACGGCTTGAAAAGGACGATCGAATAGGAAAACGCCCAGGCGTCCACGGATTGACCATTGACTGGCCGCTAGTTCGAAAAACTATACTTCACTATCGTCGTTGGCCGCACTATGTGTCGGCTTTTGCAGTGTTCTCGACATGGTCGCCCTTGACCACGTACACGCCTTCAATCATCATGTCAGTCGAACTCCGGAATTTTTGTGAGAAGCTAAAACGCTAACAGAATGTCAGGTCGCTTGGATTCGATCGTATCGCCGCCAATGCTCTTGCTGCTGTTGGTGCTTCCCTTGCCCTTCCAATAGTATTCGGCTTCGCATACTTGAGTGACCGAACAAACCGCCGAGGCGGAACTGTCATCAGCGCACATGTCTGTTACCTCATAACTTTGATCGTAGCCCGACAAGTCCATCCACATGTCGGCAAATGGTCAAGATGGGGTCTTTGGACTGCCGTGAACAGTTTTGCTGTGGGCTATCACCCTATATCCAACTCTTGGGTCCAGCTCAATTGCCGTGAGGCTGGTGAGCGAAGCATAGCCATTGCGTATGTCGTTAAGAATTTCGGAGATTTTGAATGAAAGCAAAACTGATTCAATGTCTAGCATGTGGGTAATGTCGGCGATTAGTGGGCTGATGGTCGGGACCCAGTATTTCCGACAAAGCGACACGCCATTGTAAGGGACATCCTGAATTTTTATCTATTCATGCGAAGAGATAGCCAGCTAACAAAGGTTGTTAATTACCAAACGGGTCTACGCACAATGATCATCATGGTGTCCCTGGGTATGACATTTGCAGTCATTCAAGTTATCATCTACACTGTGCATAACAAGCGAGTTGCGCAAGGAAAGCATCAACGAGAAGACGGAACGGCACCCATGGTCTATACTCCATGAGGTTATTTTGCGACAAAGGAAGACATCAAGAGTAGTTTAGCTACCTTTTATGGATTCTTGATGGCCAGTAGAAGCATAAGCTATGGATTTGAGATGTATTGGTAGCAGTGCGCAAGATACAGACTTGGGCAATAAGTCCCTACACACTCTACGTCAACTCCTCCCTGCTACAATTTGAATTGTTTCTAGCATGAAAGCAAAAAAATAATAAAGAAGTCAAAAGACTTAGCTCGAATAACGAAAAGCACAAAGACTAAGATGATCAACCTCACTAGCGAGGTACATAGAACACGCGTACATCTTACCTCTAGCATCACTTGCTTATCGCTGCCCTTTGGCATTCTGCCTGAGATCGCCCCAAATTGTTAATTACACTTTGAATTACCCACAATTTTTCTTATCGATTCAGGGCAAGACTAGGGCCAAAGTGACGCAGGTCTTCCAAGAGATGACAATGTCTTTGTAGATGTTACAAACGCCGGCTCGAAGAAACCAAATGATTAGGCTCTAAAACCGTAACATGAGGTTGACCACCTACCCTAAACTTAATCAATGTTGGAACTTGCCAACGATCTTAATTTACTTATAAACCTGGCGATTTATGTGAGATACACACTTATTTGGGAAGGATTGGGTTCTTTATTAAGCATAACTCTCAACCTCTAAAACGCATGGCCCGAACCCAAGAGTCTACACTGGCTTATGGCATGCATACCTACGGGCTTATCTTAGCATGTCAATCTACTTTCGGCGCGGCACGCTTCTCCCGAATCCATCGAGACTTCTTGAAGGGGATGAACGACATGTAAAGCGTGAAGATGATGGAAGTGGACATTGACGGATACCCTAGTAGATAAGTCAAGCAATAGGCTCACGGTGTGAAGGCGGGCAGAGCCTCTTCGCCGTTGACGGAGGATTGGTCGGCCCGTTCCAGAAATCCGAGCAACGACCGTCTGAAATTCTGTCGACTGTGGACAACAGTCACATAGCACCAAGCCCACCGCCATTCTCCTCTGCATCTACCAGGTAGAGTAAGATCAAACAGTTCCAACCAAAGAATGCGACATACCTTGTCGGATATTGGTCAGCGTAGTTAGTAGCCTGTTTCATGAGAATTGCAGAGTTGTCTTTGAACAGGGTATGACGCCCACGCTCAAACATTCGGTGAACTTGCCATCGATGGTCTGTCCCAGGGGGCAAAATTGCTTTCCCAAATTCCCCTTCTACGATCGTGCCGAGCTTCTTGTAATCAAGAACAGCGACATAGTGCGGTTTGTCGCGTTCATCGTGCCATACCCAACACTTGTCTGCTCTGGCATTGTGAGGCCTTACTGGCTCGGTGTAGGCAGTATGCTGGTTGAGAGATACGATCTCCCTCCCGGGGCGAGCAGCAAGTGCGAGGTCGACGGGGTTGAGCAATTGCACTGTCGCTGCACTAGTCACATCCCCATTCACATCCCCATTGCTCTCGAACCGTCTTGAAGTCTCCCACCCTGCGAGACTCATATCGCGAAGGGAAGCCTGGACGTCGGGTCGATTGAGCAAGTCGCGAGCAAAGGATTCCTAGACCTGTTGACTTGTGTGGTGGGCAAATCTAGGAGGGCTTACTAACTTGGTTGACGGCCCATATTCGTGATTGGTGTGGGGTTTAGGGTCAGGGCGATAACCTGGAAGTGCCAGGTTAAAGGATTGGAGGATGTCCGGAGATGCCATTGTGAGATCCTAAGAGCGATGCAATGTTTTGAGTGATACACTGGGATGATGGAATGTAAAGCATGCCTGCACTTCGTTTTATCTTTAACGACTGTGGCACGGCACCACTCTCCGCCATTGAGATCCTCGGTTGGGGCCAAGTGCATCAGGATCAATCCCTCCCAATCAAAAAAGGCGATATTCTTCGTTTTTTAGTACTTGGCATAATTAACTACTTGTTTAAGCAGTTAAAAGAGATTTTGGGGGCAAAGGCTGAAGGGTAGCACTGAGCTATCGACGTCCTCCAGTCGGAGCTCGACGGGGAAAGGTTCTGTGGAACTGTAAGTAACTACCACCGAGGCAAACTGTAGCCAGGTATTTTAAATCTCTGTCAGATAATAATACTCCCGAGGTACCCATAAATCAATATTTTTAACGATTGGCCACGGCCCTCGCAAAAGGAGGGGCAGTACGACTCAGTGCATGTGTGGCCATGAACTGACCTCACCTTCGTAATACAAGTGACGTGCTAGATCTTTCCATCCTTGGGCCTAGGCCTGTTTGATAATGGAGTAACTGTGAGCGACGAATGCTATAGGTAATGAACTGAAATAAATATTTGTCGACTGGTCAAAGCCTGCTTTTATAACCACCTATTTAATTGGCAGATCTTCATTCACCAGCTATCCTATGACCCACTTCGTGTCATTTACTGCATTCGAATGCCTTCTTCGTGCGCACTGTCTTTTCCTAGAGGCGCTTATACCAGTGTGGTGAGAGGTAGAGTGTGACCCCGTCAAGATCGAGGTATACAGACAAGTAAAACCGATGCCACCGCAAGCCTATTTCACTCAGTTGTGGATGGTGACCACAGCCTGTGGAGTCTCCCCCTCGATATCCCATACTATCGTTCAAGCCTTTTGCCACAATGCAGCTTCAAAGTTCAGTACAGTGAATCAGAGGCGTCTCGGCGAGTCTAACTTTTAGTGCACCATAGTTCGTTTAAAGCTTCAAGCCTATTCAAATCCTCATTGTGGACAAACCATGCTGTTTGGGTTTATGATTTGGCCCATGTGTTAATGTCACAATCAGCACACACAACTTACAGAAGAACCTTAATATCACCTTGACCGAATATTAATAGTCGCTAATCCTCCTATACGAAGTGCTTGGAAACTTTTACCACCCGAGTTCAATCACACCTTTCGATCTTCATCTTAGCACCATGCGCGCACTTGACATTCGAGGCTGGTTTCGTCGCCTCAAGCGGCATTGGACCTATCAAAGACTTTATGCAGACCCAGAGATGTGTAGCGTTGTCGAAGGGTGCGGTTCAGCAGAAAGGTCAGAACATGCTTTCAAAACATCCTATTTCATCAAGACGCTAATAAACCCGCTCGATAGTGATTGGGAGACCTGCGATTCGACAAGCACCTCAGAATATGAGTCGGTGCACTCTGGTCCAATAGGACACACGCAAAGCTCTGGCAAGAGATTCAACCCCGAGTCGAAGCTGGATAGGATGCCCATGGAGATTTTCATCATGATCGGTGATCATCTCACAGACGCATCTCGAATGGCATTCGCCTTGACCTGTCGCTCAATCTACCAAGTTTATTTCGATGCCGATAAGTATCCTCCGCTCGCCATCAGGAAGGACAGAGAAGAGTTTCTGCAGCTTCTTGAGAAGGATGTCGCCAATCTCTACTTCTGCCATACTTGTACTGTTCTGCATCCGTGGAGTGCAAATTGGGGGATATCTGGGTCATCACGACGGTCCTTCCAACCCTGCCAGGATTGGGATTACCACCAGGTAACATTATGTGGCATTGACGAACTGAAATTCTACTCAGCCCGGCTGTTCATTAATTGCCACCTCTATGGACCTGCGCATGGATTGCCTCTCTCAAAGCTAGAGAAGCAATTGAATACTATTAGTCCAAGTGGTGTTCACATGCAAGTCGTCCGAAGAGGCCGAATCTTGGAAGACGAGCTTTTTATCCTAGTCACATATACCATCAAAGGCTCTCAGGGCAGAGGAGGGAGCTTGCGTCGGCTCATGGAACAATCCGACATAACCATTTGCAACCACGTTCATGCGACTGACGACAGTTCCGTCTTACACGATTGGAAAGCGGGGAAGCTCAGGAGGCATAGCCTTGACGTGCCCTTAGTTCCTTGCGAAACTACCACGGAATCATGCCCCCTGTGTCTCACGGACTACTCAGTCCAGATCACTAGGCTAGAGCAGGGGCAGGGTTGGACTGTCGTTCTCGATGTTTACAAGCAGCTGGGTGGCTGCCGATCTCCATACGACTGGAAATGGAGATGCACGAGTGAAAAAAGCCTCATGAACGAGCCGAGGTCCATCAACAATCAGGCGGGAGTGGTGAGAAATCGTTGGGCGGCGGCTGATGGCATGGAGAGAAGTGACGCAAAGTTTGTGGGCCGGCCGAATAATATGACGTATTTTATTCTCGGCATGAGACGCTGTCCCTGGAATAGCTTTTGCCAACGTGGGAGTCACGATTGCGCAAAGTATGGCCTAGACGACTAATACAGCATGGTTCCCAAACAAAGGCAGCTTATCAGGTCAGAGCAATTCACAGTTATCAAGTTTCTTTCTCTCAGAATTCGCCACCAGATCACCATCACTCAAGCGTTCAACACTCATACGAATGCCAAAGTGTACACTCGATTGACTACATCGGGGGTCATCTCAAAAAGAGGGGGGAGATGGTCTGGGAATATCTAGCAGAGTGTCTAAGACGACACGCAAAGCCGTGTTTATCTCAATGACCATCTACCATTCACACTGAACCCGTGATCTCGCGAAGTAACATGTATGAATTAAAATGGATCTCTTCTACTTGGCACCTAAACTCTCCATCCCCAGGACCTCGACGTTTTGCAAGTGATGTGTCCGTCCTTCTGAGAATTCCGCGGTGAGACTGGTCATGTCGACATGGATTGGTGCCAAGGCGCAGTGCAGTTAACTGTGGAGACTTGGTCAGCACCAAAAGGAAAACCTAGCATCGGAATTGAAACTTAGACGAATAGTCAGCCCGTCTTAGCTTCACCCGCCTGAGCAGGGTTACTAGACCCCAACACCACGTTGAGGTGCGGGCTGGCCGTTGGGGCGGCCCCGAAGGACCGCCACCTCCCCTCGGAGGGTTGGTGGGGAAGCATGGAGCGACCTAGCCAGCGGCTACATCAGCGAAATGCCGAAATTCGCTGGAAGCTTGCCTAGAACCCTGTCGCACTCCGGGACTTTGGAGACGATGTCGAAAGGGACGTGGTTGCCGGGGTTCTGCGCAGGACGATCATCAGTTGATCCGGAGGTTGGCAAGAGAGAGTGTCAAAGACACAATTTCTCGATCATTTTCCAAGCCATCTGGCTGCAGAGCAGTCGTCAAGTCATGGATGGCGCGGCGAGTTACTCGATGTGCAATGAGCAACTGGTCTTGCCTGATCCGGGCCGCCTGGGACTCATGTTGCTCGGTCGCAACGATTGTCGTTAACAACGACACGGCCTTACTGGAAACCTCCCGTAACCTGCGCTGCTCGTATACGGTTCGTTCGGCGTTTCGGTTGGCGGCAGCGGATGAGGGAGTAGATGGGAGCACGAAGGGCAAGAAGAGGTGCACGCACATAAGTACGGTGCTGAGGATGACGAAGGGGAGGCCAATGGCCGTAAGAATCTTGCAGAGAGGGCCCCATCCGGGCCAGAGGAAGTCAACCATGGCTGGGCTGACGTTGGAGGTATGCGTATGTGTTCGACGTATGCGTTTCGGCGTTTGCGTTTCGTGGGCGTTTGCGTATCGTGGGCGTTTGCGTATCGTGGGCGACGGCGTCGTATATGAGGAGAAGAAGAAGAAGAAGAGAGGGAAGCATTTGGGGAGTACCCGTGTTGACATGGTAAGCAGAATCATCTCGTCAATGGCTCTTGCCTTCATTGTCTTCATCATGAGCGGCAACAGCAGGCGATGTATTAGGGCAGGAGGGGATGTTCCGGGGCGGAAATTGCTTTTGCACAGCAGAAGCCAACCCAACAAGAAAGGAGTTGACGTAACAGGAAAGAGGTTGACGCAATTGCACTACACATTGGATTCTTCTTCGATATGCCTTTCCCACATGAAATCTCCCACCACGTTGACTCTTTCGTAAGGTAAGTAACACTTACTTCCAACTTCCACCCATTGTACGGAGAAACCATGGGTCTCTGGCGCCGTCGACACTGCAATGGGTAGGTACAGTAGTTGCTGGAATCAACCCATATGGCAATGCAAAACTTGATGTGGCGGAGCGCTAAAGTCGTATTCTGTACATTAGAATCAATTACCCCTAAGTTTGGTGATGACTTCGACCTCATCCTGAATCATATATCAGAGAGGCCGTCAGCTTAGAGCTCCATGATTACAAGTGTCTCTTAGCGCCTTGACAATGAACAGCATTCTCTGAGTGGAATTCGCCGTGCTGTCACCCCGTCTGTTGTCCGATACAGTCTTACGCCAAAAGCCTCGGTAAAATGCCACATTTAGCCCATGGATGAAGAAATACTTGTGTAGTGTTATTGAGTTAAAGGTCTGAGCTATATACAAACGCCCTTCAAACCTAACGAACCCAAAAATCTACTATGAAGATGTTGACTTTAGCATAAGGGGGATTACAGGGAGACCTTTGTCCCAAGACATGACTAAGAACTGCTCAACCCATTGAACACAACCTCTGCGCAACGATCCAAATAATCCGCAATGTCCGACTTGGTGTGCCAAGCATCACTGTACGCAGCGCTCAGGCACATCTCTTCATTAAATGTGCCGAGAAAGAGCCCAAGTCCATTGCCCAGCTCTTCGCCTGTCACCCAAGGGTTCTGTACATCAAAGGCACCGACTCTCGGGGGCACAATGGCATCTGTGCGCCCCATGCTCGAGATGGAAACGGAGGCCTGCGACTTTGGTGGAGGCACTGGCAGAGGTCGTGGGGATGGAGGAAGCGGTGGCGTAGCTGCAGCCCACATGACAGGTGCAAGGGCATAGTGCTCCTGATCGTTGCGCACGCTGTGGTAGAATTCCTTTGTAACTTGGGTAATGGCGAGAAACTCGTCTCTTCGGCTCTGATCATTAGGTGTCTCTCCAGCCGCCGGAAGCGTCATATCGACGACCAGCGACTGCCCAGACACGGAGTGATACAGCGCAGCGGGGTGTCTGGTAGTATTGTAAGGCTCGGCGCAGCTAGAACGCCCGTTGCGTAAGATATAGTTAATGTATCGAACCCGTTTGGCTTCCGTAGCGCGATCTTGGAGGTCTCGCATGACGAGAGCGGCGGCGGCGTGGAAGACATGGGTTGGCGTTGCGCTGATGGACTTGCAAAAGGCCAGGGCTTGGGACGTCTGGTGTTTGCTCAGCGTGAGAGCAGCTCGCTGGTGGCGGCCGGGGAGAGTAGCCCCTTTTCTGAATGGAAGGCAGATGATCTCGACGTTGGTAGATGCTGCTGCTTCGGCCTTTTCAGCAGCGATATCCTCGATTCGCCGTTGCTGAGCCTCTGAAAGCTGCGGCGGGACGTTGGCGGCGATGCGATACGAAGGGCTCAGGTTGGCTGCTTCGGAACCATCGAGCACTGGGACCTGGTAGCCATCACCCTCGTCGTAGGCCTTGGAGGCCTGGGCGATCAGATTGCTGAGCAGTATCAGGGTACCAACGCCATCGACAATGTCGTGGGGCGAACGGAGGACAAGGTCGCGGCGAATAACACGACTACCTGGTTCTTTGGGGGCAACGTGGATGTTGAAGAGCGTGGGCAGCTTGGGGGGCGGGAGGATCTGAGTTTGCCCATTCCTCGCCAGTTTGGCCCGTCGAAACAGATACCAGCGTCTTTTCAAGCCAAGACTAGGTGTCGGCTTCATCCCGAGACTGGTGATACGTCTTGGTCCATTCCTGGGTTTCGGCGTCCTGCATCACCTGCGCCGCGATGGTGGGATGATCACGTCGCATAGCCGACCAGGCTTTGCGGAGTGCCTGGTCAACAAGTGACTCAGATTCTTCGAGAGACTTATTAAGGGGCACATGAACATTCAAAGACACATGTCCCGTGATGCCAAAGAACATACGGCCACTTCCCTCGTATAGCACCACCATCGAGGCGTAGAACTGCTCGATTTCATCGACATTGCGCTGCCAAAGGCCGAGGGCAGTCTGACGCCACACAAGATTGGGATATTCAGATGACATTTTACAACAAGTAAAAAGTAACAGTGAACGAGGGGGGCAGTGTTCTCTCATACACTGGCTGTTCGACTAGTTTATATAGATGACCTCCAAGTCTAGCACGTCTCTGATTGGTGGGAGGATACCCGAATATTAGGCATGACGGGACGATATTCCGGCATGGTGTGGTGAAGTTGGCGAGGCCTGGTTGGCTGGAGTTGTGTCAAGTGACAGAAATGACTTGATCAATTAATTGAGATAGAGTGAAATCAGACTTGCTAGAGAAGATAAAGCAGCTAAGGACGATACCTAGTGCGAGTAGATGAGATGCATCTTGATGGCGACAAACTGAGGGCTAGCGTGGATACCGACTGCCTGAAAGACATGGTTGCTGGCTATACCCACGACTAGCGGGCAAAGTGCGGATGTGAATGAGGATGGACATAAGAGAGGGTAAAAATGCAAAGAGTTAATTTATCATAAAAATGAAATATATAGACCTCAGATAAATATGAAAAAATTGAAATGGAATTATTTAGTAGAAATCTCACGAACGCACCTAAATCTACCTCTGAGGACAAATCTCAGAAGACCCCCTTTTGCCAAAAATCACATGTCGCATGATTAGTGGCGTCTTGGGCAATACTAACCCCATCGATTCCAAAGATAGCCAAATTTGCCTGTTCGCCGTACAGAGGGAAGCTTGGTAAGTCTTCTGCCACTTCACCATTTGGAGTCCCTGTCATGGCAAAGTTCGTAAAGTAGCGCTGCATCGCGATGGCGAGTTCCGGCAACACTGCCGGGTCATCGCCCTTAAAGAACGTCCATGCAAGGTCCTGGCCATGTAACCCCGGTGGGTATTCGAATCTGTAACCATAGGTTTCATTCTGGAATGCAGCCGCGAGAAAACGCGTGTTGCATGTGAAGACCATGTCGTCAATCAGAATCCTTGTGCGCTCGGCTTGCGTGGTGTAGCCATAGGTTCCATCTAGGATGTTGGGGTATAGTTCCAACAGGACGAAATCTCGTGCCGAATCAGACATGGGATAGCTAACCTGAAGGAAAGACGACAGGTCCTCGTTTGTGCGTATAGTAGGGATGAACATCCCGGATTCATTCTTGTTATATCCCGTCATAATCTTGCCGTGTTAGTTTTGTTTGGTTTATATATACTCGTCAGAAAATACTAGCATCCCCTTGCACTTACCTTCACGTCATGATAAAATTGGCCGTTTAAGAGAAGAACCCCGGGAAGAGCTGGTACAAACATCCGATCGACTAATGGACCGTACGTGAAGAGACCATAACCACTGCCGAAAACTGCCGCCTGGTTAATCTGCATCAACGCTGACGAGTTCAACTGACGGAGTTGTTGCACCGTCGTAATTTCGGCAGCAGTTATCCGCGAAGCCTCCGCGATAGTGGTCTGCCAAATTTCCGATGTATTTGCAGTGATGAAAACCGCGGGGCTCTGAGAAATCGCCGCGGCGAAGGGTGCTTTTCCTCTCCCGCCAAAGGCAGTAACTTGATGCAACACGCTACCACCGCCTGCAGATTCTCCGATGATGGTGATGCGATTTCTGTCTCCGCCGAAGAGATGGGCGTACTTTTGGACCCATTCAAGCGCGAGCTTCTGATCCCAGAAGGCAGCATTGCCAATCATGTCGGCCCCGTCGTTGTAAAGAAAACCGAACATACCCAGTCTATAGTTTATCTCTATAAAGATGATTCCTTCTTGCTCATCGAACTGAGAACGGGCTAGTAAACCTGCGGGAGAGTCGAACGGCGCTTGGTCCTTGAATCCTGTGCACCTGTCAGCCATTCTATTGCCTCCATGCAATATGTACTTTGACTCACCAATATCGTAGCCACCTCCATGAATCCAAACCATTACGGCAGCTGATCCATTTTGCAGTCAGTTACAGAAGCATGCCAGACGAGATTGAGATTTTACTCACCACCGGAGCCCTTTTCGCCTCTTTGTGCAAGTATAGCCGAAGGAACGTGGACGTCGAGGAATAAGCAATCCTCACTAATGCGCTGGTCGTTCATGAGGATATCCACCATCGTTTCTACCGGTATCCCTGCCGCTTCCGCTCGGGGCTGCAGCAGCCAGCGGGGGTAGGCTTGGGGACAGATTCGTTGCACTCCACCATCACCCAGGGTTCTGTTGATTGTTCGGGGTGCGATTGGTGGGCTCCATCGCAGGGCTCCAACAGGTGGCTCGCCATACCGAATGTTCTTGAAACTGTAGTATTCATTCGAGGCCTAGGAGCATGTGTTACTTGACGATTCCAGAGCCATGGGAATTTCATCCAATGAAGAAAGATTGAATCATGCGGAACGGCCAAAAACATGCTATGTAGAGAAGTAGAGGTAAACCCACATTAAAAACGCCTTTATGAACTGAATATCCAAGATCAACGATGATTTCTGTATCACTCGAACGGCATTTGACGAAAGCAGCAGGACCTTGCACCACAAGCCACGCAAATATAGCCCCGTGGTATGGAATCTTCATCGTTGTTGGAGAAATGCAACAGCGTGTGTTTGCATGAACAAAAGTGTTCGTGTCTACAAGAGACTGATAATATGTATATATGTAAATATATATATATATATACGACGTAATATATAAGGGGGGACGACTTAGCTTTGCATTGTGAAGGTCTTCATTAATCTCTTCACAGGGATATAACTTCGGTAAGTGAACACGGCACTTGCATGCCATGCGAAACCGCATCTCGGGACCGATCGTCCCCTAGAGCCAAAGAGTAGCATGTTAAAAGGGTGGGAAGTAGGAGTCATTCGGGGAAGCTAAGCCATGACTGGGGTAGGACGTTACATTTAAATATCTGTCTAGTCTCCATACCCTCACAAACTTGCCTTGGTACTTGCAGTGAAAGTGGAAATCAAGCCGAAACCGAGACCGAAACCGAGATAAGTCCATCCCCATGACCCTACGCCTCGTTGAAACCTCTTAAAAGCTGGGGCTGTGGCTGGAAGCACGGGACAATGTAGTAATTACATATGATTGAGCTCCCTGCTAGATAGCATTGGCATAGCCACCTTCGCGGAAAAGATCGGCTACCTCCGCTTTTGCCCTAAAAATGAAGCTTAAATCGCGATGCGGGGTAGAACCTGGCTACATTCACATTTGGTTATGGAAGCCGAGCGACTTGCCCTGAAAGGAAGCTTCCAAACCTATGCTTGGTCCCAGGTCTATACTGATCCACGTCTATACTGTCCTAGGGCCATAGCTGTCCCTCCCAGACGCATTAGCGCATGTATAGGATGGGCCAAAGTGCCGCTCTGAGCAATGTGCCTCAGGAGGTCCTGGAGCGCATTCTCATGTCTTTGGCGCTGGCCGACTTGAAAAGCCTCCGTTTTGTGAGCAAGCACATGGGCTTATCAGTGGTTCGGAAGTGCTTTGAGCGCCACACGACAACTTTGACTTCTTCCGGCCTCTCGTCCACAGAAGCCCTGATGAGGCATACCGAGCTGGGCAATCTCGTCCGCCATGTACGGATAACGGCCGAATGTTTTGCCATTGACTCTGCGCGGCAGACATTGAAGTCTGGACAGTACTACCAGGAGGAGACAGTGGTCACAAATGGTCGTGGCGACACATTTGCTGTGCAGATGCCCTACTCAAAGAAAAAAGGGACCGATGAACAACTGGCGCACACGAGAAGATACCTAGAGTGGATGGAGTCGCGGGCGGAGGCTGAGGATATGGATGAAACGACTATTCTTAGCTCAGAGGAACCATTCGTGGATCGTCTTGCTGCGATCCTTACATGGGGCGGGCGGGGTTCTTTGACGACACTGGAACTGGATGCCAGATTTATCGAGGGCCTGAATCAGTACTCCAAACCGGTTTCGCGTCACATCGTGGACTCGGATCGACAGCAGCTGTGGGCTTGCGCCTCGCAATTATACCGCCTGTCGATGACAGCACTGGCTCGCAGTGGTGCAATTATACCAGACTTGCGCATTTACAGCAACACCACCGGCTGCAGCGTTTCGTCGTAGGATGTCACGGTAGGCTTGCCCGCGCTCTTGGATGCCGGACTGGCGAATTACTGCGCCGCCGTCAAGAAGCTAGAATTGAGCTTCTCTACCAGAGTTGACCACGGATGGGAACTGCTGGGTATGGTGTACGGGGATGGTGTTGTGGCAAGAGAGAAGAGAAGGCAGAGACGACATTGGGACCAGAATCGAGACGAAGTGCAATGGTTTGAAGCGGATGGCGTGGCCGAATATGACGACTTAGACCCGATTGGATTTGACGCGGATGGCAGCGAATACGACTGGGATGAAGAAACAGACGCCATGATTAGAGACGACTGGGGCTCGGGCATCCAAGGTCGATACGCAGACAACATGCCCAAAGAGCTCTCTCAAGATAATTTCACTGGCATCGCCCAGCTGCTTGGGCACATGCCTAACCTCGAGTCGCTGGACTTGCACATGTTTCAGACACTCGAATATGAAGCCTACGACGGCGCGTCCAGGCTCTTCTTTTACGCACGCGTGTTCAAGGCCATCGTCGACCAAGGCTTGCAGTTTCGCCAGTTGAGACATTTGGCTTTGCGGGGCATTTGCGTCAACGCCAACGACCTCATCACTTTCATAGCACGCCATCCACAAATTGAGAATCTCGAGCTGCACAGTGTTATGCTGTCTGATCGGATTCTTGACCGCCAGACTTGGAAGAAAGTCGTGACGAAGATCTGCCACAGAACCATCTCAGGCGGCGGCTCGTTGGCCAGAATCTTCTGCTCGGATCTTGCGGTGGTTTCTCGCACAGCTCGAGGGATTCATAGATTGGAGAGCCTTCTAGGAGATGGGGAGGAGCTGAAACAGGAGTGGATTGATCGTTGGTGGTGCGGCGATCCTCGTGGGAGCGCTAGCCCAGTGCTGTACACGCGGGAGCTGCTCAAGGACGACATAGCGCGAGCTGATCCTTTTGGGCGTATGCGAGCAGGAATCCATGATGGGGCAAATACGGTAGTTGGAACAATGCCCACAAACTATCCCGTCAATGAGTGACGGGTTCTTCGTGAGGAGAGATATGGGACTACATACGGATGATGAGCTCCGAGTAATGTGGGCATGGCACAAATCTCTCATAATCGAAAAAACGATTGATGTTCACGCTGAGAATATGGGAGAGCTTGGCCAACATTTTTCCCTATGGAGATGTCTGTGGGGAAGAAGGCATATGGAGAGGGTCAAGACGTGAGCGGGAATCGAGTCTTGACCAAGATGAAATGGGTAGCCTTTTTAAAATTCCAGTAAATTAGGCAACATATCCACTATGACTTGGACATAATTGAGACATCAAATCGTCGATATCGAACTATCGGCGGTTGCAGCAACGGTTCCTCCATGATAGCCCGAAGCAGACGCTGTCGCCAATTAACGTGCTGGCTCAACACGAGCCATGCCCTCGGGCTTCGCAATAAAGCACCTCGGTCATTATCCCGACGCCGAATGGTTCTGTGGGTACGCCCACAACTCCAGACAGTGCGATCCAATAGCATATTCATATTCATCTCCACTTCATTTTTCCCACGACCTGAACCATCTCTGACCTGTGGGGGTGGAGAGAGGAGAAGTTCGGGGTATTAAAGAGCGGATGCTATAAAGACCTCAAGACTGGCGATTTTTATTCATCCCGTATTCTTCGAAGCGGTTCTTCAGATGGACACAAAAGCAGCCATGTTTGAGGAGAAATTTGTCGAATTTTCTCCGGCTGATGCCGCTGCGGCAACGGATCTCGTCGGCGCCACCATCGTAGTTGATGAGCTCGACTATGCCGGCATCAAGATTGCAGCCCACAACCTGTCGCAAGACTTTGCCAGAGTTACGAAAAAAGACGCCAGCCCCGTCATCATAAGTGATGGCAGTGAAGCCTCTAGCACCTCCGAAGTCGCCACCATCGTTGGCTGTGTAGAGTCCAGCCCTTTGCTCCAGCGGCTTGAGAAGAAAGCCAAGGTCGATTTTAGCGCTGTTCGTGGGAAATGGGAGTCGTTTACGACCGCGCTCATCGATGGCCCTTTTGGGTCCTACAACAAGGCTCTCGTCATTGCTGGCAGTGACAAGAGAGGTGCCATTTTCGGCATATACAGTCTGTCGGAGCAGATTGGAGTGTCTCCATAAGTCCAAACCCATTCCCACTCATCATGAACGACTACTCATCATGACACAGTTGGTACTGGTGGGCAGATGTGCCGCCAAAATTCCACCCCGCCATCTATGCCAGCCCTAAGACGACGGTTCATGGAGAGCCGAGCGTCAAGTATCGCGGAATATTCCTCAACGACGAGGCTCCAGCCATGACGGGTTGGGTGCTGGAGAAGTTTGGCAAGTACAATTCCGAGTTTTACAAGAAAGTCTTTGAACTCCTGCTGCGGCTACAGGTAGTCCCCCGTCATAATACGCCACACCGCCTTGATCATCAACTCAGAAAACAAAACAGGCAAACTTCATGTGGCCTGCCATGTGGCCAGGCTACCCAAACCCAGGCGCCAACTTCTTCGTTGACGACCCAGAGAACCAGCACGTGGCAGACGAATACGGTATCGTCATGTCGACATCGCACCATGAGCCAATGCAGCGCCTGACCAATGAGTGGTTTCTCGAAAACGAAGACGGCAGTTGGAACTGGGAGAGCAACCGCGAGAAGATGACCGAGTTCTTCCACGAGGGCGCCAAGGGCTGCGAGTCGTACTTTACCATTGGCATGAGGGGTGAGTAGGATCGGGCTATCAAGGGTTCTGATCCGGCAGCTATTATCAGCGATGTCATCGGTGCTCAGCGGAAGGTCATCGGTGATGTGTACGGGAGCGAGGATAAGATTCCACGTAAGTCTTTCAGGTCAAACATCATTATGATGGAGGAAGTGTCTGACCCTACTTGTAATAGAGCTTTTCGCCATGTATCGAGACATCGAGCAGTTATACGACACGGGCCGAATAAAGATCCCAGACGACGTCACCTTGCTATTCCAAGAAGACAACAACGGCACGATTCGACGGCTGCCCACCAAACAGGAGGCGGCTCACCGAGGAGCAAAAGCCCGCGGGTTACCAGCTCATCCTGCATCCCGTCAAGTCGACCCATGTCTTCATCGCATTGCGACTGATGCAGGCGCGCAACAAGCTATACACACTCCAGAGGCGCAACACGGCGAATGTGACGGCTCAACGCGCTCTCGATCTGTTTGATGCCGATTTCGATATCCAGTCGGAGTTTCACGCGCTCTTGGGGGGCAAGTGGAATCATATGATGATGCAGCCGCACCTTGGCTACGGAGATACATGGCATGCTCCCTCTCGTGATATGATCACGGGTCTAGGTTTTGTGCAGCGCCGTCAGAACTCTAATATGATCGTGGGCCAGATGGGCGTCTCTATCGAAGGCCACGCAGGCGTTCGGCCGGGCCGCATCAACGAGGAATCCGAGAGGACACATCCAAGTCGTCGTGACCTTGTGCCAGGCTTGACACTTGGCGCCATGACCAGATACGGACCAGCTACTAGATGGTTCGATATCTGGACCCGCGGAACCCCAACAATTCACTGGACCGCGTCTGTTCCGTATGCTTGGATGCGGCTCTCGAGCTATTCAGGCTTCTTAGTGCCGGGACGAGACGACGCGAGGGTCAATATCTCGGTCGACTGGGACCAGGTGCCTGACGACTTTGAGCAAGAGGTTCTTGTCGATGTGCGATCTGCCATTGGGGACTTTGAGCAAGTGCATCTGCCCATCAGTGGGCGCCGCGTGCCGAATACCTTTCGTGAAGGATTCGTCGAGATGGACCGCATTATCACTTTGGACGATTCGTTTTTTTGAAACAGCTGCTCTGGTGACAAACATATCTATGCTGCCGCCTGACTGGGACCCAAATGAGTTGGCCAACGGAAGCTGCTGATCTAAATTATTAGATTCTGTGAGAGGTGGACCAGCGGTATAAACAAATATTGAAGCAAAGACTATATCGCGATAATCGTAGAACGAAGCAGGTATTCTATCTCGAGTCAGAATGTTATTGCAGCTGAAACAAATATCTACACACAGCAATTCTAACACAAATCACATCGGTCATGAGCAATGCCACCAACAGCCTCTTCCGCCCGTTTCTTATCCACCATATTACGCGCAAACGACCAATGTGACTCCGTTGAAGACTGTCCGCTCGTCCATGCGCCGAGCAACAATCTTTGATGGATCATCATATCCATCAATCCGCCAATGCCGCCCGTTTCATCTGTGCGTCCCGTTTCTGGTCGACAAACCAAGGTTGTTCGGGGTACATCCTCTCGCGTCGCTCGTCGTCGTCTTTGCGGTGGGTGAGTTTACAGTCGGGATCTTGGCCAAGCCCAACCTGCTTAAGCGTCTTTGAGGTTCCACGGTTATTTTTGATGATGGCCTCTGCTAGTTCGACAAGTTGTTCTTCTGTTTCGATCTCCCAACTGCCATCCTTGTGGTGTCCATCACATTCGAGACCATATTTGCAGAGTCGCCAAGCCGTTGCTGTCTTCTGGTGAAAGACGTGAAAGGCGCGCAGGGCAAGATTCCAGATATAAATACTGGCACCGGGACATGTAAACTTTAGTCGGCGATTCACCGCTCCAGCCTTCCTTGGCTTGCAGTCAGAACATAAGCCAGTCGTTTCGGGGAATGGGATATAAGCAGCCGCAATGTCCACGGAGGCAAGGTAAGGATGTGCCTTTGGCCTGTCAAGATACCCAAATATGGAAATTTGAAGCTCTGGGGGAATACCTGCCACGGCCAATCCTTGCTTCGCGAGTCGATGGCTCTTGTTGGCTAGAATCGGCGCGATGATGGAGCGCGCGTCTATGATGAACTGCCTGGATCGATAAAGTATTTCCAGCGTACGCCAAGACTTCTCGTCATTTCGATCCTCATCAATCGTGTGAAAGAACAATATGTTGCGCATTGGGCCCTCGTTTTCGACATGCTTGAAAAGGACCTTGTTCGGATCCGACATGGCCGGGTCTAGATCATTGATATCATCCGGAACAGGGACCCAATTTGCCTTTTTAGTCCTCTTCGAAACCATGTAAGTCTGTTTTCTTGATGCCACCGAGAGCTGCGAGCTCCTCTGGAGTCAACGCCTGAACAAGTTCACGGCTTCGGACCATCTCTTGCTCTGCATCGGACGACTCGTCGCATGACTCGGATCGCACGGTATAACTTCCAAACGCCCAACGAAAACCTTCGCTGTTGTTGCTTGCGACCCAGATCTTCTTCAGTGGTTCCAGCAGAGCCTCGTCCACGTCGGCACAGAGCTCGTACAAGGGAACAGTCGTAACTCGGGCTTTGCTCTTAATAAAGGATTTGTTGAGGGCATACTCGCTCAAGACGGCTTGCATGAGGTAGATTACCATACGCGCACTGAGAAAATCTCCAGAAGGTAGCCCGGACAGTGCTCTGATGGGGTCGAAGAAGCTGCGGTATGCGTCGAGAACTGGCCTGTTTGGCGTGTGCGCGGATGACCCCGATGCTCAGCGATGCGGACCATGGAGGCATGCAGTTCAACCAATATTTCTTTCACAACGGCGGATGCATTGTCTTCGGTTGCGTTGTTGATGTTTGAGACCAGATTCTCGATTTTTGCTGTGATGCCCTGGTTTGCATCCGCAATTTCGGCGAGGAACTTCTTATGAGCTGATGCCATGGCTTCAATTCTTTGCCCGGCTGATTTCAGCTAATGATGGAGAATGGTCAATTGGTTGGAATGAATGGCCGTGGCAGCTTGTGTGTGTTGACTTCAAATTTTCAGGCCGCTATCCCATCCCCTCATAATGTGTTCATATAAGTAGTCTATGATGTCGCATGATAAGGGGCTGGGTGCCTAGAATTCATGGATCATCGTTCGTCCGTGAGCTAGGATGTTGCAAAAATATCGCTTAAGAGATTAAATCGAGGCCTTCTTGCAACGCGATACGCACATGCTCCAATAGGCACCTGTAACGCTACTTCAAGGGTGGATCCTTCCGCCTCGGCTTCATATCAGGTCCGTGTGTCGCCATCGATGTCAAGTGTTGCCCCCTTGCCAAAAAAGCCCAAAACATGGCAGGCGAGTTTTGTTATTATCTTGTTTGATAACACACCACACCAATGACGCTTATTCAATATTGTTTTAAAATTCTTTCGTAGCGTTGCGAAACAGTTGTGGCAACGATCTTGAGGTCCAGGGTAGCCCAATCCAACTAACTCATCGCACGTCCCCTTACTTTTTGTGAGGTAATAGATGATGCATCGCCATGGTGGATAAAGTCTTATTTTAATATTAATACGCCGGAGGCTTTAAATCTTTGAGACATCATAAAGATAAATGACAAGCTACTTTAGTATTCGGGAGACATCAAGGGTTAAACCAAGATTTTTAGTTCCCAGCGCAATGCTAAACCATCAGCACTCGAGAAACTACGGATTTTCGACACCGGTCTAGAAACAAGAGAGTAGTTTAACCCTCGCTTGTCTTCTCCGGTTCCGGCTTACGGGCGTAGACGTATCGCAGATTCAGGTATGCATGATAGCGCTTGTTCTTCAAAGCTTTTCGCCCATTCATGAGGCAAATTTGGTACTCATCTGTCGGCCACTGCACAACCTCATGCCAGAGGAATAGGGTATAGCCTACAGGTGCTCGTCAGTTTTCGACCAGTGGTCGACTGTCTGGAACTGCACGATATGACTTGAGGAAATATTGCCATTACCTTCAATATCATTGTACAATGTCTCCCGAAGGAACTCGCCAACTTCCGCAAGTTTTGCATCCTTAGTCCAGCCACCCACAGGAATCTGGCCAATGTTAAACGACTGATATTCTCAATAAACGTTTTGTATTATATCTTGTAGTTCACTTGCTCAATGTCGACGAATCCAGCTGCACGAGCTGCTTCTAACTGCAAGCCGTCCTCGACAACGCTGAAACTGCGGCCCATCTTGACACCACCTTCTTAGACCAGCTTGTTTAGGGTCTAAATTGCAACATCGCTATCAACGGTCCCGTCTTCGCATCAAAAACGCGGGATCAATTTTACAGGATTGGATATAACCGCCAGGCTTACAGGTGCGAAATACTTGATCGAACAGGGCGTTCCAGTCTGCAATAGCGCCAAAGAGATAGCGCATGTGGACAAAGTCAATGGAGTTTTCGGGCCATGTCCAGGGCTGTGTTTCATCCTCAATCTCAAACTTGACATTTGGTGGGACCCAGGTTGGTTGAATTGGTGACAAGTCTGTGCCAATGACCTGGGCACCTGGGAACTCATCGGCAAAATCGCTAGTAGATAGTTAGCTGAGTACTCATACCAGTTTGTCTTGGCCCTACATTGCCCAGATGCTAGTTCCTGTACCAATATCGAGTACTTTCTGTAGAATGTTACGCAATGCTGGCAAAAAAAGGGCATGGCAAACCAACCTCAATGTTCTGCTTCAGAGGCGTAAGGTAAAGCTTTCCCTTCAGAAGGAGCGTGAGGTAGTGATGACTCCTAAGATGTTATTACTTAGCTAGCTGTAGGCAGGTATGGCCATACGTAATGTCTAGTCAAGTGTGCCGCAATAAGTATTCCGGCGGTTGCCAGGCGCATGCACGCTCCAGCCGAAATCCGATATCTTTATCTCGCCATGGATGCCCACCAAAATGTTCTCAGGCTTAATGTCGCGATGGATGACATGCTTGCCGTGCAAACAGCGCAATGCGCTCGCCATCTGCGCAATATATTGTGCTGCCTTCCACTCAGGAAACCTTGTCGCCTTGCGTAGGTGCTTGTACAACTCGCCCTGGCCGGCGAACTCGAGGATGAGGAAGATGCGCTTGCTGTCGTGGAAGTGGCCGTATAGCTTCAGGATATTGGGGTGACGTAGGTTGCTCTGGATCTCAACCTCCACGCCGCACTTGCTTTTCGACGCGGGCGGTCTGCAGCTCGCTCTTGTACAAGACTTTCAGCGCGCAGACAAAGCCATGGTCACGCTCGCGCGCCAGGTACACGCGGCCGAAGTTGCCCTTGCCCAGTGGCTTGCCACATGGGCCCGACCTCTGTCTGTCGGCCTGAGAGAGTGAGTGGGAGGGGAACCTTAGACCCGAACTGGGTGTGGTCTGATGACTTCCTTGAGGCACTGGACTCGGCTACGGTGGCGTCGGGGGACGCAACTCGTGGGGTGGGTGTGAGGGCCTGCCTTGTGGAGGTTGAAGGCCCACCAGAATCGGATTCCTGTGTGTCGACAGAGGCAGGTCGAGCTCTGTTGTCCTGGCTTGCAGCCATCTCGACCCGACTGTATACTATGTATACAGACTCAGGGTCTGCGTTTACCTCTGCAGAATTCAAGTCCACAGCAAGCCTGCACGGCGTCGAGGTGGTGACAGCACCTTCTAAGTCTCATCGGTCGGTGGGAAGAATTGACGTATGCAATCGGATCCTGCAAGCCGTGCTCAATAAAGCAGTCCACAACCGGACACTGTGGGATGGGAGCATGGTGGGGGTCCAGAGGAGTATGAACGGCAGGCGGATGAAGAGCCTGGGGTACAGTCCAGCCGAGATCCTATTGGGGGTTTTGTAAGGGACGTACTGTCCACCCGTCACCCTACTTTGAAGAGCCATGCGATTTGAACGGCCCTGCTGAATGGTACCTGCTCGATGCCGTCGGGACCGGTGCATGCAGACCTGGTTGTGAGCTACATGGCAGATCGTGAGGAACTGCGAGAGAAAGTGGCAGATGCCGGATTGTTGGTGGCCGCGGCCAGACGGGAACGCCACAGGATGAGGACCAGTACAGCATTTGGGAAGGGAGGGGGTATGTTAGCAGTGATTCACGATTATTGGCATTTTGGCGAGGGAATGAGTAACTTCAATACTGGGTGGTAATGGTATAAGTTTTATTTTCGTCACGAAACACTACCTTTATTATTCTTTCTGTGCACAACCTCCAAACTTTCTCACGCAGACATCCAGATATTTCACCACCAACCACCCGCCATACGCCTCCAGGCTCTGCCAGAAGATATTTCCGTGAGGAGACAGTCAGCCGGCCTGCTTGACGCTTTTTTTTTCGCTGGGCTGGGGCCTCATGCGAGGATGGTCAAGCCCCGAGGAACGCGCTCCCAGAAGAGGGGCCGAGATGAGACTCCTACGCCTGGAGACCCAACACTCACCACACAGGCTCGACCAGCCACCAAGAAGACCCGACGTGCCGCGACACAGACTCCTGTCTTCCCGGGGCTTGGCAGACAGAGGCGGGGAGCCGGTCTGGAGACGATCCCTGAGGACGAGGACGACGAAATCGACATTCATGGGGTGCCACCCACAGCGCCTGATGCGGCGGACAGGAACGTGAGACGCCTCCTTTCTGAGGTCAACCGGTACTCAAACCGACAAAAGGGCCCTCGAGTGAAGAAGAGGGATGACTCTGCCCGAGTGCCGAGCATCTGTGATGGCCCTCACGGGGGGGCTGAGGGTGTGGGTCCTCTGTTCCGGGAGATGGCCTCGTTTGAGGCGAAGGAGTGCGATGCCCTACCATTCGATGGAACCCTAGGCTCCCTGGCAATCCAGCTCAGAGAGGGAAAATTTCGCGTCCCGATTCAGTGCAGACGAGCTGGATGATGTGAAACGACGAATGGAGGACCGCTATGCCACTATCCAGCGACTGGAGATACCCAGTTCACGGGTATACTTCGACACCAAGAAGTTGATGCTATGCTGGGAGGGCATGGAGTCCGACCTTGTGACGGCATGTCGGGAGGGGAGGCTGTCCGGCCTCCAGGCACGCCCCATCCCGACCGCGCCGCCATCAGACTGTGAGGGGGGGCACACTGAGAGGGTTCCCCTGGTTGAAGAAGTGGAGGAAGATGAGATGCCTGGCTGTTGCTCCCGGCCGACAGAGACGCTCTTTTGGGGGAACTTCGGGCAGTAGACCCCAGGAGCCAGGACTGGGAAATATTGGAGGAGATGTTGATGTCTGAAGGACCTATCTACGGAGTGGAGGTGTTGGAACGCCTCGAAGAGATTCACAACGGGCTGACTCGCCCACTGGCACGACTGGAGCAGGTGGCCTTTGTTGGGTCTCCGCCACCTGAAGAATTATTGAGGTTGATGCACGAAGCCCCTCGACTGTTGCTGAGGGCCGCGGGGGGGAGCTCTAGTCGTGAGATTCGAGCGGTAGCTGGAGAACCTGTCTTGCCCCCTGCCGTTAAGCGAAAACTGGAAGGAAGGATGGCAAAGGATTCGGTGGCCCTGCTCCAAGTGTGGTGGAGTTCAGTCCGCGTGCTTGATGAGACGAACGTGATGCTACTTTGGGGAGTGTTCCAAGGCCAGTTGCAGAAACTGACAGCAGAACCCTTTGTGGCTATTCAGACGTCCCTTTACGGATCTATGAAGCGGAAGGTCCCTACAGCCAGCCCCTCTTCCTGTTGAGGGCAGAGATGAGGATTGGGAGAATTGAGATGGAGAGGGGGACTGTGGTGCTGGGATAAAAGATGATGTTGCTGAGGGACTGCTGGAGGATGGGGAAGTTGAGTCAAAGGATGATTGTTTTGGACTGCAGTTATGATGGACCTACTGGAAGGATGCCGCCTACTGTGGGGGGGGGGGCAGCTTTCTGTGGGGGTTACACGCAATGATGGGGAGGGCCGGACTGGCATAGGTGGTGACTATGAGGTTGATGGATGGCACCCTCTCCCGAAGTTGCTCAGGGACTTGGCGTTTTTGATAGCCGCAGGCTTGAAGCTATATTATGAGGGCCGAGAGCGGCCTCTTGAGGGGGGTGACTTGTGAGGAAAGGAAGTTTCATAACCCCCCTCTGGGTCTGGAAGGCACCCTTGGGGCCTAACTTTTGGGGGTTGGGGCGATGTCCCTGCCCGTAGCTTCAGAAAAATCAACTCTGCTTCCTACACCTCCGCGACCCCCGTCTTTTGTCAGGTCAGGTAACCTCTGTAGAGAGGGTCAGGGAAGCTCTGTCAAACCGTTGCACCTGTAGAGTTTTTGATAGAGTTTTTTCCCCCTTCCGCCAGCTGCAACCCAGGTGACACCTCTTCGGTGCTTGCCCTCGTTGCCTAATTTCACTTCTCTCCTGCAAATTCCTTGCTCTGAATTCTTCTCCTGTCAACACCCACCACGTCTCCCGAAAGCGTCCGTCAGTACCCACCACGTCTCCCGAAAGTGTCCGTCAACACCCACCACGTCTTCCGAAAGCGTCCGTCAGACAGGTGTCATTATGGCGTCCCCATTATCAACAATGACGTCCCTGGGAGTGTTCCCCCATTATCCCAGGTACCGAGCGGTCCCCGGAGAACAAGCGCACAATCACCCCTTCGACTGAGGAAGCATCTCCAAAGAGCTCGCTCATCTTCATTTCACCCAGTTCACAGCCGGCTTCCGACCACCCCATCGGTAGCCAGCTGTCTACGAGCCCCTTCTTCGCTCCGAGGCAGTTATTTCCACGGGAAGTCGCCCGCGTCGCCCACCATTACCGAGGTACTCATGCCTACCCGAAACCAGCGACCATCACTCGTCCCCAAGAACCACCTCCCCAATAATCACCTCCCCTTGGCACACGAGACACATTCTCCTACCTTTCGACTTGCGCGACGAGAATATCAACATTCTGAAGGGGCAGGTTTGCCAGATGCTATGCAACATATTCCCTGGTATCACTGAACTCACAGTGGGTCGAAATCGATCATACATTCACTTTACTGTGTCGGAGTTACCAAAACGACCCTGTCCACTCACCGTGGGTGGTATACCCATCACACTAGGTGATAAGAACAATAGTCGAGGCCCTCTCTTCCCCATTAACATTTAAAGTTAGAAAAATTAAATTAAAGCTGAAAGTAAAAACTAATATACAATAAGTTTATTATTTAGCTACTATTTTTTTTATTACTAAATATAATACTAACTATTTATTTTTTATTATTTAAAAATACTTAGGCCCTAGTGGTGAGCAGCCCTGGGATCATCGCGAAGAGGTTGATGATGTTGCTACTTGTATAAATTAGTAAACATATCAGCAATCAGTACATCTATTACAATATGATAGTGCAGCCTTAGCAGTCGGCATTTTAGAAAAGATCGTCTCCCTTTCCACCCCCTTCTTTCAAGAACACACATGCGAGGGTCGGTTGAAACCATTAATCCGTTCATCATCGAAACCTCGCCCCAGATGTTTGGCATCGGAGCCTAAGCCTCTTCTCGCAAACGCCTTCCAGAGTGCGCATAGGTTTTCACCGCCAGTCAGAACAAGATCGGCGTCGAGAATGGCATCTCGAGCGTGTATCAAGGTCGGATTGCAGGGTTGCCTGTAGCACGAAGGGTCAGCTATTTGCATCATGTCTCAGGGAAGGAAAAGGAAGACGACTTACAATGCCATGGCATCCATAACTAGCCTCATTGTCAGGTACCTTCCATCAGAGGGGATGACTGTGTCTGGTCGGAATTTTGGGACGGCATCGTCACTACGCCCATGCTTGCTGATCATGCCCCACATGATTTCGAATAGAACATTCGCCCAGTAGTTCCCGATAAAGTAGTAATTCTCCTTACCGTTATTGTCCTCGAAAAGCAATGGATTCTTGTCCATGTCTGTGCTGTAAGGATAATCACGAGCTCCTCTAGGATCGCCTTTTACCCAAGCTCCAACGACGTGGTCTGTGGACTGCTTGTCGCTTGGCTTGAGGCCAATGGCTAATGCCATGAAATCGCTCCAGCCTTCTCCAAGGCCCATGGACTCGAATTCTCCCAGACATTGGGCGAGAGAACCGCCAGTGAGACGGTTCGAGACTGCATTCAAGCCAAAATTAGTATGCTTTTGACTTCAGGAAACAGAGGGTTGAACTAGGACTTACCCCCGTGAGTATACTCATGGGTCACAACATTCTGATCGAAAGCGACGTCTCTGACCGGGGTGGTTTTGTTAAACAGAAACAGCCATATATGTGGCGATTCTCCGTCCGGGGCGTTTTCAAACACAGCATTGTTGGTCTTCGTTCCTGTTTGGACGTCCACGATGACATGGTCATCTTCGAAGCCCCCCTTACCGTTATTATTAGCCTGGAAGTTCCCGGCCACCTCGTTAAATCCGAGCGTGTAGTAAAGATCATGGCATTTGTTCACGGTGTAGAAAGCTTGGGTGGTTGCGGCGTTGCGATATTTCTCAGGGTCGTCCATCTCAGCATCGTAATCATAGTCGAATTTGAGTTTTTGACTCTTAGGGCGGTGACAATCGAAACATTCCTCCCGCATCTCGGGATTAGTGTGCGCGATGGCATTATTGCCTCTGGTTGTGGTGAAATTGTCACTACCGTCAGACATCCAGGTGAATGGAGATGCCTCGATATCCCAGGGATCTTCAATAACAGTACGGGGGCCTTCTGTTGGGTCGGTGACATTGAATGGACTAACAAAGAAGCGCAGGTTAGCGTTGTGTATTTATATTCGGTAGCATCCGTCTAGTTTCCCATGGCGCAAATCTCAATAAATCCGCACACCTCAGCATCTCAATTCATCCCGTCTCGACGACTCAAGTCATCTGGGTGCAACGTTTTCAGCGAAAGTGGAGAAGCCAAGGTGTGTGTATTAATTGAAATGCTACAGTATGAAAACCAGCTGTTCATCTGCTACCACACTTATGCGCGGCTTATAGACTCACTAAACCTTGAAACTGGCCATACTCCGCCTCAGGTCATGAACGTCGAGAATCTGTGTGTTGGTTGCAGCATCGATGTAGGAAATGTAGGCGCCAGTCGATTGTCTCGTGCAGATTTCCCATGCGTATACAAGTTTTCCGTTGGACCCGGGGTATACACAGAATTCAGCTGTGGGGTCTTTAAACACCCCCTTGATGCCAGTGAACTTGTAGGACCTGGGAACCTTCCGACCGTTGTGCTCCCTATAAGTTGAATCCGGTTTAGACTCTGCCTTAGCATGCTTTAGATCCATGGAAAGATCCAGGGCTTTAACCACGCCTTTTAGAGCTTCAAGAGGATCCATATCAAATCGTTTTTGAAGACCGGAAGAAACGTGTTGCTGATCCTGAACTTTCTGATTCTCAAAATTGCCTCCAAAAGAGAAGACATCACCTTTAGGATCAATCTGCGTGTTTGATCAGCACTCTTCCAGCCTTTGCAAGGAAAGAAGCTTGATCCAGGACTTACATTCACGGTCAGGTGATAAGATCGACTTGGTTCACCCTCAAAGACCTGCATGAAGTGAACATGGCGACGACGCCGTTGGTGCCGACGTAATTGTCCGGGAGCACCATAAAATGTACCCGAGGATACATGGCCGCGACAAAGTTCTTGGCTGTTTCCAGATAGTCGACGCCATTTTCATACTCTAGCTTGGTCGTCGGCAGCCGATCAGATGGATAGTAATTGTGCACTTGATTGGGCAGAGGTGCACGGGTGCCGATGAGGCCATTTTCGGGGGGTTCGACCGCGCGTTTGAGCACGTTAAGAATACCACGGGGGTGCTTCTCATCAGAGTAGTCATACCGGGCGGGAAGAGTGTTCACTGCTGCCAGGCACGTAACCCCCAGAGTAAAGATGAAGCGCATTGTGAAAGTACTTGAAAGTGTAGTTGTGCAGTTACGTAGTTGTGTAGTTGTGTGATGGGTGTGTGAAGTGGTGTGAGTGGTGTGAAAGGACTTGTGTTGAGAAGGAGACGATGAAATTGGTGGGTGCGAGATGAATGCAGTCCAAGTGATGTTGAAGGGAGAGAATTTTTCTATTGCCTAAAGTCGGGAGATGGATGTTAAATAGGAATTCAAGTGTCGATTCTTTCAAGGTGGAATGAAAATTTGTGTTTCAAAGGCCATCAAGGAACGACCTTGTTAGGTCTTGCAACATGCAAACCATAATTGACGATTGCAAAACCTAACGAGAAAATTACTGGACGTGAATTAGTAAGTAAAGGTAATGCATCTTAGTTTGTCTTCACCATAAATAAGTCTATAACTTAGGTAGTGTGCGCAAATCGAGGCTTTATCTGCTTTACGATCGTTGAATACATCAAGCCGCACCTTTTAAAATTTGCATTTTCGCAATCCGAATTTCATGACACTTTCCCTGTAGGATGCCCGAAGCCTGGTCTTTTGGGCAACCCCTTGGCTATGGGACTGGCGCCGACGAAAGGCCAGTCCAGCGCATGGTAGCCCACGGCCAGCTCTCCCTCCTTGGGGAAGACCATTGTGCTGGCCGCCGTGACTGCACCGTCGACGCCGTTGTTGCCTCGGATGAACTCTCTCGGTGCAAAAAAGTGCCGCTCTTCAATGGTCTCCAAGGCGGTGCAGCCTTCCGCCTTGCTGAGATCTATTGACCAAACCCAAAGATCATGGTCGAGGAAGACAACACGGTCCTCGCGGAACCCATAGAATCTTTTGACTTTGCGGGCCAGAAGGGTTAGAATACGCTTCACGTCCCTGATGACCTGGTCGCGTCCCATAGCTAGCTCGAGAGGAGTCTTGGAGACTAGTAGCTTCGGACCCTTTTTCGTCGTCATGCCATCTGTCAGAAGCATAGCAACATACTTTCCGTCCCCGGAGCAATGCGTGTTCTCGATGGTGGACAGTAGCTTTGTCAACTGTAAAGGCTGTGTCGGAATTGGGATCTAAGAGGAAGTCCCGCGCGGTGCCGTGTATCATCTGTACAACGTCGTTGCTATCGATCCGGAGCAGTTGGCCACATAGTTGCTCCACAACTTTCCTGACATTATGTACCTTGGATTTGCGGTCAAGATTCAGGGCAGCTTGCAGCTCTTCAACAGGGTAGTAGGCTTTGAGACAGCGCCCTTTTCGGGGTCCATAAACTTGGTCCTTAATCTCCAAGTGCTCGAACTGAGCAGACGTTCCACGTTGATAAAAAAGGCCATTGTCACCCGTCGTCACGTATGGGTTCTCAAATCCTGTCCGGTTCAGGCACCCAGAGGGATACATGGGCCAAATCATTCACCATGTCACTGTGCGAGTAGGCAATCGTGGCGTTACAGTACGAGATGGTCTCAGTCATGAACCAGTCGTTTGACGCTGCCTCAACTTTAGCGGCCTACAATCGGCAGTGGTCAGACCGATCAGCCGTCGACACCTGGTTATGGTCGCAGCTTTGGGTCACGGCCTCGGTCATATAGAAAATCAAGTCTCTATATTACATCTTACAATTTGCGCGGCCGGGCCTTAACAGCCTCCCACGCTTCCTGTATCCATTTCTTCATTTTAGCCGTATGGGCCTTGTTGTTTTTTAGTTTAGTAAATTCGGGCTTAGCACTCGCGTGTCTTGGGAAGCTCCACCAGTGACCAGCTTTTGGTCTAGTTAGGGAGTCCTTGACAGGTACTAAAGATAGATACAATGTGGATGGCGCTTGACAAGGGTCGCGTCGAATTGAGCAATATTCTCCAGTACCGTCTCCCTCCATCCCTGCACTTGATCTTGTCTCTGATCCCTCGGCGACACCTCCACGATTGCCCGTAGGAAGTCGGCCGCCTTCTGCATGCTCTCCTGCAGCGGTGAAGTGTAGTTCGCGTCCTCGAGCAGCGAGCTGCCCTTCTCCTTGCAACGCTGGGTGAAAAGCCCTAGCAACCGCTGCTTCTCGTCGAATGACGTTGGGTTATCGAGCCCGTTCCAGAGAAACGAGCGTCTCGGGTTCCACTTGGTGAACGGCACGACGCCGGAGAACTCCCAGTCGAGGATACCCGTGATTGTGCTAGAAGAGACATCGAAGACCATGTTGGCAAAGTGCAAGTCCTTGTGAGCCAGCCGCAGTTTGACCTTGTTGAGCTCATCGGCGTGTGTATGGAGGGCGGCCACGAAGGACTTAAGGCGGGGGACCACATCCCGCATGAATGTCAACTTGTCGTGGGTCTGGATGAGTCGGATGTTCTTGAGGACCTGTGCGGATATATAATCGACGTACGTCGGGTATGGCCCTCCGATGTTGAGGGTAGCCACCGTCTCGCCCTCGGGCCACAGGGCCTCAACATCCGGAACCTGCCAGAAGGTCTCGTCCAGCACTGGGCCGAGCTTAGCTTCTCCCTGCTCGTCGAGAACCAAACCTCCAATGCTCTCCCATGGGTGGGCCTGCAGCTGGGAGAGGAAGTCGATCAGCTGGTCAAGGATCTGGGCTATCTGTTCGTCGCTCAGGCTGTCATAGATATTACTGAGCGTAACGCCCTGGACCCGAGAGAGCAGGGTATACTCATGGCCAACGGGGTTATCTAAGAAGCATCATAGGCTATAACTTCTGGCAAAGGAATAGTGGTATTCTTAGAGAGCCAGGTTATGACGCCGACCTCGGTCCTGGTCTTAATGGCCGGTAGGTGGTGGCCCGAGACGCGAAGGACAAGCTCGGAGTGATGGTGCGACTGTTCGATGGGCGGTAGAGTGACGAAATAGATGGAATGGTACTGCGCAGTCACTTTGGGATTGGCGATTGCGGTGGCTCGAGGCAGCCCTATGGTCTGCAAGAGCTCGTTGATGGCATCTTCGGAGATGGCAAGCGGAAGGTGATTAGCTGGTGTACCCATGATGGGCGATTGTGTTTGATTTGGCCTTGTCACTGGAGGTGTTTGATGCTCTGCGGAGGCGGATCGTGAGGGCTGGCTTCTGTGGTGGGCGACCGACTGGGTCAGAAGGAGATGGACGGATTCACCCCACATATCTCGCGCCTTGGAGCCAGGAAAGCAAGCGTCGGGCACCACATCCCGCACCTGGGCTTGGAAACGGCAGCAAAGGTGCAGCACCGGGCGTGGGGAGGGCATTTGCACTTTCGGAGCCTGGTCTTGGCTGGACTTTTTGATGCAGCTCGGCTCGGCCGTTGTTCGGTCGTCTGGAGGGAGATGATCTGCGTGTACTTGATTCAGGTTAAAACGACGTTGAGATAGGCGATGCTGCAAGCTTCAACCCAAGACTGGAAAGGAAAACACGCAAGAAACGCACTACAAAGCACTTGGAAAAAAGAAAAAGAAAAATCCCCTGATATCAACATCATCATCGGTGCGACTTGGCCAGGCGCGAATCGAGACGTCATGGCAACTCCACCGTCGGCGACTCGGTTCTCGCTCTCGTCTTCTTCCGCCTCCGACTCCATCTCCAAGCTGTTTGAAGATGCCGCTCGGAGCTGCCTCCAACGGACAGCCGTGCAGTTTGAGCTCTCGGGCCAAGTAACCTATCGACAGCTGCTGTCCATGGTCGACGCACTAGCATCAGAGCTTCGAGGCGTCATATGCAAAGGCCAGCCAGTTCCGGTGCTTCTTCCTCGCTCCATCTACCAGGTCTGCGCCATCCTCACGCTTGCCAAGCTCGGCGCCGTCTATCTGCCTCTAGACGTCAACGTGCCAGCTTCTAGGCTGCACAGTATCCTTTCCACCACCCAAGCAACCGTCGTCATCACCGAGGGCCGCTTCCAGAGCCTCTTTGAGAGGTTCGATGGCTCGGAACTCCGGTTATTTTACCCGCCGGATTCGCTTGGCGGCGCAGAAGGCCGGACCTGTCCATCCGGGCCTTGTCCAGCTGAAGTTGTGACTCGTCCTGACGATCTGGCCGCCGTGCTCTTTACATCTGGTACCACGGGACAGCCTAAAGGTGTCATGCTTTCCCATCGGAATCTCATCGAGCCCGTGCGGCTGCTGTCGCAGCTAGAGAAGATCAATCCCGCGTCTCGGATTCTGCAGTTCGCGTCGTGCGCGTTCGATGTCCATCTGCTCGACGTTTTCTGTGCCACGTTCAACGGGGCAACACTTTGTCAGGTTTCACAGGAAAATCTTGCATCCAATCTGTCAGGATGGGTCCAGGATATGGCAGTAGATGTTGCACATCTTACCCCCAGTGTCATCACTCTACTTGAGGGCGGAAGGGTTTACAGTCTGAAGCACATGGTGACATGCGGAGAGCCGGTGACCCAAGGCATCATCCAAGACTGGGGTAGTAGGGTGAATTTGATTAATCTCTACGGTATGTATATCTCCCTGGATGGCAACCGAGTTCTCCACTGACGGCTGTCATAGGCCCCTGCGAGGCGTCCTCGGTCCTTGCCATGGTTCTGAAGCCCGGCTCCCAGCCAAACGTCTTCGGGCCGCCATCCCCCCACGCATCGGTTCACGTCTTGGACGACGCCGGATCACCCGTTGCTGCTGGAATCGAGGGAGAGATTTACTGCTCTGGCGACAGCGTGGCCTTGGGCTACCTGGGCGACGATGCGGCGACTGAGAGGTCCTTCCGCCCATCGGGACCCTTTAATCTAGTACCCGGCCTCAAGGGATTTTGCCCCACGATTCTGCACTGGTTAGGGAGCTCTATTCTGCTTGCCGGATATCGCTGCCCGCTTATGCGATCCCAAGATTCGTCCTTCTCTCTGCGATCCCGCTGACCCCTAGCGGAAAGGTGGACGAGCAAAAAGCTTTCCTGTATGGTTAGGGATCGCTCCCGTGAAAACTCTCCCGGGCACTCTGACTTGCTCGTCAGCCGCCGTCCTTGCGCCGCTACGGATATTTTAGATCTCCAGGAGATGCTGGCAAACATGACGGCTGCTCCCTATTC
This sequence comes from Ilyonectria mors-panacis, assembly GCA_002991585.1. NCBI lineage: Eukaryota > Fungi > Ascomycota > Sordariomycetes > Hypocreales > Nectriaceae > Ilyonectria > Ilyonectria mors-panacis. The sequence goes on from PPHJ01000047.1 coordinate 124,983, forward strand.
CGGCGACGCGCCCTATATCAACGACGACCTAAGATACTACGGACTAACATCCATCGATTTCATGTTGCTCATCAAAGATGTCAGCACCGCTTGCGGCATCAGCCTGACGTTCCAGGAGGTCATGAGAAACCCCAGCATCCAGAGCATCGCGGGAATCGTAAAGGAGAAGCTCTTCCAAATGGGCACTGGCTCATGGAGGGATCCAGCAATGACGCCCGATGCCCCGATAAGCACAACTTCCTGGGTGCCGGCCTCGCAAAGCCAGGGCTTGATCCTATCCGCCCAGAACGTCCTTCGGAATCATGCATACAACTGCAACTTTGTCATTCGCGTCGAGTCGTTTCCACTGGACCCGGATAGATTGGCATCGGCCTTGAGGGCCGTTTGTGCTTGTCACGAAGTTCTGAGATCCACATACCATGAAGGCGACGACGCTCTGGCTTCGGCGTATTTCCAAAAGGTTCATACCATCAGCGAACTCGGACCTGTCTGCAGAATCCATAGGTTTGAGACATCGCACGACGCGGCACGGGGCTTGAAAATAGCCCTTGCACGCATCACAGACGAGGCAGAGCTGGTGTTTGACCTCGAGCAAGACTCTCCAGTCCGAATGGCCACATATCAGCTCGACACCAGCGGCGACGACTGGATCATCCACTTCAACATCCATCACGTTGCCATTGATGAGTGGGGGTTCTCCATTGTGTGCCACGAGCTAGAATCCATCTACCAAGCGTTGCCGGCCCAAGGCCGAGAGGCATATTCGTCCCTAGGGACGGCAATCCAATACAGGGGATATCGATGGGATGTGATATAAGCACCCCGATGAACTGCTCCGTCCCAGGAAGGTCTGGTAGAGGTACCCGTATGCGGATGGACCCAGCTATCAACTTCTTCAAAGACCAATATCATGTCTTTCTTGGAGATCGGGCCCTCTGCCCCCGAGAAGAATTGCAGACGCTCTCCACCTGGTAGAAGTATCGGGTAAAGCTGGTCGGCGTGCTTCTCCAGCTCCTCATCAATTGAGGAGTTGATTTAATCGTGAGTGTAGCATATGCGGTCCATCTGGTAAGCGTCCCTTCATGTTGATAACTCAAAATTATTCCTCTCATGGCAGGGCGCTCACATTCTGCCACTGGGACTACGCCATCTACCAGAACAAGAAGATTCTCAAAGCAGACGCCGCCTAGGCACAGCCGAAGTCTTCGACGACGAGAACCCCGCCAGCGAAATTTACCAGACGGGGACATTTCGAAACTATCGGCAAACCACCCAATTTAGGGCCGAGATCCGAATCGGCCTGAATCTTGGATGAAGCGAACCCAAAATTGGTCCTGTGTATACTTCCAAGTCTTACTGTGGGATCGGTAAGACTCTCCCCGAGACGATCTGAGAGAGTAGTGCAACCCGTCTATTGAAATAGAATAACATTTTATGTACACCTTAGCATCAATTCTGCTTGCTGATAACATCTTTCCTCTCCTCGTCCGGTGCCGTCTCCCCGTCATCCCTAGGCCTAACATCCTGACATCGCCCCTATCATTATCCATTAGTAAAGAGCAAAGGAATCGTCGCCGGAAGTAGTTACCTCTAGCTTGTCAGATATGACAGTTTGCAACACTCCATCAGTAACAGCCACTCGACTTGGAGCTGAGGCAGATTTTGCGGTGTCCGGAATTCATGGGCGAATAACCCGAAACCTTTACGGCATTGCAGCACGATGGCACTCGTGAACACTGCTCTTCGATCAACCGACCCACTGCATGGGCGGTGTAGTATGTCACATCGCGTCCCTGTCTCGGCGGGCCGACCATTAAGTGGCAGCTGTTAAACGCGTAAACTCTTCTCCGCGCTCCTATGTACAGCTTTTCCTTGGACATGAGATCAAGAAGCTAGTAACAGCTGGACCGGAAGGTAAGGTTATTTCTGCTGTACTGAATGCCGAAAGTGGTCTGATCCTCAAGGTGAGAGACATTCTTAACCGTGATATTGGAAATAAGATCAAGCACATCGGTACGTATATCCCCGTTGCTCGTGTTCGCGTAGATTGACAAAGCTTCCACAAACTCCTCGGCTGTATAAGCCTTATATCCTATGGCGTCTTCCTTAATACTCTCAAGTACAGTCAGGTTTGTGTCGCCAACGATGCCATTTTTGACCTCCTCCAGTATATAGTATCGCGCCTATATAGCGTCGCCGAACCTCTTCTTATGGATAGCAGCAACGTACTGGCTGGCCCAGAGCTCGAATGATAGCATTCCCTCGGTATGATTGGTAACGTCGTGCACAGAGGTGTCGAGAAACAGCGGCTTAACAAGCTCTGTGTCATCCGTGCTGGCAGCCACCCCGATGGAGTGGCTTAGGGCAAGAGCCAGGATAACGAATATTGTCTGATACTTGGCCATATCTGCAAAGAGGCAATCGGATGAGTGTTGGATGTGAAAGGTGATAATGATGACCATGTTGAAGGTACGGAGCTTAAAGCTTTATACATTGGCCTTGATCTCAGAGATCAGCTGCAAATAACTCTTTTACCCGGTGAACTCAGGGCTATGGTATCTGATTGCCCTGGCTGGGTCACCTTTTTCGCGACAGACATGTTGGTTACGCTGTTTCTGCTGGCCCTGCCGGCCGTGCCAGCTGATGTTAGCTGGTGTTATTTGTGGGTTGTATCCGTACTAGTCTTGAAGAACGGAACCTACGCATCGTCGAATATGGGCCCTGATGCAGCAGGGGGTTTATATGTTGTTGGTCCTACCCCTGCGTGGCATTTAATGGTTAGCTTATATGCTAGAGAACTCGTATAGACCGTTCTTGTAATTTTAAAGACAAGAACCAGTCCCAGAAGCTGAAGGTCAGCATTGGTCAGGCGATGAGCCGATTGGCTCCTGCCTGTCTCGGCAGCACACATACTTTATTCTTGTACCTTGGTCGAGGTCACGTGTGAAGCTATCACAAGTTCCTTCTTGCCACGAACTCACGTATTTGCCTGCAACCTGCAGCGTACTAGTTCCACTTGCTTGCCTTGACCAATTTGGAACGTCTTCTATCTTGAGAATTGACCCGACACGGAATCAAATACCAGTATGCGGTAAAAAGTCTACGCTCTGCTTTGAGTACACTTCTGGTCATTCGTTCAATTACTCAAGATAATATCTGAGCAGTGGTTGAGATGGACATTCTAGACTGAGTAATCAGCGTGTCACCGTTTTATCCAAACTTACAACAGCCTTACCTTAGCCCGCAGTTCACAATGGAAAACTGTAATGCACAAAGAAATTCCTTCATTTTGCCTATTTCTTTTAGGTAATATGACGGTTGGTAGTAGCTAAAGCAAGGATCAAGTGCTTGTCGGGCCATGTTAGCCGGGCGGATCGGACCGAGCTATAACCTTAATACGTAGCCGAGCCGCTGTATCCGGGTCTCGACTCAGCTATGTGCGCTGGGCTGCAGAAATTGAGCCGCTGCAGCCGGACCTCAGCTCACTTTTGTGGGCTGCGCTGAAGTAGGAAGCCCGTCTGTGACAGTGTCGAGATGCATCAGCGGTCCAGTGGCCCAAGGGAGTCGATACTCAACTGTGTTATCTCATGATAATAATTGGGTCAGATGTAGCAGACCGACATCTGGTTCAAATATAAGGGTGATTCTGAGTGCACTACGCAGTCAAATCACAATATTGAAAGGTCTTGAAGCCATTGGTCGGAATACTAAGCATTGATCACCATGTTTCAAAATACTCTCAGCATATTAAAGAAGAAGCATATCGGAGCTCACAATACTATTCCTTTAAATCGTTAAATTGTGAAAGTTCGTCCAGAACCATCGATCCATTGATCAAGGCTGCAACCTGCACTAGCCACCTTCCGGGACTACTCTTCCAGAAACATCTTCTCCGTCAATGCGAAAGATAATCTCGATGACCTGAGCGTGTCCGTCTGCACTATTCACAGTGCCCCTGTAAAACGAGACCGCTTCAGAAAAGTCCTCGGGCGAGTATTTCTTGTATCCCACCGCGTCTTCCTCAATGGCCTCAAGGACAGTCAATCCTTCAATCATACCATTAACCACATTCCCATCGATATAATAGCGCGCCCATATCGCATCGCCGAATCTCGCATCATGGATAGCATCGACATACAAACTTGCCCAGGGCTCGACGGGTTGTATCCCGTCGCGTTCAAGGACTTGCTGCACAGGGAGATCCAGAAAAAGCGTCTCCACGACCTGAGAGTCGCTTAGACTCATAGCTAGATATGTTATTACTTATGGGCATACCAGTAAGGTAAAGGAAGACGATCGCTGGCTTCACACATACCGTCAAATGACATTAAGGATAAGAGAAAATCCGGGTTGGGCAAATCTCGATGATTGCGAAGTCCAGGTGTAAAATACGAGAAGGGCAGGGGTGAAGAAAGAGAGAAAGCTGGTTGGGTCTCTCTTTATACGACTTGACGAGAAAACCCCTCGAATTTTTAGAACCAACAGTCGTGGCTGTGGCTGTGGCTGACCCCGGTTTTAGCGAAAGATTGAGGCTGGGCTTTCACGGACGATGAACAGTTAGGGGCTACAGACCTGCTGTGGATACCGCAACTGCGAATGGCTACAGGCTACCCCTTACCCAGCTTACTGGATCCTTCGTCGGGTAACGTACTTGCGGACCTAGTTGTCGGCAAGTTAAGCATTTCAATACCTCAATTTTTCATACTCGTAACGCTGGAACAGCTGCTATATTGATGATGAAAGGCTCGGGGCGTTACTACTGCCGAAAGGGCTGGAGTTCAATCTATTTGTAGATACTTACACAAGTACTAACACTCGGTACTTGAAGTGCCCAATTAATGTGCCGAAGAGCATAGTCGCACGGGACACAAGACTTCTCATAGAAACAGACAATTGAGTTGCTTAGGGAATATGCAGACGCGGTTTCTTTCCTGTCAAGTTACTATGCGTTCATTCGCGAATTCAAGCTGACTCATCAATACTCTACTCCTTGCTCCCTTCATCTGTCAAAGTCCGTGTAGCACTGAGCGAATTAGCCCAGCCCTTGCATGCCACGATGGCATTCCAGAGACCCCCCACGAACAACCTCAAAGGCACCTATATCAAGACACGTCTGAAGGGCAGGGCCTTGCTATAATCGACACAACGGAGTCAAGTTCTGCCACGGGCGATGCTACGCATATCGCAACACCAATCCCTCCATCACAGAACACTCTAGATGCCCTAACGCCAACACGTGCGTCGCGGTCGCCCACCCCTGTGCTGCTTGACACGGACCATCCTCTATGTCGAGGGACAAGAGCTGATTGACGGGAGATGATGCAAAAAATTGGCCTACACTGGTCGTCCGAATGACAAATGGCGTGCTGGCCTCTGACACCAGAGTCAAAGATGCCGCTTCTAGATAAGCGAGGCCGGGCAGGACGTTGCCCCGGCGGTAGAGTATTGGGGGCACAGTGTCGCGACTTTGGCGGATAGGTCGATGATGGCGATGACACTCGCGGCGAGTCCTACCGCCTCGGCCATGGCAAACGACGATATTCTGACGGTGAGGGAAGCGGTTTCGAAGGTGGTTTGGCTTGCGGATTAGTAGCCTGAGATGAGAGACTGTGTGGAGGAGGAGGGGCTCTGTCAACGGGAACTTCGGTGAATGCCTAACCAGGTTGTGACGTGGCGGAGTCGCGCTTGGATCCCTGCGGAGGAGGCAAACGCGCTTTGTACGTTCTGTAATGCTGGGTCAGGCACAGCACCTCACTGTACGGTACAGGGGCCAAGTCATACTAACAACCGGAACCAGGAAACATTGACACAATACTAACACAATGCAGCCCCATTTTGACAGACCATGCTTCAGCTGCTGAGGATAGGATGCTGAACACTTGGAGAAATTGGCCTTCAAGCAGGCCTGTCAGAGAGAGTCAAGCGAGGCCAAAAGAAAGCGATTCAGGGAGAGAAAGTGGGGCTTCACTTTGTGGTCAGGATTGAAGTGGCAGAAATGTAAATAGCATAGCGTGTTCCATGGCCCTACGAGATCCGTTCTCCCGGGCGTAATAAATCTACTACTACTACTACAGGGGCCAAGTTCCACGAGGCCGCTTCGCTTGCTCCCATCCTTGCCCGTGGCCAATGCCTCCTACTACCCGCGAAAATCGGCTTTAGCGCGTCGCAGGCGCGTTAGGTCATTCGCTAATCGGCGAGCACCGAACAGTTCGCTGAATGTGTGGAACGTGAATTCTGAGCTCGCAGCCTGATCGTGGTCTCGGACGCAGGTCCAACTATGTGATCCCATGGCCATTAGGCGATACCTACCCAGGTCTTCGTCGCCACCTACCTGGAAGGCAGTGCTTATCAGCATCGTTCTTTTTCCACAAGACAAGTGCTTGTGTCTGGCTCTTTCTTTCTTTCTTTCACTCTCACAAGGCAAGCGCCTTGCTTCTCAGGCCGGGCCCCGTAGGGGACCGGTCTCCTGTAGTTCGGGGGAAATGCGGGTTCCTGAAGCCGCAGGCTATCGTCGCTAGACAATAAAATGCAATACAATACAATTGCTTCTCAGGCTTGTTCCGCAAAGAGCCTTGAGGAACGAAGCAAGCGAGGGCAGTTTTCAAGGAGCTTTTACAGCATTGATAGCTAGGAGCCTTCCAATAAGATCTCATAAGGATCATTCACAAGCGTGCGTGGAAGCGTCTCCGACGGCTTATAACTATAACTATTAGTGTGAATATATCTAGGCTAATCTGGTGGCACATCATCGGGCGGGACAAGCCCAGCCCAGACAACACAACGCTGTCCCTACAGGCTGCAGCATAAAGCAAGAAAACAATAAAATGAAAATAACAGTCAAAGAGCAATTGATTGGTGCTAATTTGTCTATACAAGGTGCGGTAAAAAGCGAACTAATTGTCGCCACTTCGTGCCGTAGAAGCTTTTCTACCGATTTCCCAACTCAACAATTGACAAGACAGTCACAGCTCAACCTCACTTTAACAACTCCCTAACTCGCTTTACAGTCTATAACCACTCTAACTCTGCATTGCATCCCTAATTTCCGTCCGAGAAAGTCCATCGAGGCAATACTATATCACTAGCATCCCTCTTCATCCCAGCCGATCAACCTTTCCTGACAAGGCCACGTGCAAGATCCTCCAAGTGCAGCTTTACCCTGACGCTCCCATGCTTTTTGCACTTCTTGGTTCTCTGATGACGTCTGAAATTATCCAGTCTTGTAATAGTTGTCCCGCATATGTTACATCAAAAGTTATTCCCGTCACACTCGAAGTCATTCGATTTTGCCTGCTCGATCATAGTGTCACTGTGGGCAAGTTAGCATACTACTTAGGTCTCAGAGACGGAGCATAAGGACAGACTGAGAAAGTTCAACATCACCATAGCCCTCAGGGTCGACCGTATTAGGGTATGTACTGACTGGCGCACCTTCATCATAAGTAAATCCAGTCGCACCCAAATTAAAAGCCGTAAAAAAGGCGTCGCTAAGGGGTTCTGTTAGGCAAAACTCAGTGTCTTGGAGAGGTTCGGGATTCTCTGGCTGTATTGAAACGCCGGTGCTGTCCCAATTGCCAGCCTGTATCTATAAAGGATTGACAGTTTGCTGATTAGGGATGTTGACTGTACTGAAATCTGTATCTATTGAGGCTGAACTGGCTTCTGGAAAAAAGCCATTTAAGTTGTTATAATTTAAGCTGTATATACTGCTAAGTTTTGTATAGCTATAGTTAGTAATTTAAGAATCTTTCTGTTAGGAATAAAGCTATTCTTACTGGGGATTATATTAATCTTAAGTAGAAAGCTACTAAGTAAGAAGGAGACTATTATCTTTCTTAAGATAAAAGCTATATATAGTCTATTTTTTTATTATATAGAAAAAGCTATTAATCTATCTAACTGCCTCTATTATTATTTTATTCTTACTATATAATATAATATACCTTTTTTTATAGCTTATTTATATTCTATATAATAATTACTTATAACTAAATATAATTAGTAATACTTATAGTTTTATAGATAGTAAGCTAGCTTTTATAATAGAGTAATTTACTATAAAGCTATCTTTATAAAGATTATTAATTTAATTCTAACTAGAAGAAAGTCCCTTATTAGCTAATACCTTTTAAGCTTAATCCCCCCTAGGGAATTAGCTAATAAGAAATTAAACCTATATACCTAGCATACTAAAATAGATATAGCTATAAGATTAATAGGGCTAGCTATAGGTAGACTGAATTATCCTACCGTAAAAAAATAATTAGATTTCACTACCTAATAGCATTTAAAGAAGCTAGAGCTTGCCTACTGGAGCAGTATTTAAAATAGCTAGTATATAAGCACTACAAACAGACTAAAGGGTAGAGCTATAGGGGGTAAATAATTAGGGAAAATATTAATATAGTAGAGGAAGGTAATAAAGAAAGAAGAAATAAAAATCAGCCTGCTAGAATAATTTTAATTTAAAGAAATAGATAAATTAAAAGTTAGAGAAAGAGGGGTTTTTATTTAAGTTAATATAGGTATCTATATTAGTAATAGTTTTCCCTTTATAATAAATATAGATATCTCTATATAATTAGTATTAGTTAAAAAAGAGTAAGAATAATAAATAAATAAAATAGTAAGCTATTAAAAGTAATTAGCTTAAGTCTTATTTATTTTTTATTTTATTTTTTTAGCTCTACTCAATATCATCAGATAGATCAACGCCATACAGTATTTTCAAACAATAGAGACAAACAGTTAGTGCTACACCCAGCAACAGAAGAGACAGTAGCTGAACAATAAGGTTGTTGCACACTAGTCTTTGCCTTAAGCTTTAATTCAACCCTTCTGACTTTAACCCTTCTGACTTCAACCCTTCTGACTTCAACCCTGCTGTCTGCAGTCAACGACCTTGCTGTCTGCAGTCAACGACCTTGCTGTCTGTAGGTAACAACCTTGAGATAGTAACCTTATTCCGAGCAATAAGATATAAGAGAGACGTCTCCCGTCGTCGAGAGGCTAACTTCCCTTCTAACTATCATCCAATTTCAACTTCCATTATGGCTACAATTATCCGCAAAGCCCTTCACGACACCAGCCCGGTATCCCAACAATATAAAACCGGATATCGACACAGCATCGGATATCTTTACAATCCTGAAGACAATACAGAAAGGGCGAAATACAGAGCATATTGAGTATTTTAGTATTATATTATAAGATTTTATTTAGAATATTTAAGCTTATATTTAAGCTTAATATTTAACCTTAAGAAGTTATATATATATATTTATATATTTATTGGTCTTTAATAAATATTAAGCTTATTATACTATTATTTCTACTATTAGTTTTTTTTAATACTATTTTAATCTTTAATTTCTTTTTTAAATATATACTACTAAAGGCTTTTAACTTTTAAATAGATTTTAATTATATACTAATAAAAAAAGTTAATATACTTTTAAATACTTTAAAGTTTTTTAAAAAATAAAGTATTAAAGTTATAGTAAATATTTATAAGATTTTACTATATACTAATAGTATTATATTACTTTATAAATAGCTTAATAGTCTATATATTAGTTTTTATTAAAGTAATAAATAGCTATAATAATATACTAATAGCTTTTTTAATAGTTAATAGTAAGATTATTTCTCTTTAGTATAAAAGAATAATATTTTTATTTTAATTAGTATTAAGTATATAGTAGTAAAAATATTACTTTTATATATAGAGTATTGCTATCCGCACAACCCTATATTGCTATCCGGATAACCTTCCGTTATATAACTACAATTCTTTTCGCCCTGTATTTTGCATCTTCCCCCCGCTACACCAAAACTACAGTATAAGTCAGAGAACGCAATAAACATTAAGCAAATTCAATTAATATCTACATAATACAACAGCCTGCAAGCCCGACTACAGCCAAATCGTTCAAAAAATACATCTCCGGTATTTCCCCGTGAAAAGTAGTATTTGTGTCGGTCCGGCTGTTATTCCGGGCCATTACTGCGTGGCTGGGATGACCTCCTCCACGGCCGAAAACGGGGCCGCCGACCGCCGACCCCCCCGTCCACCTCTGCCCCGTCCACCTCTCGTTCCCCTGCCCCTAGTATTTGTTTGGCCTCGTGATCTGGGCGTCGATGTTCTTTGGGTTGGTCTCGGGCTGCTCTGTGTCTCGAGCTCGGCTTGCGATAGTGTGCGCTATAGTGTTGTGGGCGGCGGATGCAGCAGCTTTGGCGGGGCGGCAAATGTGGTCATGTGACGGAAGGTTGTGTCAGACGGAGGGATCCGGTCCGGCCGTATGACTAAGGAAGCGGGGGTCTCGGAGACCGTAGATGAGGGAAATCCCTCGCCGGTCAAGATCATCAACAACACAGTCAATCGATCAGTCATAACGACCTTATTAAGGTCGTAATTATCATCAATTGAATCAGCCTATTTTGGCACCATCTGATCGTACATTTCACTGTGCCAAAGGCCACCAACTCAGACCGTCAGACCCCACTTACGGGATCACGAGATCTGACAGGTTGTCCGGATAGCAATATGGGGTTGTGCGGATAGCAATACTCTTTATATAAACTAACTATTTTTACTTTTTAAAATATTATCTCTTTTTATTTTAAAATTAAAATTCTTAAGATTTTAAATATTATATAGCTTAATTTTTATAAGCTTTCTCTTTTTTTTTTCTTAAAAAATACTAACTAATATATTAAGTAGCTAAAAAAGCCAATAAATTCTTAATATTATTAAAAGCTTTATTTTTTAAGTCTTTCTTATTATTATTATTTTTAGCTTTTAAATTAATAATATTTTTATTTTTAAAAGTAATAATACTTCTATAGGCTGCTTTTAATTTAGTAGCTAGCTTTATTTTAAATTTTTAGCTTACTATTATAATTAAAGTAAGAAATAGATAAATTAAGCTAAATTTAAATAGTAATTTTAATTGTAATATTAATTATAGTAATCAAACTTATAACTTAAAGTAATTATTAAATCTTTAGATATAAATTAAAGCTTTAAATAATAGAAATATTTTAATATAAATTAATTAATATATATATGAAAAAAGCTCTATTTAATAAAGAGAATTTTATTATCTAATTATAACTATAATATTTCTATATTAAAATTTAACTTCTTCTATAAACTGCTTTTTTAACTATTAATATTAACTTATAATTATTAATATTATTTTTAGCTTTAATAGTAATAACTTAAGCTTAATATTTAATAATAAATATTTATACTATTAGTTAGTTATTAAATTAATAAAGAGATTAATATATAAATAGAGTTAAACTTAATATAATAAGTAATAAAAGTTTTTTTAGTTATATTTAATAAGCTATTAAATAGTAACTCTATATTATTATTTTTACTTAATAAAATTATTACTTTTAGTATTATAAAATTAAAAGAAAAGTATAGTAAAAAGCAGTTTAATCTAAAAAAAATTTAAGAAGTTTTAAATAAATTACAGTTATTAGTTTTTACTTTTTTATTTATTATTAAAAAATTAAAAGTAATATTAATATATTTTTTATTTTATTTTTAAGTTTAGTTATTTCTTTTTTTTAATAAGCTTTTAGCTTTTTATAAATTATAAGTTTAAAGTAGTTTAATATTAAATATTAATATAGCTATATAAAAAACTTTAAATAGTATTCTAGCTGTAAATATAAACTTTTTTATAATTTAAGTTTAATTTATTAAAAATTATTAGCTATATATAGAGTAACTTAAGTAAATAATAATTTTAACTTTTTTAAATTTAACTGTATCTTTTTTTAAAAATAGTTAGTATATATTTTAAGTTAAAAAAGCTTTTTTAAATTAAAACTATTTACTTTATAATTACTATATTAAAATTTAAATATATAGTAATATATATAATAAGTATATACTGCATCCAAGTATATACTGTACTTTTTCTAACTCTTTAAGATTAAAACTTTAATAAAAACACAATAAAGTATCCAATTAATTAAAACTAATTACTATACTCTTCTCTAGAGGTCTTAATTACAGTCTGATAAGTCTTTATATTATAACCAGCCTTTCCACAAGTTCTATAGCGCCTTTCCTTCGGTAGCACTAACCTCTATTAACTACTACTTCTTGACGATTTAGCCACTATATGCATATTAATATCTCTCTAATCTATTGTATCTCTTTCCTTATCTAAAGTTATATTTCCTTCTTTTTATAGGCAGATTCTTTTTACTTTATACTGCTTACTAAGAGTCTTATTTGCCTATTGAAGGATCTAGACTTTAGCTTTTAATAGGGCATTCTAATATATTATTGTCTTTATTCCTTTTAAAAGTAACTTAAGAGCCTTAAGAATTAATACTAAAGAGCTACTTTAATATCTTCTTATTTATCTTTTAAGGTATTTAAACTAAGAGCTAGCCTTAAGTATAGTCTTTAGGGTCTTTAAGACTTAAGGGTTAGAGAGGCTAATCTTCTTTTTTATTAGTATTAGAGTCTATAGCTGTATATTAAGCTTTAATATAATATTTTCTGGGTTTAAGAAAATAAGTCTAGCCCCTTAAAAACCTCCTTTAATATTACTTCTTATTATAGTAGCTTTATAGGCAGTATAGAAGGCTGGAAAGAACTTAATCTTTAAAATATAAGTTATAGAGTATCTAATTAACTGCTTAATTACTTAACTATAGGCTATTTTAAGTAGCCTAAAGTACTTAATATTAAGAGGCTAGAGTAGATAAAATAAATAAGGCAGTATATAAAGTATAATAATATTATTCTCTTTATAATATTTCTTAAAGTTAATAGAGTGATAACTTTTATATCTATTAAGGATTAAAAGATAATAGTAACTAGTTAATTAATTCTTTATATACTAATTAAAATACTTAAGCTACTTAAGATCTATCTTATTATTAGTCTAGCTATTTTAAGTTATTATAATAGTCTAATTGCCTAAGAGGTTACTTTTTTAGTATTAATTAGTAAGATAATATTAGCCTATAACTATAAGAAATAGCTAGATTACTTAGCCTTCTATATTAATTACCTAAATAACTATAATCTATTTTTAGTTTTTAAACTAAACTAATTTTAGGTTTCTATATCTATCTATACCTATAATAACTATTCTACTTATAATTATACCTATTATAAAGCCAGTCTTATTAAAGTTATAAATATTAGCTAGATTAATACTATATTTTGTAATTATATTCTCTATAAGCTAGAACTAATTACAAATAATAGTTAGATCTTTATATTTAGCTTTCTAATAGTTATATTTATAAAAAAAATATATCTTAAGCTTTAGTTATTACCTAATAAAGTTAGAAGCCTAATACTTACTAACAGATAATATATTGCAGTTAGTAAGCAGTTAGTTAGCTATTTCTTTAATATTATACAGTTATAGGGGAAATCCTTATAAATTTAGATTAAGAATAAACTGAATAATAATCTATTCCTCTAGATTAGATAGGTAATGCAATTTTAGGATCTAATTGTATTAAGATTGAATATTATTCTGTAGCAATATAGCCTTTACTTATCTATTTTATATATTGATGCAGTATATTAGATACTTAATTTTGGTTTATTTTAAAGGGCTTAAAGAGTAAGAAGGGTTCTAGCTTTAGTAGTTTGCTGTAGTATATTTAGTGGTTGAAATTGAATTAATAATATAGAGAGTTATATATTTAAGGGAAAAGTGCAGTATATACTTAGATACAGTATATACTTATTAAGTATATTAAGTTATTTTAAATAAAGTTAATAGATATTATTACTTTAAAAATAGGAAAATTAAATTTAAAACTTTAATTTATATATTTAACTATAGCTAGCTATATATAAAGTAAGCTAAACTATATTACTTTTAATTAAAATATTAAGTTACTTATTATTAATAAAATAAGAATTTCTATTTATATTTATAGAGAAATTATTCTATTAATAATAGCTTATTTATAATAAGAATTAATAAAGATTATATTTTTTATTCTTAAAAAGATTAAAGCTTATAATAATATAAATTTAATAGTTTTTTTTAAAAGTCTATATTATGATTAAAATAGCTTTAACTATAATTTCTTAATTTTAAAAATAATAATTTAATAAGAGATTTATTATTTTTAATTTCTATTTATACTATATCTTTAAATATTTATAAAAATTAGTTTTATTAAAGTAATATAGTAAATAGAGTAAAATAAATATAGATATATTATAAAGTATTTACTTAATAAGTATAGAATTTATACTTATTAAATAGTTTCTTAAAAAGACTTTACTAATTAATTAATAGCTAGACTAATTAAATAAATATATAATAGTATATTACTTTTATATTATTTAGTTTTTTTTAACTTTACTTAATATTATTAAATAAATTAAAGCTATATAGTATTTTTAAATAATAAAAATAAATAGTTAGTACTATATTTAATAATAGAAAAAATAGTAGTTAAATAATAAAATTATTATATATTAATTTTAATTTTAAGCTTTAATTTAATTTTTTTAATTTTAATTTTACTATTTACAGTTAATAATTATACTATCTATAGATAATAATTTTAAAATAGTAATTTTATTTTAAGTAATAAAATATAAAAAAAACTAATATTTTCTATTATTAAAAAAGCTAACTTTTCTTTTAACTATTATTTAATTTTAACTTCTATTATAGTAATTATCTATAAAATCTTTTATAAAATTAACTTAATATTTTAATAATATAAAACTAAATATTAATATAATATTAAATATCTTTATAATTCTAAAGATAATATAAAAAAGTAAAATATAGAATATATTAAAAATTCCTTAAAAAGTATAAACTTTTAAACTATTTAATTTACTATATATTATAACTAAATATAAATTAATAAATTATATTAGCTATATTTAGATATAATTTATTTTCAGATAATTATAATAAAGTTAATTTATAAGAAAATAAAGTTATTAATATTAATTTTAACTTTATTTAAATAGAAAAAGCTATTTTATTAAATTTAACTAGAGTTTTTAAAAATAGTAATTAAAATAATAAAGATTAAAAGTTTATTAATAAAGTAAGTAAAAAGACTTTTAAGTTTTAATTTATAAAGCTTTTATACTATATAGAAGTAATATAAATAATAGCTAGTTAGAATACTAATTAAAAAGTAAATTTAAATAACTTAAGTTAATATAGATATTAGGGATTTTAAGGTATTTTAAAAGTTAAGTTATTAAATTTATAACTTTAAATATTAAAGTTAAAATAGAGTAAAGAAGTTAAATAGAATTCTAATAAATAGAAAAAAAACAGCTTAAAATTTTAATTTTAATTTTAATAATTATAATATATATAATAAAAATACAGTAAATTTAAATATTAGATTTTCTTATTAAAAATACTTTATAAAAGTTAGAGCGGCATACCTAACCTTACGATAGAAGGTCCCAGCTATTAGGCCAAAAAGATCAAACAATTCAAGTAAACCACATTACTCAATCGTGCCGCACAACAGGTTATAAGGGAGGTCCTGCGCCGCAGCACAGCGAGCCCTCGGCAAGCCCTCGGGCTAGCGCACATCCTTACAATTATCCCCCCCTCTCTAACAGCACGTCCCGGGCTGCTTACTTATCAGTAGGTGTAGCGGACCTCTTATGCTTCAGGCGCACGGAGCCTCTTATGCTTCAGGCGCACGGAGCCTCTTATGCTTCAGGCGCACGGAGCCTCTTCTTGCAGACTGTGTGTAGGGCCACTAACGCCACAGCTCAAGGAACCCTACCCGTACGTGTGTGCTAGTGGGACTAAGCTGGTCCTCCAGCCTATAAGGATAACCACTGTTGTCAACCCCCAGGGGCTAGGCCCCTGTGAGCCCTCTAGCCTATCGCAGTCACAAGGATCTTTTCCAGGATTCGAGCCGCGGTTCGAACTCCCAACCTTCTGCACAGCTAGTGGACCCAATGCGTACTTGAATAATTGTAAGGGTTAGGGCGGCATGCCTAACCTTGCAATAGAAGGTCCCAGCCGTTAGGCCAAAAAGATCAAACAATTCAAGTAAACCACATTACTCAATCGTGCCGCACAACAGGTTATAAGGGAGGTCCTGCGCCGCAGCGCAGCGAGCCCTCGGCAAGCCCTCGGGCTAGCGCATATTCTTACATACTTTTATATTATATACAAATAATATAAATAATAGCTAGTTAAAATACTAATTAAAAAGTAAATTAAAATAACTTAAAAAATTAAAGTTTATTACTAAATATATAGCTTAAGTTATTACTATTAAAGCTAAAAATAATATTAATAACTATAAGTTAATATTAATAGTTAAAAAAGTAATTTATAAAGAAAGTTAAAACTTTAATATAAAAATACTATAGCTATAATAAAATAATAAAATAATCTTTATTAAATAAAGCTTTTTTATATATATAATAATTAATCTATATTAAATTTCCTCTATTATTTAAAGTTTTAACTTATATATAAAATTTATAAATTACTTTAAATTATAAGTTTAATTATTATAATTAATATTAAAATTAAAATTACTATTTAAAGCTAGCTTAATTTATTTATTTTTTTAAAAAGAATAATATTAATAATTTTACTTTAAAAAATATAAAGTTTTTAATTAAAAAGCTTTTCTAAAATAAAAATTAATATATAGACTATTAAACTACTGTAAGGGTTTGGCCCCTGAGGGGCTCTAGCAGCAGCTAGCGCTACGACCTTCCTGCGGGTGGTGCAGTTCCCTGTTACGGCAAAAGGGAAAGTAATGACTTAACTGCAGGTTAAGTCATCTAGCTGCACCTATAGCTGGGACCGGGCACAGCCCGGGTCCTCGACCCAGGCTCAGCCTGTGACAACTACTTATAAAATAATATAATACTACTAATATATAGTAAAATCTTATAAATATTTACTATAACTTTAATACTCTATTTCTTAAGAAATATTTCTTTTTTTTTATAAGATAAAAGGAAAAAAATCAAAAGAAGTAAGAATTAGCACTAACAGTAGTCGCCATTCGACTGAGAAGATAGTAGAGGTCGCTCCACGGTACGTCTGGCGGTTGCAATTATCTGTCCAATTAGAACTGTATTTGTACAGCAGTCAACAAGAACTTACCGTAAATGAGCTCTTTCGAAAAGCTAACCCATTACTCGTGTTGTTTTTGCTGCCGCAGTCCAGCCATGGCTTTTTGTAAAGGCGACCGATCTTTAGTCCCTTCCCCTTACTTTCCTGAACTAGGCCATTAACATTCAGCCCAGGAAGCTTCTTATAGAAGCTAATATGAAACGAGTTGTGTGGATTGAAGTATGGATTTGCCGTCTCACTACCACCCATCAGTTCATCTGAAAGCTGAAGGTTAGTTATCCTCCGTATAGGATCGTTGTCATCTTCGGAATCGAAGACAACAAGAGGAAAGTGTCTGTTTTCTTGGGTTCCCGACGAAGCGAGGGAGAGGCCCTGGCAGAATCTACTAAAATCAGTATGCCTTGGATCACTACGCAGAAGCCTTACGCACATAATTCTTTGCCAGGGAGCAATTCCGTTGGGTTTGGGCTCGTTGCCACAAAAGGGCATTCCGCCGGCTAGCCAATCTGGGAGTATGTGAGGCCTAATGCCTGGAGGAACTTGTTCCGGAAGGCTCTTTTTCCGAGCTTTAACAGACCGTAGAGATAGCCGTGGCTTGTAGTCACCCCCACCAGCTGTGGTTTATCACAATTAAATTGATTAGATAACTGTGTATAAAACCTGCCGTTATTCAGTTCGGGTTTGAGCTGATGCTAAAGAGTGTAGACGGAGATCGATTGGGCGGGAACGCGTTGTGCATGGGTGCCTGTCAGGTGACTCTCCCCTCAAGAATATGTCAGCCAACCGTTCGCGACGGCAGGGTAATATTGATGAATCCGTATTACAATGCAGTACAGCATTACGTGGACCTTCCCGGAGGTCTGCGGCTGGCCAAATAAATCGTTTGCCCGCAGCTAGCCTGATGCTGCTTCTTTGGGAGGGTGCTTTGGGCGCCACCTATACATATTTCCATTCCCGGTATAGGGTGGCATATCATTCGCCCTACATTTCGGTCCTTCAGGGCCAGTTCATGGGGGCTACAACTGTCCACATGCATCCAGACTGTTGATATTGGAGCAGCCAGTAAATCCCACGGGACAGCACACTTGTTCCGGCACACTTGTTCCAGCGCACCCGCTTCAGGAACAAATGGCCCAGTGCATGTGGGTGACGCAATGCCAAGACAGATTGTGGCGTAGGCCATCAACAGGTTCGCAGCGTATCGCTCACCCCGAGCTCGTCAAAAACCCTCGTCGCTATCCCTCAAAAGACACAGTCTTGGATGCAATGACGTGGTGAAGCGACCATCGGAGCAACGGAATGCACGGCGCCAAAGATGCATCACTCATTCTCCGAATCCCGGAGGCACGCTCTACCAAGATTGGATTAAAGGCTTCAAGACGATAAGGCCATGCGTTTGCCCCCACGTGAGGTCCCTAAATATAGCCAAGGCTTTTGAGTGACGCTAATGATGCATGTTGGTCGTACACGCCGTGATGCTTTCTTTTGTTTCTTCGACTACAACTTCAATGCGTACATCATCACGGGCAGTAACATCTGACCATTAACCAGCGGCATGCCCCTCTGGAGTTCGGTCCTGACGAGTCGCCATCCAGCTGCGTTGAAAAGTGCCAGAAACTTGATATTTGACCTATTACGCCAGCATTAGATTTCATCTAATGCCTTTCGTCTCTTATCGTGGGAAGATACTTACCTCGTCACACTGCTATCCTCCGCATCAAAGTCGTCGTTGTCGTCCGTGCTGATGTTTTCCTTAAAAGCCAGCACGCCGTCTGGACTCAATGCAGCTTTGCAAGTCTCCAGAAACTCCAAGAACTCCTTGTTGGGGAGGTATGCAGCGCACCATTGGATCCATATCAGATCATACTGGACGCCCTCGGCAGGCTGCCACCCTTCGAGCCCGACGTTGTAAATCCCCCCAATACCCGGCTTTCCCACAAGCACGTCAGTAAACTTAGACACGGGCTCGATAATGTCTACTTGCTCAACCAGTCGCAGTAGAAGCCCCTCGGTGACCCTTCCAATACTGTAACGCGGCGAAGGGACCATCGGTCAGCAGTTGTTCGAGCGTGGCCTATGCTGCGGCCTATAAGGGGTTTAAACCCACCCAGCTCCTCCTTCAAGAGCCCTGGAGGCCTTTTGCCGCCCGTTCTTCGTGCCATAGCCCAGTCGTGCCAAGAAAGTTCGCGACCCTTGGAGATCGATCCTAGACACCGACGTCTTGCCGCCCAGCATACCGCTCACCGTGGGCTCGATGCCCTCCCAGTACTTCTTGCCGTCATCGAGGCTAATCAGAGAGTCGGGTGTGGGGTCCAACATGGTGTGCCTGAGCTGGTTGAATCGTTTGGCGTGGTATCGGCGACGGCTACACTGAAAGATTGCGGAGAGATGCCAGCCGAATTTTTCCAATCCAGGGTCCTGTGACGCGCTATTTATGCCCCATCAAAGACGCAGTCGTTTCAGAACAAATAGCCCAGTGCATGTGTGCCAGCACATCTATAGTGCCAGCACACTTGCTCTAGCACACTTGCTTTGCTCTACCACACACATCCTAGCAACTACGAGCGTGCTAAAACCCAACGCGAGCCAGCAAAAGTGTGCTGGCACACGATAGCTAGTGCAGGTACCCTAGCGTATTTGCGCTGGCCCAGGTGTGCTAATATGTAGTTGCTACAGGAACACGCCTTCAATGATCAGAACGCAGGCTCAAGCACAGCTGCAAGGAAGCATTGTACGCAATTTAGCACCAGTACTCTTAGACCCATATGTAATAGAGTCCGCTAGGATTGCATCAAAATTTTGCAATACTCTCGCCCAGCCAGCTAAATCTCGCCGTTATATAGAGACCCACTAAGCTTTATGACTAATTGACGATAAACCTCGGATCGAACTTGCTGATACGTTATTTGCTGAAAAAATGGGGCGGACCTAGTTGTAAGCGATATAAGGAAACTCAATCAGTATTCTGTGCTCTACTGAAATACTTAACTTCTATTTAGTAGTAAAATCAGCTTGTGCTATTAAAGAAACTATATATCTAACCAGTTAAGTCTTTTATTTAGTCTAGCTAGACAGTTTAATTTCTTATTACTATAAGTATTATTAGTTAGTATAATAGTGTAGCTTTTTTATCTTAGGATATCTATATATCTATTTACTAATAGATAGATTAATTTATCTATCTGTCTTTTTTTTACAGCTATTATATTATAGAGAGATATTTAAAAGTTAATTTATATAATAGTTAGATTTAACTTAGGGGTATAAAGTAAGTTTAAAATATAAAGCGTATAATCTAATAAATTAAAATATTATAGTAAGTAATATAAATTATAATTTAATAATAGTAAAATAGTAAATTTAATATAATTAAGTAAAATTAGTAATAAATATAATATATATAACTTAGTTTACTACTATAAGTTAAATATAAAGTAAATTTAAAGCTTTTTAAAGTGCTTTAGTTATTATATTATTTAAAAATAAAATTAAAAATTAAAAAGCTAAAAAAATTATATAATTTATAAAAATATTAATATTTGGTTTTTTTTTAGCTTTATTTAATATTATTAAATAGATTAAAGCTATATAGTATTTTCTAATAAAAAAAATTAGTTAGTACTATATTTAGTAATAAAAGAAATAATAGCTAAATAATAAAATATATTTACAATATTAATAATATTATTAAATAGTTTAAAAATAATATAAATTCAAAGTTAATTATAAATATTTTTATTTTATTTATTTTCAAGCTATTAAATTAAAATTATTAATTATAATTTAAACTTTCTTTTAAAATTAATTAAAATACTTAATATAAATAAAATTAAAAAAGTACTTAATAATATAATAGTATATAATATAAAAGATATAAATAAAGTTTTAATTAGAAAAAAGTATAATATTATTTTTATAGCTATAGTTTTTATAATAATTAGTATAAAAAGTAAAAATAAGTTAGCTTTTTAAATATATAAAAAAGATATTAATAGTATTAATATACTTTATAAGTTTTCTTAAGAAGTTATTAGAAAAATTAAAATAAATAAAATATTAAAATTAATATAATTAAATTAAAACTATTAATACTGAACTCTCTAAGTTAAAATAGTATATACCTAGTATTTAAAAGCTATAATAGTAGTGCTACTAGCTAGAGTGAGTAGTAGGTATTAGTTGTTACTTATTAAGAGTCACTTAGTTAAGTAATAAGCTGGTTGGGTAACAGGCTGGTTAGGTGGCAAAATAGTCAGCGCGAGGTTAAAGCAAGGAGAATTAATAGATAAGGACGGGAAAGAAGGAGAGGAGGAGAGGGGGCAGGAAAGGGTTTAAGTACTCCAGATAGCTGGCAGACTGGCAGACCAACTCCAAGGCCCAGAGGGCGCAGCTGCTCAAGCATCTTGAGCAGCTGGCGACGGGCGGGAGGAACACCAATGAGCTTGGACGGTGTTGAGCAAGTAGTCCGCCCATCCTGCCTACGCATACTTCTTGCTACGTGACCGATTAAGCTGAAGCTTAAGACATTGCTTAACAGGTTCTCTTTAATCTTCTCTTTAGTAGCTAGGTGTTTTATCCCTATCTCCCCACCCCTAACTCCCTCTACTCTTCTCGGCTGGTTTAACTCAACTACCCAAACTTCTATAAGGTCATCGTAGTGCATGTTTCGCAGTTGCCTTGGGGATTTGATCGAACGGATAGTTTCTGGACACATTAGTATTGTAGAATAAGACTCACTTGCTACAAAGGGCAGTGCATACTTTATTTTCGACAATAGTGACGGCAGTGTCCTGGAAATGCTGCTTTGCTATCCCATAGTCTAGGAAGCGGAAAACGATAAACCAAGAGCCCAAGTTTTCATCTGGAGCCTTAAAATTCATATGGTACTGTTGACCAATTTTTTGGGGCTGGCTAAGGCAGATGGATTTCTTATTGATATGTAGCTCCACAGTCCCCATCAGAAGAGCTTTAGAGACACATTGGCGACCGATCATGAGATTTCCTCCGCCCTTCGCCTATTCGACCCTTTAACTAGTATACCGAATATTATTATTTCTATACAGTATATAGTTAAGTTGCATCAAGCAGAGTCACATAGCCCGTGTACCTATCCTATAGTACTAGCATCTAGCTTCTCCTCGGGCACTTCAAACTTTATGCCCGCCAACTTGCCCTCAAGCAGTTGACGGTATTTCTCTCGCATCTCGGCTAGATGCTCTTCATGCAGCAGAGTTGCAGGCAGTGTTGCAGCAGCGCCTCCTAAGTTGGTCATCTCCCTAGCTAGGTCTGCGAGTGAT
The DNA here is from genome assembly GCA_002991585.1 of Ilyonectria mors-panacis. Classification (NCBI taxonomy): domain Eukaryota; kingdom Fungi; phylum Ascomycota; class Sordariomycetes; order Hypocreales; family Nectriaceae; genus Ilyonectria; species Ilyonectria mors-panacis. The sequence goes on from PPHJ01000047.1 coordinate 147,382, forward strand.
GCATACTCGCCTCTCCAGCAGCGATCTGTTATTCTATCCAATTCCACATCAGACAAAGCGGGAAACTTCATCAGGGTCAAGAGTCTGACGGCTTCATTCCCCTCAATATCCTCGTAGAGCTCGAAGCCTCGAGTCAGGTTGTATAGAATTGACCCAAAGGTGAATTGCTCGCTGGTAGCCCCAGACGTCCCGAATGTTCCTCGTTGAGGACCAGCCTCGGCGCCTTGTATGCGAGCCCAGGGCGGCGCACTGCCCAGATTTCTTGACCCAATCTTAGCGATACAGTTAAAGTTGGCTAGCTTCAGGCAATCTATATTATTGAGGAGGATATTAGCGGGCCTTAAATTACCATAAACTAGGCCAGTGGCTCAGGAACACTACCGGGGTCCGGAAAAATGTCACTCCGCCACCTGTCATGTTGTGCGCCTGCCTAACCTACGCGACCTCACCGACCAAGGCCCCCACCTTTGAACCGAGCAGGGACGGACCGATCAAGCTGGTCAGCCCTACCTGGAAGTCACCAGTCGTAGCGGTACCGCAGCTCTTGACAATCTGCATGTTTTTTTGGTTGCTGATGGTGGCGGTCCAGGCAAAGACGTATCACCTTCCAGCCTCCGTGGTGATGAGCATAGTGGGCTGCTTGATTGATTAGCTCGATTTGTAAAGGCAGGAAGCATCCCCTACTTGACACACTTGTGCAGCTTGGTTTCTTTGGTGAGAACGTAGGGAATGAGATTCGCTACTCAGTTGGCGTGTGCCTTTTTATGTGCCCATGTCTTGAGGGTTGATGGTAGAGACTGTAGATATGGTAGTGAGCAGCCCTTGGTCCGTGACCTCGTTCTCTCCAACCTGTGGCCATGCGATTCGGCTGCACCACTTCAGGCGGCAGGACGCCCGATGGATCCGGCACCAGGTAGCCGCCGAGGGACTCGTAGATGCAGTCTATGTGTCCGTTGATGATGCAGTTGCGCAGGTGCTTTGGGCCACGCCGGGGAGGACGCAGCTGGCATGGAAGGGGAACAGGCCCCGCAAGCGTCCCATGGCGGATCGAACAACTTCCACTTCTATGTACGGAGTACGGAGGAGCATGACAGGGTGCGCCCAGCTAACAAGGATGTAAAGGCTTAGTCATGAGGTATACCTAATGATACATGGGCTAATAAGAGAGGCCTGAATATCATTGGATTAGTGCAAGCCGCCGAATAAGGTGCGCCAGAAATTATGAATTATGGGACTCAGGTTGCATCAGTATGGTTTGGCGTCGCGGTTCATCCTCGGCGCTTCGGCTGTCCGCAGACCCCGCCAGCCAGGCATAGCTGCTGACTCGCAAGCAGCTACAACCGAGTAGGAATTCAAGTCAAGTCAAGTCATAGACAAAGGTTTTGCGACAAAAAGCTCTGAAAATCACTAGGGAAATGGCTGAGCCAATCTGGAAATCGATTGTTGCCCAGAAGCAGGCGGAGAGGCTGTCCAAAATTCCGACGGAATGGATAATCCCAGAGGGCATCTTGCCCTCTCCGAAGGATCAATTCGTGCAGGACTTTCCCCAGAAGTCGGGATTTTTCACTGAGCGTGAGCTGCAACTGACCGAGGCCACGGCCTCTGAAGTGGTGGCTATGATTGCCTCTAGGGAGTGGACTGCGACCGAGGTCACTACAGCGGTGTGCAAGCGCACGGCTGTAGCGCTGCAGCTGATCAATTGCGTGACTGAGATTTGCTTTGAACAAGGTATCGCGAGAGCGAAGGAGCTGGACGAGTATTTGAAGAGAGAGGGCAAAACGGTTGGGCCTTTGCATGGACTTCCCATAAGGTGAGCCTAACGGACCAATCACCAAGAATACGAGCAAACGGCTGACAATGAGAGCAGCCTCAAAGACCAGTTTAATCTCAAAGGTGAGCCAGTCGCTTTTGAATGAGCCTTCTTAAGCTTTGTGGGCTAACGACTGGCAGGTCTCGACTCAACCATCGGCTACTGCTCATATGCCAACAAACCAGCGGAGACGAACTCGACTCTCGTCACTCTCCTGGCCGAGGCAGGCGCTATATTCTACGTCAAGTCCAATGTGCCATCGACTCTTATGATGGGAGAGAGCGTCAACAACATATTTGGCCGGACCGTCAACCCGCGGAATCGACAGCTCACAACCGGTGGATCATCTGGTGGTGAGTCTGCACTGGTGACCTTCCGCGCCAGCTTCCTGGGCGTCGGCACCGACATTGGGGGCTCCATTCGACATCCGAGCTCGTACACGGGGTTGTACGCCTTGCGGCCGTCACACGGAAGGGTCTCGTACCAGAATGTGACAAACACGTACTTGGGCCAAGAGGCGGTGCGATCATGCGCCGGGCCCATGTGCAGGAGTCCCGAGGACGTGCGGCTGTTTATGTCGAGTCTTGTTGGAACGAAGCCGTGGCTGTATGATCCCCAGTGCCTGCCACTGCCGTGGCGGACGGAGGAGGAGAAGCTGCCATCCAAGCTATCGTTTGGCTTCGCTATGGGAGACGGCCATGTTACACCTTCGTGAGTCTGCCGCGTCTCCTTGTCGAATGGCTCTCGAGTACTCCTCTGGGGCCGAAGAACTGACCGTGTGCGCGACAGACCACCCCTCCGTCGCGCGATGGATATTACCAAAGCCAAACTCCTGGCTGCTGGACACGACATCATCGAGTTCGTTCCTTATGAGATGGCCACGGCGGCCGAGATCATCTATAAAATGTGGGAGGCGGACGGTGGATATGAGTTTCAGCGCGATACCGATGCCACAGGCGAACCGCTCCAGGACTTCATCGAAAAATGGGTGGGACACAGCGCGGGAGTGAAGCCACAGACCGCATTTGAGACGTGGCAGAACCAACACCAACGGGCTCTGCTAGCCGAGAAGTTCCTCAATCGCTGGCAGAGAACAGCGGAACAGACAAGCACCGGGCGTCCTATTGACGCGCTGATCATGCCGTCGACGCCGTTCCCGGCCATCCGGCACGGCGGTGGCTACCCATGGCAATACGGCACGCTGTCTCCGCTGCTAGACCTGACAACCGGCGTGTTCCCTGTGACGAAGGTGGACTTGGAGAAAGATCGGGTGCCGGAAGATTGGCAACCAATCTCAGCAAAGGACAAGGAGGTTATGGATTACTGTGAGTTCGAAACAACTGGCTTGGATTTCATGGAAATCTCGCGATACTGACAACTACTAGACGGGAAGCCGGAGAATCATGAGGATGCCCTTATCGGGCTGACGCTGATTGCCAGGAGATTAGAGGAGGAGAAGGTCACTGCCATGTTTGCATGTCATCAGGAACGTGGTAGGTGTTGACTACTGAGAATTGCATTGATCTGTCTCAATAAACGTTGCTTTTTAAGTCCTTGTAAATGAGGCCCTATTGTACCTTTCCTCGGCTCAATAACGAGACACCATCCTAAGTCTAGGTTTTTATTGTCTTCGTGGCGGGGCCGCCAGAGGACATCTTGAAGTTTTTACGGGAAGAGAAAATCGCTATTCTCGTTAGGACCCTGTGTGCCAATGGGGAGGCGCGAGATTCGGTGTGTGCGGAGTTCGCAATCCGCGAGAGGCGAAGGAAACCATCTGTTCAGTTACCCCTCCACAACAACGAGCATGGAAGGATTCTTAGTGCATTTCGGTGGTCACACCAATGACCACAGAGCCGGGACAGCACGCAGTGTCCTTAAGCGATGCTGCAATCAACTGGGTGCCGAATCGATGGTATTGCACGCGAACTCAAAATTGTACAAAATCTGCGTAGATTAGGGATCGTTAATTGTCTCTCTCGGAACACAAGATCGTGGACGATTTCATGGCAGTCTAAGGGATCGAATCACACCAGTGTGCTGCTGCTGTCGATGCCCATCACGGCAGCGTCGGAACTTGCGGATGATGACGACTTGGATAGCCTAGATAACGTGTGCGAATCTCACCTACACATTTCTCTCGGAAAGCGCGGATGGAATAAAATAAATTGTACCGCGGGGTAGGGCGTGGGGTTGAGTTTAGGGGGTAGGAGGAATAGATAAGAATGGCGCCGTTCTGGAAGACCGGTTAGACCCGACTCCCGCGATTTAGTAACGGTGGTCGAAAGGAGCAGGGGTCAACCGCAGAGCAGGATAGCATTACCGGCCAGTCGGTGAAGAACCTCGATCTCGCTCCTGTCCCTCGTGTTCAACAAGGTTAGGTCACGTCAAGCGTAAGAATTATAGTCAATTTCTAGGCCGCGAGGGGGTCCTGACAGGGCGTATTAAACTGTTTTTTAAATTAAAATTTTTTTTTTAAAAAAAAAAAGCATTTTGCCAGGCGCAGAGCTGACAACATCAGCCAAGTAGCGCTAGGCGAAGCCAGGTCTATCCAGTAGACTCTAAAAAGGTCAAGTCATAAATGCAATTCATGCTACTGGCTGTTTCTCACCCGTCGACACGCGATCCGTCTGTGAGGCTTCATTCCTGCTGTCCGGTGTTGATATCGCGCGTTTCTCGGATTTGCCAGCCAGCCCCTTCACAACGGCCATCCATGTATGTCTTGCCTGCCAGATCGGCAAGCACCAGATGAGGAGGGCGGCAACCCAGGACCAGATAAACACAAGGACCGTGAAGCCAGTGAAGAATTTTCGGCTGAACTTGTATCCTGTTCCGTAGAGCGAAAATGGTATGATGATGAGGAAGATGAGAACCATGATTATGGAGATGATCTTGGCATCGCGGCTAGCCTTCGCCAGCGCCTTAGGATCCCAATCATCGCCAATGTCAGTGAGGTCATCCATGGTGTACTCCTTGTCGCCTTGTCGAGGCTCCCGCGCCTGCATGAGAAAGAGACGATCCCAGTCATATGGCTTCCTCTGGTCTGGGAAGACAAACATGATTGCCCAGATCAGAAGAGGCAACAGCAACGCGACGGTGCAGCCTGTGAACATTGGCCAATTGTCGTACAGCGTGTCTACTGTAACCTCCCCGAACATACCCTTGGCGGTGCCGATCCACGCGCAGACCGCGCACACTGTGCCAATTGGGGCAGCCCAGGTCATATACAATGGAGAGACGTAAGCTGAATTGACACCCAGCGTGATGGGGACGACCGCCGACCCGAGAATGACTCCGGAGAACTCCAGTATCCATCCCATAGAAATATCGCTGTAGTTGAGCGCCGTAGCGAATGACGCTGAGAAGATGGCAAAGAATGTAAGAGACGCGTGTGAGACGAGTTTCAACCGCTTGTCGTCAGCCTTGGGGTTGATGTAGGGCTGGTAGATGTCAAACGTGACGATAGAGGCGTGGGCAATGATTTCGGCACTAAAAGACGATGTGACGGCCATGAAGACCATGACGACGACCGCAGCTGCGCCGCCCTTACCCATGACGGCCTCGGCAGCGAGAGGAAGAATCAAGGCGTTGTTGATCTGGTACGCGGTCACGCCGCCGGCCACCGGCCAGTACTCGGTGTTTGAGAGTCCGACGGCCACGTAACTCAAAGTGGCGCAAAGCCCGAGAGGGATCGCGAACCACGCGAAAGCTCCGTAAAAGTAACCGCGCACGACGGCGTTGGGCTCGCCGGCGATGGCCTTCTGACCGTAGCTGGGGTCGACAAACACACATCCAAAGCTTGAGACCAAGATGACTCCGGCGAGCAGAAGTGCCTGACCAGATTGCATGGTTAGATATGAGCCATCCTTGGCTCCAATAGCGCCGCCGGTAGCCATGGCGGCGTCTGTCTGCAGCAAGTCCCAGAGCGCGCCGGGAGACCCCAGAACGGGCAGTGACTTGACCGCCATGACTTTGAACATGAAGATGAAGAGAATGATGTATATGACAAGAGTGCTGCGAAACGCATCGAGTCAGTATCGGACGATCCCAACACCCAAGTTCAATTCGGAGCCTGGCTTACTGAATATAATCTGACAAGATGGTGGACTTCAGGCCTCCGAGATATGTGTAGATAACCACGCCGAGGGGGATCAGATAGTTCATGGCAACCTGACGAGTGCAGTGTTGTTAGCCTCATTCAATTCAATGTGAACTCGGTGCACAGGCTCTTACAATGTTCGCCCCGGTAGTCACTGTGAAGGCCGCCGAGCCGCCGAGCAACAACGCCGCTGTGACGATAATTTGCACCGACACACCGTATGTAAAGTAGACGAGGTGCGTATTGGTTCCGAAGCGAATGCGCAGAGCCTCGAGGATGGTGTTGGCGCGGGGTGCTCGTCTCTTGAGTTCGATAGCCATGATGGCGAACAGCACAATCTGGACCGAGACGCCTGAGACAAACCACCAGAGACCCGCGAAGCCGTAGAGGTACGTGATGCGAACCGAGTTCAGGAGCGTGGCCGCATAGCACCATGACGACACGACAGAGGCGGCGACCAAGCCGGTCTTGACGCTCTTTTTGGCTGTCATGAGCATGTGCGTGTCGTTGGATTCATTGAGATACTTCCGTGATATCCAGGTGATCAAGTTCATGATCAGCGCGAAGGCGATGCCAAAGCCAATGACCAGGCCGTAGGCCACGCCCTGGGAAAGCGCCGGCGTTGCATCTGTCGATGCCATATTGATTGTGGTTGAGCGAGATGCTGCTGCTGCTGCTGCTGCTATCAAAAGGCCTACGAAAACATCGGCAGGAAGACTGCGTCCATTTGTCAGACGCGGAAAATCGGCAGTGGATATCCAGGCCAACGAGAGGATGCATGAGCGAGTGATGCCGCCGCCCAATTAGGACTAGAATCCCGCTCCCGGTCAAAATAATAGGGGTCAAGGTTGTAACAAGAGTCTTGACAGGGAGGGATTGTAGAGCAGGGTTGAGATTTAAAGCAAAGGACCCGCCGCCAAAAACGGTAGTGTTGCACGGCACGGCCGGGCCAGGAGATTGGCGTCTCCTCGCCAATACCGGGATTCCTCGAGCCACGCCCAATTTAGGTAAAGGGGGAATTTGCGTGTCCATAAGATGACGCCAAATTGAAGGCGCATGCCAACTTCAAACCCTATTTGCTGCTATGCCGTGCTGCCCACAGGCCCTCCGACCAACAGTTAGAGTCCCTCCTCTAAACTAGAGGGCACGCGGAGCTTTCCGCGTGCGGGGACAGAACATTGCAGAAGCAGGGGTGTTATCTCCCAACCGACACCTTCATCCGAGTTCACACCCTGCCGGGATGAGTCCACCTCGAAAGTTCTCATTCGTCCCAATTTGAAAAAGTGTGGAAATTATCGACCCATCCACAGCAGTGTACGTAGCAGTGTGAGAAATGACTACAGGCCCGAGTTGTGGGCGCAACCGTGCTGGAAATCTTGACCAGGCTCAGGCTAATCAAGGCTTTCTCCCCCAGACAAAAACGACCGGCAGATAGATGTGGATTGCCGGGTTCTTGAAGTCGTTCTTCACCAGGGCCTTGAACACCTCTATCTCTGCATTATCCCACCCGAGTACGCGAGAATAGATTCCGTTTGTGTAGGATTCTACGACTTGTAGCTCTTGCCAATACTGCCAAGTCCCAATCTCTTTGAGTTTTGGGTCTTTGGGCCAAGGTCCGATCGGGAACTGCGTTTTATCATTAGCATTGACAAGACCGACAAGACCCAGACTTCACAAAGTCCCCCAAAATAGCTGCTGACCTTGAAGACTTCTTGCCGAACATCCACAAAGCCTGCATCCTCCATTTGCTCCTTCCAATTGGAACAAGTGTCCAAAGGTTTACCAAATTTCCTCGCGCCGTCAAGCATGCTCTTTTATCCAGGCTTGAGCATGGACGGCCTGTTCAGCAGTGCCGTCATCGGACTCAAAAAAACCATCAACGGCCTGCATTTCAAGGTATCCGCCGGGCGTCAAATGCTCGAGTGCCTGCCGAAAGAGTTGATCCGGGTTTGATATGCATCCTTCTAATTCCCGGGCGTGTATGTAGTCGAACGGCTGGCGATAAAGCCAGTCGGACTCAAAATCGTCGACTTCAAAAATACAATTAGGCGGGGTCCTGCATGCCATTATTAACTGACATTCAAGAAGAGGAGGGACTCTCCGTACCATACAGGTTGGATGGGGCTCAGGTCAATCCCAAGAACCTCTGCGGCTGGATGTTCGCTGGATTCCAATGATTAGCTGTTTATTTTCGAGGCTGAAGTGGTAGCGATGGACACTCACTCTGCAAAATCCATTGCCCAGATTCCTGTCCCGGTACCGAGGTCAAGCACGCGCCGGACGTTATCACCAATCGGAGCAAGATACAATTTGCCTCCCAGTAACAGACGATATATGTGGTGTACCATGTCCATGCGATCTTGCTCCTGTTCGTCATTTGGCTGTTGATGGTCCGGTGAGCATTTTTTCCTTTTTCTCACCAAACAGACTTTTGTTTGGGGCAAATACCACTGGATATGTCCCTTCTCTGAATGCATGATAGCGGCGTCCGTTCTACGACGCTGTTAGCAAGCCGCCCGGAGCACAATATTCCTCTCCGACACTGACCTCGTATCTGATCAATCATGGGACACAGCTTGTTAGACATCTTCCAAATATCAGAGCCGATTAGCGCAACCATACTTGTAATTTATGACGCTAGACTTTAGGGACGTTAACTGGCTGGATGCTTCTCTAGAGCAAGCCTGTCAGTCTCTGTCCACGGCCAGAATTAAGGTTTGGGGATCTTACGACTCGTCCAAGACAGAATCGTGATCTGGTATAGCGTCCTACAACAACAAAGAGCTTGTCAACAGTGATCTATCTACATTGCTTGGCTCGGGGTTACAGTGTAGAGTACACTCACGTCCACCTGTACAGGGTTCTCAGCTAGGATGTCTTGCAACGGTGATGGTGGATCCGACGGGCTCGTGCCCCGCTCCTGGGGCGCGTCGTCATCCATCTCGTCGCGGATTGCGCTTGGAACCGAAGTGCTGGGGATGGAAAGGGAAGGAAATGAGGAAGAGAAATGTGGTTTCAGTTCTACTCTGATTGATGGTCTTCGGCGGAAGCATCTCCGCGATGCACGTGATTTGTTGGCACCGACCGGCACAGGACTTGCAGGCGTACTACGTAGTAAATGTTGGTTGAAACCAGGTTTGCAGCAGGTGGTGTCCAGCGGTGTCCAGCGGTGTCCAGCGGTGTCCAGCGGTGTCCATGAACGGAAACAGCCAATGCAGCCCCTCGTATCTACGACCAATAGGATCGAGTACCGGTAAATCCAAGTTGCACTGCTGACTCGTGTGCTCGGCCCTTATTAACTATTAACCTTTGACAGGGTGCAGCACCGGTGAAGCAAGCCCAAAGAGTCTCAGTCAACTCGTTGCTACCCCAGCGGTCGGACAGAAGTTGGTGCGAGGGCCCACTTTCCTACAGCTCTCGCAGGACTCGCTACACAGCCAGCTAGCGGCTTGCGAGAGATGCCCTAGGCTCAGCTGAGCTGCTGCGAGGAATTCCTTGGGCCCTAATCAGGATTGGTCTTGGGCTAACGGGACAGACGACGACGGGTACGAGGGCGAAGGTGAAGTTTGGCACCGAGATGAGATCGGCCAAAGCTGCGACCCGAGGATCCTCACCGAAGACGACGTGTCTTGGATGTCCAATATCCGATGCCTGAAAGAACATAGAATGCAAACCCAATAACGTGCATGATAAGCGAGCTGGACAGACGAGCGAGCTGGACAGACAAGCATTCACCTTTCGGGTGCTCTAACTCGGTGTAATCGAATTCACCGCAGGCCTGGCGTTTCGAGCTAGCTCGGCACTTGTCTCCATGATGACAACGACGCGCGCAATGTGGCCTGCGCAGCCTAGTCGACGTGTCCACCTCTTCCCTCAGCAGTTGGAGGCTGTGAACGAGGTTATCGATGTCAGGAATAGCATCCTCCAGATACGCCACGAGCAAGAAAGGGTCAGGACGCGCTGTCTTGCGGGTTAGGATTGGATTAGGTATATTTGCTCTATTTAAGCTGTTATTTAGGGGTTTTTTTTATAGCTTTATTTAATATTATTAGATAGATTAAAGCTATATAGTATTTTTAAATAATAAAGATAAATAGTTAGTACTATATTTAGTAATAAAAGAAATAATAGCTAAATAATAAAGTTATTATATATTAGTTTTTACTTTAGGTTTTAATTTAATTTTTTTAATTTTAATTTTACTATTTATAGTTTATAATTTTATTATTTATAGTTAATAATCTTACTATTTATAGATAATAACTTTAAGATAGTAATTTTATTTTAAATAATAAAATATAAAAAAGATTAATATCTTTTATTATTAAAAAGCTAATTTTTCTTTTTTAATAATTATTTAATTTCTTTTAATTTTTATTATTTAATTTTTATTTTTATTATAATAATTATTTATAAAGCTTTTTATAAACTAACTTAATATTTTAAGAATATAAAACTAAATATTAATATAATTTTAAATATCTATATAATTTTAAATATAATATAAAAAGAGCTAAATATAAAGTATATTGAAAATTTCTTTATAAGTATAGACTTTTAAGCTATTTATTTTACTATATATTATTAGAGACTAAGCTTAAAGTAAGAAATTAAGCTAGAGTTTAGCCTAAAGAAACTTATATTTAGCTATATAATAAGTATATAGAGTTTTTAAAGTAACTTCTTAATAAGGCTGCTTTTTTCTTTCTTTACTCTATTTAGCTTAAAATACTTAATATATAGAACTCTATTATTAAATAAACTTAAAGTACACCCCTTATATATATTATAACTAAATATAAACTAATAAATTATATTAGCTATTTTTGAATATAATTTATTTTTAAATAATAGAGATAGAGTTAATTTATAAGAAAATAAAGTTATTAATATTAATTTTAGCTTTATTTAAATAAAAAAAGCTATTTTACTAAAGTTAGCTAAAGCTTTTAAAAATAATAACTTAAATAATAAAGACTAAAAGTTTATTAATAAAATAAATAGAAAAACTTTTAAGTTTTAATTTAAAAAGCTTTTATATTATATAAAAATAGTATAAATAATAGCTAGTTAAAATATTAATTAGAGAGTAAATTTAAATAACTTAAGTTAATATAGATGTTAAAAATCTTAAGGTATTAAGTTAAGTTATTAAATTTCTAACTTTAAATATTAAAGTTAGAATAACTATAAGATAAAAAAGTTAAATATAATTTTAATAAATAGAAAGAAAGTAACTTAAAATTTAAACTTAAACTTTAATAATTATAATATATATAATAAAAATATAGTAAATTTAAATATTAAGTTTTCTTATTAAGAAATTTAAGTTATTATATTAATAAGCTATTTATCTAGCTATTTAAAAGCTATAAAAAATAATTATAAAAGAAATAATATAAAAAATAAAATAAAAAAAAACCCTTCATAAAAAAGAATTTATAAAAAAAATTAAAAAAAATAATAAAGAAATAATAAAAAAAAAATTTATTATTAAAAGCTAAATTTAAAGTAAGAAATTAAATTAAAGTTCAGCCTAAAGAAATTTATATTTAGCTATATAATAAGTATATTAAGTTTTTATAGTAACTTTTTAATAAAACTACTTTTCTATTTTCTTTTCTCTCTTTTTAACTTAAAATATTTAATATATAAAATTTTACTATTAGATAAACTTAAAGTATACCTCTTATAATAATAAGAAAAATAAACTAATAAAAAATAAGAATTTTAAACTTTTATAGCTTTTTACTATTATAGTTACTTATAGAAAACTAGCTAATTAGCTTTTTTAGTTTTAAAGCTATTTTTAACTATAAAAAATACTAATAAAGTTTTAATTTTAATAAAAATTAAAGTTATAAAAGTATTAAGTTAATTAATAACTATAAAGCTTAATAAGCTTTATAGCTTTTTATAAACTTTAATTTTTTTTTTAATTATTAGTTAAAAAAATAAAAAGCTTAAAAAGAATTTTAAAATATTATATTTTAGCTATTTAGTTATTATAGTTTTTATAAAAATACTATAAAAGTTTTTTTTAATAAAAATTTATTATTTTCTTAATAAGAAAACCTAATATTTAAATTTACTATATTTTTATTATATATATTATAATTATTAAAGCTTAAATTTTAAATTTTAAGCTGCTTTTTTTCTATCTATTAAAATTCTATTTAATTCTTTTACTCTATTTTAACCTTAATATTTAAAATTATAAATTTAATAATTTAACCTCTAGAATATCTTAAGATTTCTAATATCTATATTAATTCTTATTTAAATTCACTCTTTAGTTAGTATTCTAACTAGCTATTATTTATACTATCTCTATATAATATAAAAGCTTTTTAAACTAAAGGTTAAATATCTCTCTGCTAATACTATTAATAAAGTTATTTTTCTTTTAAATTAGTTTTTTAATTTTAAAAGCTTTAGCTAATATTAATAGAGCAGTTTTTTCTATTTAAATAAATAACAAATTAATATAAGTAATTTAATTTCCCTATAAATTTAATCTATTAATATTATCTAAAAAGAGATTACAGCTAAAAATAGCTAATATAATCTTCTATTAAATACTTAGTAAATAGACTCTATTTAAAGGGAATTTTAATAGACTAAAAAGCTTATAGCTTTAAAAAAATTAATAATATATAGAGTATTTTATTTTCTCTATTTTATTTTTAATATTATATTAATACTTAATATTATATAGATATAAAAGGTAATTAATATACTTTAAGTTTCTATTAGTATTAAATTATAAGATTTAATAGATAATTATAGCTATAATAAAAGTTAAAAAATTTAGATAATTATTAAAAGAAAAGTTAGCTTTTTAATAATAGAAGATATTAGTTTTTTTAATATTTTATTATTTAAAATAAAATTACTATTTTAAGATTATTATTTATAAATAGTAAAATTATTAACTATAAATAGTAAGATTATTTACTATAAAGAGTAAAATTAAAATTAAAAGAATTAAATTAAAGCTTAAAATAAAAATTAATATATATAATAATCTTATTATTTAGCTATTATTTTTTATTATTAAATATAATACTAACTATTTATTTTTATTATTTAAAAATACTATATAGCTTTAATCTATTTAAGAATATTAAATAAAGCTAAAAGAAAACCTAAATAAACTTTATTATTAAAATTAATATATTATTCTTTTTTTAAAAAGAAATATTAAATATATTTTAAATTTCAGGCCCCACTTTTATAGCTGCAGGCAGCTGGCAGACTGTTCTAATACGCTAGACCCACACTGGGACACATAACCCGCCAGCAGCAGCTACAAACCACTAACAACAATAACAACATACAGCAGGGTCAGGCAATACGCCCGACTTAACTGCGTGCAGCCCCCGCTGCGCGCAGACCAACCTGAATATTCAGGTTGTAGGATAATTTCAGTTCTGGCAGAAGGACTACTTTCTCAATCTATATAATACTAATAGAGCCCCAACTTAGGCCTAAGATATAAAATAGGAGTTTTCTTTTAGTTACTATAGTTTTTTCCTCTATTTCTACAGTATAGAAGTACTATCTATTTTTAATTAGATCTATAGAGTATAAATATATAATAATAATATTTTAAATTTCTTTAAAATTATATATTTTTTAATTTATTAAAATTCTTTTTAAATATATTTTTTAATTTTATTAAATTAAATTTAAATTAAATTAAAAATATCTATATTATTTTATTTTAAATTTTATTATTTTTAATTAGAAATAATACTTTAAAAAACTTTATAAAGTTATTAATATAATTATACTTTAAGCTATATTTATTAAAAGCTAATTTATAAAAAATATCTTAATAATTTAAGCTAATAAAGTACTAATTACTAAAATTTTTTTTTTTAAAGCTTTATTATAATCTTATAAAAGCCTATATAGTATTTAATTTCTACTTTTATCTTATTATTTTCTATATCTCTACACCTCCCCCCCACACACATACAATTTATTACGCCACAGTCGCCATAACAAGCAGTGTTGGCTATTCTCGGTGGCGCCCCATCTGCCGGAGATTGGCCCCGGAACCATATCTCGCGGATCTGTGTGTAGCGCCCGCTTCCCTTCCAGGATCTGGGTCACACGATGATGCAAGCCTCCTCCTATTTAGGTAAGAATCAATGAACGGGCGCGAAATGGTGTGTCAGGGAACCGGGGAGGGATCGGTAAGGTATGCTGACAGGACCAACTCGTTGACTTTCCCCAGAGTTAGGCAGCAACGGGCGAGCAATGCGGCCATGCTTAATAGTGCTGGCATCATCTCATTGGGCCGGCCTATCCCAAAAATGGAGAACTTGGATGCCTGCCTCCCGCCCTGCTCGAGTGCATACACGCTAGAACCTCTAAGTAACCCAATTCACGAAGATGATACAGTTGATCGTTATTGTATCACGAGGCAGCAGAGCTCTGCATTGTAATGCGAGTATATGGGAGAGACATATATGCAGGTAGTTCGCGTCACGGGGTCGCGCCAGAATCTATAATAAGAGATCTAAACTTCTCGCTGTTGAGTCAATACTTAGCTGGTATTTACGAGCGGATCCATTCGACGTAAAAGCGGAAGCTTGGCTCCGTTTTAAGGCCTTCAAGAACTCGGCAGGTAATTGCTTTCCATAAATCTCTTTCGGTCTTCACAATTCACAAACTCAACCAGATGTGATGTCAGCGAGCTCGGGATTGCGCGGCAGTTGCATTGTTTGCACGCACATGTACAACGAACACTACTGATCCCGATGCACTGGGAGAGACAGAAAGAAGGCTGGTAAAGGAAAGTACGACTGGGTTAAATGTAAGATGCGGTAGTACCTGTGCCAGAAGGGAGGATATGATTTTATGGGGGACCGTAAGGATGCCTACTTGGTTTGTCACGATTGTACCTCCCACCCTGGCGGGGGACCTCCCGGAACTGGCCCCGATGGTATGTACCCGACAGCCCACGATGCCCAGCCTTACGATGATGGCAGTGAAGGAGGATAGTGGCTATGGGACTCTATATATTAACGTTACTACTTTATAGATGAGTATGGGAATACCACCTGGGCAGATGATCAAGGTTAATTGTCATTATTGCGGCAATAAAGCAATGAGACCCATAATATGACAGCTTTTACTTTGCCTATCTAATAAGATTATATACACTTGACTTCAGTGTTTATAACCCAGTCCTTGACTCGTTCAGCAGGAGAATCAGAAGAGCTCTGACAGGCGCCAGAGCTCGAATCCGTTCTGTTGTTTCCGTCCATTTCTAGGTCTACCAGTACTTCAACCTAAGGATATAAGTATATGTCTTTCCCTGTGGGCTCTATCTCTGTAGCAGCCCATCGAAATATGTCGCCAATCGCCCTCTCTGAGGCTATGTGATCCGGCTTGTAAACTAGATTTGGGAGGGAGCTGTAAGTCACGTCCACCTGCAATTCAGCCTCAAACGGAGAGCCTTCCTGTGGTAGCGAAGTCTCCTCCACTGACAAGGCCCCATTGCCCAAAAGCCAAATCCATCGAGTATAGACCCAGTGATGCCTATCGCAGTTAATGTGGAGACGCAGAGGTAACTCCAATTTATCGACCTTTATAAACCCAAACGGAGGCCAAAGGCACATAGGCGGGTTCCGAAAAGGAGCACCTTCTGGTTCGACATCCCAGCACTCGTGGCGCAACCGCCATACGTCTGCTCGAGCAACCTGATCTCCTGCTTGTAGATAAGCTCCTGACCCACGGAGATCCATAAACGATTGCGGAGAATCTGTCCAAGCTGCAACTTCGGGTATCGGTCTTGAAGGCATGGGGGTGTAGAGACTCTGGAGGAAGGGTACAATGGCGAGGATCGTCTTCGTATGCCCACAGGCGGCAATTCCATACCATAGAGGGGCAACATTCGGTCGGCGGAGCGCAAGAACATGGCTTAGCATCTCGAGTTCGCGCCTCGATCAACTAAAGGCTTGACCACATCAATTATCGGATCACACCAAGGACTGACCAGGTTACACTCCACCCCGGGTTCCCAGAAAACCGCCCAAAGCATCGACGACAGGAAGACGGGGTTGGAGCTGAGGGTCATGTAACGAGTCAAGTTGCTATACTTCTGTTCCATGCTCGAAAGAGAAGCTATTTGGGCATCTTGTCTGGTTAGAAATGGTCTTGGTAGTTTGACCATCGAGGTCGTCTCGTTGTGCAGGGGAAGTGTTAAAGCCATAGCAAGAGCCAATAGGACTTAGCTATTAAGGTTGTATATAGAAGCGAATCTGGAGAGAAACTTCACTGCCTGTCTGCTTGATGGCGGGCTCGGATTCGGCGATGTCGACGATAGGACTTGTGCTACAAGTCGGACCTTGATATTGCCAGTGTATAAAATAGCCCATACGGGCTGTTTCCCGCTGGCCGATCGCCATCCCTGGCCCGGGGAGAGGAGGGAAGTCCACCAACAGAACTCCTCTTCAGAAGCGTATCCGATATCCACCGTGAGCTTTTGCCCGTCTGAATGATGCTCATAATCAGGGATTGCAGATATGTTGCCTGAGTAACACATCGGAATGTGCTGCTTCTCTAGCATGGTCATACAGAGAATATATGCCCAGCCGAAGAAGAGGAGGGCGATTCCATTAGACTTGCTGTCTGAGTAGGAGAAATGACTGTAATCTGATATCATGCAAAGTCGTTCTGTGGCTGTCGTTCTGTGGCTGTCGTTCTGTGGCTGTCGTTCTGTGGCTGTCGTTCTGTGGCTGTCGTTCTGTGGCTGTCGTTCCGTGGCTGCCAAAAGACACGCTTCAGTTACCATAACCGCGATATGATCTGGCTCGAGAATGGAATGCAAGCACACCGCCCAGAGGCGCCTAGACAAGGACACAAATTGGGCAATGTATGCATTAGTAATTAGTGCCCTTTCGTTCGTTTGTATATTTAACGCCTTGGACCACACCTCCTGAGGGTACAAGGCATGCAAGAGTCCATCTAGCAATGCCAGTATCTGGACCGTCCGGGTCAGTTTGCACTTCTGGGAGGCTAGATCAACAGTAGTCCACATCTGTCCCATACCAAGCTGCACCAGAACACCCCAGATCCCTTTAAACACTACATGCCTCACAGGTTCGAGCCTCGCCGTTGGAAAACCCTGGCCTCGGCGGGGGAGAAAAAACCAACAGGTGCAAGTGGCGTACAACAATTCAAGGCCTCCTCCCTCCGTCGTTTGAAGGACTCAGAATCCCCTAGCCCGCAAAAAACTCCCAGATCCCTATTCTCAAGCCCGGGTCCCTGACCCGCGGTGTTGCAGTTCGTCCAGAGGTTTCCCGTTATCGACTTCGGAGCTCTCTCGCAGGCTCTTGATGGGAGGGTCTAGTTAGGCCGCAGCCATAGACTAGGTCGTTGTCGGATATCCATTCGTAAGGGTGAGGTCGGTTGAGGGACTTACGAGCCCACCAGCCCGCCAGGCCCAACGGCGGCGGCACGGGCACGGCGCTTAGTCGGCTGCGCACGTAGCATCCAACGCCTTCCCAGGGTGTTCCTTAACCTCATCGGAGCAGCCCCGTTGGTACGCGTGTTGTGACTGCCCTTTGTCAAAGGGGCAGAGAGGTAAGGTCTCGCAACATGTCCGTCAGCACCAACCTCGATTTCTCTTCCCCTGCGCTGAAGCATGGAATTCATGCCCATCATCTCGGTACGAATGGCTTTGGTCTTCTAGTGCCGCCACCGTGCCTCATTCTTGGTCGCCTCACTGAACCCTTGATTGTTCGAAGCTGCTTGCCTATCGATCTAACGATGCACTTGCGATGATGTGTATTATAATATACGTTTCTAAGTGAAGTCACTCGTGGAAGGATTTACATCCGATAGCCAAGACTCTATCCGCGGCGAGAGCTCGGGCGAGGCGCCAGAAGTCGTTTCATCCTCTCCGACATCATCTTCGTCAGATTCAGACATATCAAACCACTCGTGTTTCCATATGTCCTTTTCGTGCCGCGCGTAACCATTAGAGCGCAACCAACCAAAGATACTTCGCGTTGCATTTTCTGAGATGGCCTCTCTTTTTTCGGTCTAACTCTTTAAAGCAGATTTGCATAGGTCCTGTATTATGAGGAGCCTTTGTCAGTGAGTAATCTGAAAGATTCTGACTGTCTGCCTCTTGCGACGACTAAAACTCAAATTTGCCGTCCTTACACCCCTAGAGGATTCCTTTGTATTAAAGCTGATAATCTTCGCACCCTTCATGGGCTCGGACTTCAATGTCGACATTTTCGAAAGGGGTTGCACCGAACGGTTTCCACTGACACACGGGAATCCGAGCGTGATGGCCTGATTGAGAGAGGAAGAGAAGTGTACACTCGTCCGCACGCGACACGTATCCATCTGTGACGAGAGGTTTGGATAGATGCTGCTGGATAAATGACTGAACCGTTCCCGACTATACAGCGGAGGGGAGATCGATCGGTATCTGCCCAAAACGAACATCCTGCAGTAGCCTCTCCTGTAGACCCAGAATAAGGCTACCGAGCCACAGGAACGCCACTCTAGGTGCCCGCTCCATGCACATGCGTCCAATGATGTATGGGTTGTGGCCAGCCAAGTGCTCGATCGCCGCCAAAGTTCCCTGAAGCCATGGAGTGATGGCGTTGCATTCAATACTGGGTTCATAGAAGGCGCTTAACAACATAGAACGTATACTTCTAGTGTTGTAGCTCAAGGTTAGAAGCTTATCTATGTGATGGTCCTTGTGCATCTAGTCATGCTGCAGCTTGCGATCAGGACAGCCGATTGGAAGATCCATCGCATTCCTCCAGTCACTAACTCTAGGAGCTGGTAGTCGTAAGGCGTGGAAGCCACTCATAGATGGTAGTAGAAAGACAGAAGCTAACGCAGCATGGCTCTGGTCCATAATATTGTGGCGCGTGCAGAAGTTGTCGAGATAGGTGCTGGCATCCGAGAACGATGCAGCCGGATGTGACGAAGGCAAATCATCGGTTGTGTGTAGCAAAACAAAATCTGGGCTTGGCTGGAGGTAGATTGACCAAGGTGATAAGGACGTACTCTGTTCAAGCTTCATGTGGGCTTGCCAGCCCTGGCCTGGCGCTAGAACCGCTGCCCACCATCGAGCCTCTTCCGGACTCGCATTGCCAATATGAATGCAGATGAGGCTCTGCTTGTCCTTACATCTCGTCATACCGTCGTGGTATGTTGCCTGGTTCTCGGTGTACGCAACGGTGCAGGACCGGGGCATAATTTCCGTCCATCGAGCTGACAGAATGTATATCCAAGCCAGTATAAGTATGGCAAAATAATCATTATATTGCGCAAAGCATGATGTGTAGGCAGGTTTAGCTTCGCCCATCTCAGAGATCGATAACGGAATCGGCTCCTTTACAGCAACCCTGATATGCACCAGCTGTCGAAATGATGGCAGTCCGGGACCACATACAGCTGCCGCGGAGCCCCAAATACAGGCACCGGTGGCTAATGCTCCTCTCTTGTCATGCATCAGGCTCAAGTTGCGCGGCAAAGACGGATGTTATCGAAAAACATCTCGGATAAAGAGTACATGCGTTGGAAGCTTAGAGTTCTCGACGACGCGAAGGTAAAGCCGGGCCCAAGTCTTGAAACTCTCCTCGTAGATGGAACGGAACTGGTCGGCGCTTAGTCGGATTGCATCATGCATTGTGAACAGATATGATGGACGGTAGCTTGGAATTTTGGTGAAAGCAGATGAGATAGGAGGATGGCGGCCAGTACATAGGCGCCTAGGTGCCCAAATTATGTCGGTGATTGTCGCCCCGATTGGCCGACCCATCACACCGGCGTGTTCGACGCGCCACTTTACAAAGGCGCTTAGGTGCTCATGTATTGGCCGCCATTGGAGGATGAATAATCGATTGGAGAAGCAGCTTCGATATGCTTCGACGTGCTGAGTGACAGGTGGTATCCTGCTTTCCCGATGGAGGATAGCAATAGGAGTGGTCCTCTAGATGGGGAGTATAGCTTGTAATAAAGCTATAAGGTTAGCGATATTATAGTAGTTATTATTAAACTTATAGAGATAAAACTGGATTTTTATTATTATTATTTTTTAATAAGTTCTATAGTATTATATTTAATTTTAATTATATTTTTTAATACTTACTAAAGATTATATAGTTAGAATACTTTATAATAGTTTATATATAAAATATTATACTATAAAAATTTTTTTAAATTTATTATTAATATTATATAGTATTTTATATTAGTAATTAATTTACTAAGTAATTAATTTAATTATTTCTATAAAGTTTTTTTTTAATTTTATATTTAATTTTATATTTTTTATTATTATTATTATTATTTAATTTAATATAAAATAATATTAAATACTTTTTATATATTAAATATTATTATTATAATTATATATATTTTTAAGAATTATTTATTATTATATATAAAATACTTAAGAATATTAATAGTTAAAAGCTATTAAAAGTATATTTATTTATTATAGATTAATTATCTATATATAAAGATAGTAAAAATAACTTTTTTTACTATTAGGCTTTTTAAATTTTTTATTAAAATAGAAAAATAATATAATTTACTATAATAAAAATTTAATATTAACTTTTTTTTTATATATTAATATTTTTAAGCTTATTTTATTTTAAAATAGAAAAGAATTTACTATAAATTTTTTAAATTTAAATTTAAACTAATTAATTAATATTATATAATATTTTATATTATTTTAATTATTTTTAATTATATTATTTACTATAAAACTAATAGATATATAAAAAGTAATATAAAAATATTTTTAGCTAATAAAAAAAAGCTAAAATTTAACTATCTTTTTAGTACTTTAAAATTCTTCTTTTTTTCTATATTTAATAGCTCTCTTAAAGCTATTTCTATTAAGTTTAAAATTAATAATTTAAAAAAAAAGCTAAATAGTATCTATTAAATTAACTATTAAAATTAAAACTTAAGTATTTAATAAATATCTTTAAATCTATAAAGTAATATTATAGCTTTAAATATTTTAAACTCTTAAGTTTATATAAGCTTATTATAATAAAAAAAGATTTTAAAAACTAAAAGTTAAAAATATAGTATTTAAAATTAAAAGATAAAAAAAATTAACTAATTTTTTTTTAAAAAACTAATAGTTCTAATTAATAAGATTTTTAATATAGTAAAGAAATTTAATAGAAATACTTCTATTAAATATAATAGTAAATATAAATTAATAGTTTAAAAAGTTAATAAAAAGAATATTACTATAAAACTTATATTTTAAGTAGAATAATAGAATTAATTTTAAAACTAAAATTAATATAAATTATCTTTTAGTAATAGAAATTATTAGTATACTAATTAATTAAATAAAAATTAAAATAACTAATAGAAGCTTAAAAAATATAGAATATAAAATATAATAATTACTTAAATATATCTTTTTCTAATATAATTAGCTATAAGTTAAAAAAAAAAGTTTTAATAATTTTTTTATTATATACTATTTTAATTTTATAAGTATTAAATTCTTTATAATACTTTTAAGTTTCTAGCTATTAATATTACTAGAGAATATTATATTAGTAATATTATAGATAATATAAAAAAAAGTAAAAGTAATTAGAATTTAAATAAAAGATATTAAATTAATAGACTAAAAGCTTTTATATAGAATTTAGCCTTTTAACTTTTATATATTTTCCTTTAGACTTTAGCTATTAATAATACTAATATAGCTTATAATTCAATATTATTTATAGTTTTATACTATTAAATCTTTAGATATATATTATATATATTAAAATATTAGATTTCTACTATATTAAAGCTTTCTTTTTTTATTATAGATATTTATTACTGTCTACTTTATTATTAGCTTTATTACCAGTTTTATTATAAGTCTTATTATAGTTTTAACTTTTTCTTAATTTTATTAATAGCTAGTTAAAGCTAAAAACTCTAAACTATTTAAAGTCTTTTAGCTATTTAAGGTTATTTAAGATTATTTTTATTTATAAAACTAACTTAATAAACTTTTATTAGATAGAAAGAATAATAAGAGCTTTTATATATATATAATAATATCTATCTACTAAATATAATAGTATAGAAACTAAAAAATAATTTAAAAGGTATATATAAAGTAATTTTAAATTTTAAAAAAGTAGTAAAAAAGTTTAAATAAATAGCTTATTAAAAACTTTTATTCTATAGAATTATAAAAAAAGAATATAACTACTAAAAAGAATATAACTACTAAAAAGAATATAACTACTAAAAAGAATATAACTACTAAAAAGAATATAACTACTAAAAAGAATATAACTACTAAAAAGAATATAACTACTAAAAAGAATATAACTACTAAAAAGAATATAACTACTAAAAAGAATATAACTACTAAAAAGAATATAACTACTAAAAAGAATATAACTACTAAAAAGAAAAGATAGCTTTAACTTTAATATTTTATTATAAATAATACTATATAATTTACTATAGAGTTTTATAAAAAAAGAATTTAAATTATAATTAAAATATAAGTCTTTAAGGTTTTAACTAGTATTTATAGTCTTCTATAATATTATAATATATTTAAATAATATAAGAAATCTATCTTATTATTTTTAAAACTATATTCCTACTATATCTTACTATTTAACTCTTTTTAAATTACTTTAGATATAGCAGCTAAATCTTACTACTTAATAAGTATTAAATCTTATATAAATAGTAAAACTTTAGCCTTTAATAAATACTAATTAAAATATAAATTCTTAAAATACTATTTTTAAAATTAATATTTAAAGATAAAAATATAAAGAAGTATTAAAAATAGAATAAAGTTAGATAGAATAAAATTATAAGTAAGCTTAAAGTAAGAAATGATAATAGTTTAATTTTATATTTCTATATCTTTATTAAGTTTCTATTTAATATAAAAAGATATTTTATTTTTAGTTTAATATAATTATTTTTTATATTACTTTAAAGTATTTTTTAATTTTATATATTTTATATAGATTAAACTTTAATAAATAGTAAGCTAAAGTTATTAATATAAATTTCTATTATATTTATTCTTTTTTAATAATCTTTTTTAATATACAGCTATTTTCTTTTTCTATTTAAAATACTTTTCTATTTACTCTTTTTTCTTTTAGTTTAACTATAAGTAAAATATATTCTTAAGTATTAATATATTATTATTATATACTATTATCTCTAATTATCTTTTAATATTTATATTTATTAAAATAGAGTTTTTATTAACTAACTACTATTAATAATATTTTTAGTAAATATAATAAAAAAGTATATTACTTTTTTTAGTTAGACTTACTTAATAATATAAAACTTCTTAAAAAAAGAAAACTATAAAAATAATAATAAATTTTATACAGTTAGATTTATAGCTAAAAAAACCTTTTAAGCTTTTATAATAGTATCTATTTAGTTACTTTCTATATTTAATTAATTACTTTAAAATATTAGTTTATTTAATATAAAAACTACTTTAAGTATACTTTTATAATTATTAAATAGCTATTTATTCTCTATTAAGCAATTTTTATAGTAAGTTAATAAATTTTAAATATATTCTATAGTATCTTTAATAAGAAATACTAGCTTTTAATACTATATAACTTAATATTTTAAAGCTTAATCTTTTTTAATATTATTTAATATTATAAAAGTACTTCTATAAAATTTAAAAATAATAGCTTTAAATTAAATAAGATATACTACTTAAAGTAGTATAAATAATATATTTAAAAACTAAAGAAAGATTATATAATAGTTATATTATTCTTTGTTATTAAAGACTAATATAAAGTATAATAACTATAGAAATATATTTAAAAATTAAGTAAAGTCTAACTTTTAATTAAAAGTCTTTTTATTTTTAAATTAAAAATAGAGAATTAGCTTAAAAAAAGTTAAGTTAATAAGCTTTAATTTAACTAGTATATTAAGTAGTTATATACTTATAAGCTAAATATATTTTAGTTTATTTATATAATTAAAATAGATATTAAAGTACTCTATAAGTAGTTTGCTTTTTACTGCTATATAATAAGTATAGTATTTAAAATATATTTTATAAAATTCTTTTTCTTAAAATAACTAGAGTTTAAATCTATTTTCTTTTAAAAATAAAAACTTAATTTCTTTTTTTTAATTAGACTATATTTTAAAGAATATAGATATTAATAAAAATAAAAACCTTATAGTTAAAAAGATTTATTATAATAGCTATTAGAATAGCTATTTTTAAAAAGCTATTATATTAAAGTATATTATATCTTACTATATATATAATTAATACTACTTAAACTATATTTTTATAAGAGTTAGTCTTACTAAAATAATATATAAAATTTAAAAGTAAAGTTTACTATATTATAAAGTATTTACTTAGTAAGTATAAATTATATACTTACTAAATGAAGCTATAAATACTAAATTATATAATCTTACTTTAAAGTAAGATAATATCTTAAAGTATTTTAACTTTTATAATTATTCTCTCTTTTTTAAAGCTTTATTTTAAGGTGTATTACTTAGTTACTATAGTAGCTTAAAATTCAGTATATTATCTTCTATTTACTTTTAAGTATTTCTATTAGTTATAGCTATATTTAGTAGTAGTAAAATTTATTATTATTATTAATTTAAGTATTTAGTATAGAGTATATAGCTAGTTACTAAATTCTATCTTTAGAAGTTAATATTTATTTTATTTTTACTATCTTTTTATAGTTCTTTTTCTTTTTTAATATTACTATTAATACTATTTTCTATATTTATTATTATATTTCTTCTTTTTTATTAGACTTTTTCTATTTCTAATTACTCTTTTTATCTTACTAACTATTTACTTTATACTTACTATATTTCTATTAAGATAATTATTCTTTTTATAGCTTAAGAAGTATTAGTTAAATCTAAGATTTAATTTTAGTTTAATTTTCTTTTTTCTAATAATAAATTTTAAAAGATAAAAAATAAAGTTATATTCTATTTATATTATTTAGTATAGAAATACTATAATTTTAGCTATATATATATTTATAGCTTTTTTTTTTTTTATTATACTATCTATAAGACTTTAAACTAAAAATATAGAGTAGTATATCTTACTCTATATTTATTAGCTACTTATTAAGTATTTTAACTTTTTTTAAATTCTAATTAAGCTTATAGATACTATCTATTAATATTAAAACTATTTATACTAATAGGTATACTATAATTAGAATAATACTTAAGAGTCTCTTTTTACTTTAAGTTATTAAAGAATTATATAAGCTATAAAAGCAGTTTTTACTATATAGTAATATCTTTTAGATTTTATTAAGAATTTAATAGATATTTATAGTATTAAGACTAAGTTTACTATTTTTTCCTATTAAAAGAATTTATATATAGCCTAACTAGCTAAAATTTAAACTAACTACTAAATATATATTTTTTCTTTTTATAGCTTTTTTACTATTAACTATATTATAGTTTAAATTACTATTTAGTATATCTATTAAAAAGCTATAAAAGTATTTAGACTTTATTAGTTCTTTTTACTATTAAAAATCTATCTATATTTATTTTCTACTTATAGTATTTTATTATTTTATAGTTACTAAATAAATAGCAGTAAAAAAGATATTTAATAAGAGTTTTCTATCTTTTTTTCTAATAATTTTTCTGTAGTTATTAAAGTTATTATTTTTAAGTATTATACTAATAATATACTTAAACCTTCTATTATTTTTACTAGTATTCTTTCTATTTATAATAATACTATAAGTAGTTTATCTTTTAGTATTAAAGCTAAATACCTATTAAAATATCTATATATATTTACTAATTCTATATTTAGTAATAAGAATAAAAATAACTATTTTCTTAAAAATAATATTAAAAGTAAGATATAGCTTTATATTAAAACTAAATAAATTATAACTAAAAATAAAACTGAGAATAAAATTAAAAAAAAAAAAAGAGATTAATAATAATAATAATAATAAGGCTAGTAACTTTATTACTAAAGCTTTTATAGCTATAATAAATAAGAGTAAAAAGAAGATAACTACTTATTAAGCTACTACTATATAAATAGTAAAGTTTATTACTTTCTATTATAGTATTTATATTTATAACTATAGTAATAAGAAGTAAGAAAATATATTTTAGTATTTTTTAATATAAATAACTATTCTTTAGGCTTCTATATTATATTATCTTTAAGTAGGTTATTTTTAATTAGCTAAATTAACTTAATATAGTAATTATATAAGTTTATATACTTATTATATATTCTTTAAGTAATTAATAAGTTACTTATTATTCTATTTCTTTTAATATTATTTTTTCTAATAGAAGTATTTCTAAACTAATTAAAGTATATAGAGTAAATACTTTACTAGCTTTTAAGTATTATATTTTACTAGCTATTCTTTCTATTTAATAAAATAGAAGTTCTTATTATTAATTTTCTTATCTATTATAACTTTCTTTATCTTCTATTTATTTTCTTTTTCTTTTAGTTTAAAAAAACTTAATAATAGTTTATTTATTATATATTAAGCTTTTAGTTAGAGTTTTAAAAGTATTACTAAAATATATTATATATATATTAGTACTCTTTAAGTAGATAGATTTAATAGATCATTTTTTAATTCTTTTTATAATAGCTATTTTAATAAATTTAGATATTAATTTATAGTATTTAAATTAGAAATTTCTTATTAATAGACTTATTATTTATCTCTTTTTATATTTTTATTTTTAATATTATTAGTTATATAGTATTTAGTTTAAAACTTAACTACTTATTATTATAATTCTCTAGCTTTAGTATATACTTATTAAAGGTTTATAATATATTTAGTAACTTTTTAAACTGTAATTATTAATTTTTATAGAGTATATTCTATAATTCTAAAGTAATAGCTATATAGTATCTTTATTAGAATTACTCTAATAGTACTATATTAACTATTATTATATATAAAAATAGCTTTAAGTAAATTATACTATTTATTCTATTAGTATTTTTACTATATAGATATAGAGGTATTTTTCTATTATTTAATTTATTCTTTCTATCTAGCTATTAATTTATAGATAGTATATAGTAGATAGTTACTATATAGTTACTTACTTAATTATTAATTCTATTTAAAACTAACTAGTAAAAAGCTTATTTTTATTACTAATAATATCCTTTAGTATTCTATATTAATATTTAATATATTTATAAATTAAGGCTATTAGTTAGACTACTATTAATGTCTTTTTATATAGTAGAAATATTATAAATTAAATTATTTAATAGATAATTATAAAAATTATATTATATTTTTTTACTATCTACTTAAGTACTATTTAGTAAGCTTATAATAAAATCTATACTGATTTTTTAAAAAAGATATACTAATAATAGTAGAAACTGTAATTTTCTATATAGTTAATATTTTAGAGTATATATATTAAAGTAGTATTAATATTAATCTATATAATTAGCTATATTAACTCTAATTAAATTCTAATAGAACTTTATACTAATAAGCTTAAAAGTCTTTTAAGCTTTTATATAGGTTACTCTAAAGTTATTATAGTATTTATATAGAATCTCTTTTTTTACTATTTTTTCTATAGAAATTATAAGTCTACCTTTAAAAAAAAGAATACTCTATAGATTATAATAGTATTCTTCTAACTTTCTAACTGCTTTTTAAACTTTTTCTAACTATTATTAGTAAAATTAATTATTAGCCTACAGTTTTTAAATTAATTCTTTTAATTTTATAGAAGATTATAATAGAAATACTATTTTACTCTTTATTAACTCTTTTATAGAGTATAAAATATATTATTTTAAATTAATAATTCCAGCTTTAAATAAGTTTTTTTAACTTTTATAAGTAGTTAGTTTTTACTAAATATTTTCTATTTAGTTTTTAGTTATTTATCTATTTTTAATATTTTTTATAATAATAGAAATTAATATTTCTTATATTTAATCTTTATTAGTAGTATTTTACTTTTAGTTATAAAATAAAAGTATTTATTCTTTAACTTATATATTAATAAAGCTAGTTAGACTTATTTATACTACTTAAATATATACTTTAGTAATATTTCTTTACTCTTTTAATTTACTAATTATTTATTAGATATTTAGTAGTAACTTATTAATTAGTTAGAGCTTTTCAGTTCGTATAAAAAGTATATTATTATACTTAATTTCTCTTTCTATATAATTAAATTACTAAGAGATTCTATTAGTAGAGTTTAGTTTTTCTAGTTAATATTTAATATTAAAGTTAAATAGAGTTAGTTAATAGATCTATTTAATTAGTTTTCTTATAGATTTCTAGTTAGTATCTTTATAACCTCTTTTAAAATAGTATAGTTAGTTAATAGAAAGAACTTTTTTAATAATTTAAAAAAGTAATAACTTTAATATTTTAAACTCTTAATTACTATAAGTAGCTTTTACTAGCTAATACTTTAATATAGTTTAATATCTTTAAGCTTTTAAAATTAATATACTATAGATTTCTATTAATTTCTATTTAATTAAGTTAAAATACTAAAAACTGTTTAAAAAAAGATATCTATTTTTACTTTAAAATACAGTTAGAGGTTTTAATAGTATAAAATAGTTATTAAATAGAAGGTGGATTTTAACATTTAAATTATCTTTTTTTTACTTTTCTTTTTAATAGAATTTTACTTTAATTTTCTCTATTTTTAGTAGCTCTATAAGTAATACTATAATTTTAAAGTATTTTAAAATAAACTTCTAATAGAAGTTATAAAAATCTTAGAAGATTTAAATATTTTTAATACTATTAAACTTTAGCTATTTAGTAACTACTTATACTTTATTTAGCTTTATTTTAAGCTTTTTTTAATTTATAATATATTTTTAGAAATTTAACTTTTTATTAGTAGAATATATATTTTAATAGTTTAATATATAGCTAGAAATAATATAACTTCTATAGTATTTTTTAAATAATTCTAATATATATTTCTTTTTTATATCTATAAATATATAATAATATTATCTAAATATATAATATAATAAGTATTTAGTAGTTTAGTAAGTATTTAGTAAATATATATCTAGAATATTATAGAAGTATTAATTAATCTAAAAGATATAACTATATACTTAAAGTAACTGTATTTTATATAGAAAGCTATCTTTTAATAGTTCTCTTTTTTAATTTAAATTTTATAATAGATATTTTTAAATATTAAGCTTTATAAACTATTTAACTTTTACTAATTAGTTAAAAAGCTTTTTAATTAGCAGTAAGAAATAATAGTCTTTTACTATTACTATATTTAGACTGTAGTAGTCTATATAGATTTGAATTTCTTTATTTTTTTTTAGTATAAATAAAATAGGTATTTTTATATTACTTATTAAGTACTTAATCTACCTACTTACTATATTTTTAGTAAGATATTTATAAATAATAGCTATTTACTTCTTATTAATTAGATATATTTAGCTTAATAGAAGTTTCTTTTTTTTTTATAATTTAATAGAGTATTTAGCTTTTTTAAGAAGTAATAGTACTTTAGCTGCCTTTTTATTAAAGATTTTACACTCTACTTTAAGCTTTAAAAATAAGATTTCTACTTTCTCTTTTTAGTTTTTACTTAAAGTAGCTATTAGTTACTTATTTAGTAAGAGTATTTTATATATATATATATTATATATACTTTTTTATTATTCTCTATTAGGTTTTTTATAAATAATTTTAAGTTTTAAATTAAGATTAACTTATAGCTCTATAAGTATATATAGATATTAATAATAATCTCTTTCTAGCTTATTACTTAAGTAAATAATAGTAAGTTATTTACCTTTTTAAAGTATAATATTTTAATAAACAGTTAGTAAATCTTCTATAGAAATTCTTAATAGTTTATTAAAAAGAATATTAATTAGTATACTAATAGTAATAATATAATATCTTTATTAAAGCTTTTTAATCTTAAAGACTTCTATTTATAGCTAGCTTTTAAATTTAGCTTCTATATTAATTTCTTACTAATAAGAAATACTTATATATAGATATTTATATTTATACTAACTTTTCTTTTACTAAGTATTTAAATTATAAATACTTAGTTTTAAATAATCCAACTAATTAGTATTAGTTTTACTTTTAGTATAAATCTTTTTTATTTAAAGTTTTCTATTTATTTATTTTCTAAGAAATTAATTTTTTAAATATATATAGTAATAAATTATACTACTATAGATTTTAAGACTTTTACTTTTTTATTTAATTCTAGATATTATAATACTAAATATTCTATTTAATTATAGTTATAATACTTAATATTATTATAAGTTCTTTTTACAGTTTAATTATTAAGCCGTTAGTAATTATTCTCTTTAGACTAATTATATTTCTATCTATTTCCTCTAAAATTACTTTATTCTTAAGAGTACTTTCTATTTATATTTAAGCTATATAAAGAGTTTAATTAGAGAGTTTTTAATTATCTCTCTTAAGATTAATTTAAGTAGTCTCTCTTTTAATTCTATATAGAGTTTAAACTATTAAAGTATTACCATAGTTAGTAAGCTTTTTAAGCTAATTCTTAAGCTTAAAGAATATTAATTCTTATTTTATAAATCTCTTTTTTAACTTAAAGCTAAAAGCTAAAGTAGTATTAATAGGCTAAAATAGAATTATTCTTTATATAAGCTATATTTAGAGAAATATAAATTACTCTCTATATATTAAAATAGTCTATTAGAAACTGCTTAATAAGCTATTATAGCTTTATTAAACTATCTTAAAGCTTAATCTCTTTTTAACTTAAGTTAATATACTATATTTAGAAGAAAACTATAAAGTCTTTTTATTTCAAGTTTATTAAGCTTTTAATATATACTTACTATTAGGTCTATAATAAGATATAGAGCTTTATACTTAACTAGTTAATCTTTTAGTAGTTTTTAGCTATAGTTTTTATATTATTAGCTTTTTTAATAGTATAAATTTAGTCATCTATTTCTATATTAATTGTATTCTCTTAAAGAGTTATATAAGTATACTATAAGAGTTTTTTATATTTCTTTAGAGGTTTAAATCTTATTATTCTCTCTATTTACTTTATTAAATAGATTTAAAAAGTACAGTCTTTTTATTTTTAGACTTTAAAATATTAGTCTACTATAGCTTACTAAGCTATTATAACTAATAATAAAGTTTAAATTAGTATAAATTTATAAATAGAGTTATATATTTACTAAGTACTTATTAAATAATTCTATAAAGCTAACTTATAAAACTATATCTTTTAGAATTTTAAGTATTTTAACTTAAAAAATTAACTTTTAGTTCTACTATATATAGCTAAATTTAGTCTATTAATTATTAGTATATTAAATTAATTCTTTTAGATAAGTTTATCTAATTTATTTTTAGTATTAAGTTAGAGTTTATTTCTTTCTTTTATATTTAATAAATTAAAATTTTCTATTTATATTATAGTAAGTAATTAGTTTTTTATTTATAATATAGCTACTATATCTAATAGTACTTTTTATTTTCTATATTATATATAATATACTAGTAATTCAGTAAGATATAAAAGTAAATAAATTATAAGAGTTAGTTTTATTAAAGTAATATATAAGATTTAAAAGTAAAGTTTACTATATTATAAAGTATTTACTTAATAAGTATAAATTGTATACTTATTAAATAGAGCTATAAATACTAAATTATATAATTTTACTTTAAGATAAAGTAATATCTTAAGGTATTTTAACTTTTATATTTTTATTTTAAGTTTTAAAGTAAAAAGCTATAGCTATAAAACTACTTATAGAAATATAAATTATTATAAGTATACTAAAAATAATTCTATTAATTAAATTTTTATTAAGACTTTTTAGATCTTTTAAAGTATAAAAACCTAAATATTATTATATAGTTTTTTTTAGTTTTTAAAAGATAGTTTTAACTTATTTATAGTAATACTTTTTCTAATAAAGCTTTATTTTATTTTAACTAAATCTAACTTATTATTTTAAAATAAAAGAAATAGAGTTATTTATTTTAATTATAATATATAATAATATATAGTTATTATATAATAAATAGTAAGACTATATAAAGATAAATAAACTAAGACTTATTTTACTATAATAAAGCTCTTACTAGAGATTTTATTTTTAATATATTTAATATCTTATATATTTCTATATTAAATTAAATTTAATTTTTTTAAAAGCCTTACTATTTATTCTAATTAAAGTCTAATAAATAGCTAGCTATATATATTTATTATTATTAATACTAACTTAATAAGAATAATTTATAGCTCTTTCTATCTATATATTATAAAATATATTCTGTTTTTATTTTAACTTTTTAGTAAATTATTTAATTTCTTTAAGAGTTTTTTTCTCTTTATATAAAAGTTTTTATATAAGATATATAGTAATATCTAACTTAATATATATTACTATATTTTCTCTATTATTATAATAATTCTTATAGTTTAATATTTAATATTAATTTAATGTTAAATAAAGATAAAAAACTAACAGAAAAATAAAGATATATTTTATTATTTATTTTAACTAATTGTATAGTATAGTATAATAAGTACTAATTATAAATACTTTTAAAATAGAGATCTAAATTATTATTATTTTATTTAATAGAGTTTAGCTCTTAAAACTCTATTAGAATCTAACTATTAATAACTATATATAGTATATAAAATAGATAGTACAAAATATAGCTACTATCTTACTATAATTATATCTTTTTACTAAAAATTAACTTAAAAAATAGTAATTATAATATTATTAGTTTTATTATTAAACAGAAATTAATAAGATTATTTAAGTAAACTAATATTTTTTATATTTATACTTTATAGATTTAATTAAAGATAGATAGTACTTCTATACTATAGAAATAGAGGAAAAACTATAGTAACTAGAAGAAAACTTCTATTTTATATTTTAAGCTTAAGTTAGAGCTCTATTAGTATTATATAGATTAAGAAAGTAATCTTTCTATTAGAACTGAAATTATCTTACAACTTAAATATTTAAGTTAGTCTATATACAGTAGGAGCTATATATTGTTAAGTTAGATATATTATTTAATTCTACTGTATATTATTGTTATTATTAGTGGTTTATAGCTGCTATAGACAGATTATATATTTTAGTGTAGGTTTAGTATATTAGAATAATCTGCTAGCTGCTTACAGCTGTAAAAGTGAGGTTTAATACTAGCTAGTTATTAATATTCTAGCTGTTATTAACAGCTTAAAGAGGTATTTAAATTTTATACTCTAGCTGTTATAACTTTCTTTTTTTCTTCTTTCTTTAGAGCCTTATAAGTTAACTTCTATTCCTCTTTTTACTGTACTAATAATATTTCTAATCTGAATTTATATTGCTAATCTAACTGTATTATTAAAATTTTATTAATAAGTTAGTATTCTCTACCTCTAGCTTTAAAGTATAGCTTTCTAACTTCTTTTCTATAGTAAGAATAGCAGTAATAATAATAATAATAGTATATTCTTACTGTAGTTCTATTATAGCTATCTATACTAACTTCTTACTAGATAATAATAATAATAATAATAATACTAATTACCTCAGTATAGCTTTATATTAAGTTTATAGAGATTCTATTAACTAACTGTTTATTAGGTAAAAAGAAACAGAATTATAAAGAATACCCCTAAGGGATTAAAGCTAATATACTTTATTCTCTATTCTGTATATATTATATAGATATATAAAAATAGCTTTATAAATCTCTATAGAAACTAAGTTAGTAAGTTTTCTATTTTTAAGTTAGATTTAATATACTAATAATATATAGATATAGCAGTAAGTAGCTATATAGCTTATATATATATATATATAAAATATATATACCTCTAATATTTACTGTAGTTATTAATACTTAAGTATTAGTAGTTACTCTTCTATATAAAAATAGAGAGGTTAATATAGATTTAAATTACTTTTAACTTAAGTTTACTACTAATATTATCTATTTAAAAAGTAAACTTCTAAAAGCTTAAAAATAAAGTCTTAAGAGCTAAAAGTTAGATACTTTTAGTATACTTATATACCCCTATAGTTATTACTATAGAATTATTATCTAACTAGCTTATTAAGCTAGCTAGTAGGATAATCTATATTATTAAAGTGCTTAAGTATCTTAAAGCTATTATAGGTTTAATTCTAGCTGCTTTAGTTAAGTTCTTATAGTAAGAGAAAGTTACTAAAGCTAAAAAAGAAATAAAAAGTATAGAAAAAAAAAAAGAGAATAAAAATAAGATACGTTTAGTAGGAAGATAGATAGTAATAGAAAAAAGAGAGAGTTAGTAGGTAGAGAGTATAATTAGTATAAACTTAATAAGTTAGTATTATAGGCTTAAATATATAATATTATATATATATAGGCTAGTTTTTTCCCTCTAAAAGTTTTCTAAAGTATATTAAGTACCCTTCTTAAAGGGGTTTTAAAGTACTATTACTAGTTATACTATAGACTTATTAATTCTATATTAAGCTTATTATAGTATATCTTATAAAGCTATATTATATATTAAAAATAGAGAATTAATTAGAGCTATAAAAATTAGTAGGTAAAAGTATAGACTATATCTAGCTTTAAAAGTTAAATAGTAAGTTTATACTAATTTTAAAGTGGATTTAAAATAAACCTATATTATTCTATATATAGTAGGCAGTAAAAAAGGATATAATTTAGAGTTTTATCTGTATTTCTATATTAATACTATAGTAAGACTATATTAGATATATATCTATTAAAGAGAAAGCTTTATAGGTTTAGTCTTTCTATATATAGTTAGATAAGTATTAAACTTTTATATTTCTTCAGTCTATTATAGAGTTAGGTAACTTTCTTTTTATTAAATAGTAAGCTTAATTTAACTAGTTTAATTCTATTTTAAGTCTGCCTTTTATATAATATATAATAGGCTTATAGACTTAATTCTATCTTTTTTATTATTCTCAGAATATATATTTCTAAATTTAGGCTTATTTAGGCTGCCTATTATAATTAGACAGCCAGCTAGTAAGTTAGTTTTTATACTTCTATATTAAGTAGTATTATAGAGCTTTCTGCTTTTTCTATTAGATTTATCTTATAGCTACTATAGCTATAGCTTATATAAGTATTTCTATTTCCTATTATTTAAGGCAGCTATAGAATCTAGCAATATATTTATTAAAGTATATATTAAGTAGTAGTATACTTAACTTACTCTTAAGAAGCTATATTAAAGTAGCTTTATAGGCTCTTTCTACTATAAGTAGGACTTAAGTTTGCTTTACTATAAGAGCTCTTACTAGCTTCTATAGGTTTCCTCCTAAAGGGGTAGGCTTATAGAATATACTAATACTATAGCTAATAGTAGCTCTAATAACTTAAGTATATATTTATCTTGCTACTATAAGGTTAATACTCTATATACTTATAGTAATTATAATAAGAGAGTCTATTTTTAATATTTTAATTTGCCTTTAAGCTTAAAGATATAAGATCTCTATAGTAGTTTTTAGTTAATCTAAAGGCTTAAAAGTTAAGCTGTTTAAATTAATACTATTAGGTTATTACTAAATTAAACTTAAGTTTAATCTATTTAATAGTCTTATATAAAATAAAGTAATTTAGCTTTATTTTACTTAAAGGTTATTCTATTATATTAGGCTTAATTAGTATAAATTTTCTATACAGCCTTAAGTTATATCTATATTTTTACTGCTAAAATCCTAAAGATAAATAGGTTTATATTATCTATAAATC
Organism: Ilyonectria mors-panacis; assembly: GCA_002991585.1. Lineage (NCBI taxonomy): Eukaryota > Fungi > Ascomycota > Sordariomycetes > Hypocreales > Nectriaceae > Ilyonectria > Ilyonectria mors-panacis. The sequence goes on from PPHJ01000047.1 coordinate 183,158, forward strand.
TAATAATAATTACTCTTTAAGTCTTTTTAAGGTTTTTATAGAAGCTTATAATAAATAGAATAAAGAGTATTATTTATAGTAGTAATTTCTATAGTATTCTAACTTTAACTTTAAATAGCTTAAATACTATACTATTAAATTAAATCTATACTGTATATACTGTAAGATAGCTTATAAGCTAGTATAATAGCTATAGTAGGATATCTATTTTCTATAGAGCTATAATAAGCTTTTTATAGTCTACTAAATTAAAAGCTGTAATAAAGTTAGCTTAAAATAATAAGGTTATTTTACATTAGTTTTATACTATTTATACTGCTTTAACTATAACTATAAGAGCTAGCTCTATAGATCTTTTTATATAGTTACCTATTTAACTTTTAAATAGAAGCTTTCTTATTTCTACTTTAACTATAATATACTTTCTAACTACTATTTCTATAATTTTACCTATTATATTAAGTAGGAAAATAGATTTCTAGCTAGTAGCTATTTATTATTATTTAGGTATTTTATTTAGCTTTAAAATTACTATAATAAATATACTATAGAATTAAGTTAGAAAGTACTTAAGGGTAAAACTTATATTTATAATTATCTGTAGAATCTTTAAAAAGAGTTTTCTATAGGTTTTTAGAAATTCTATTAGAATACTATTTTTATTTAATACCTTTTAAAACTGAATACTTATAAGAGTTTTATAGATTTTATTAATCTCTATATAGATCTATATTAAGCCTATAATATTATTTAGTAGGAGGAGGTTATTTAAAATAGATAGAATATTACTATTATCTACTTATAGCTTTAAAAAGAATCTTATTACTAATATAGTTATTTTATCTATATAACTAGTTACTAGTCTGATATTATCTAGTTAGTTTAAAAGTAGAAGCTATAGTAAAACTAACTTAATTCTACTGTAAAGTTAAGTCTATTTCTTAATTTCCCAGAATAAAATAAGTTTTTATTCTGTTATTTTAGCTAGTAGGTTTCTTTAAGTAGCCTAATAGACTATATTAATATTTTAGTTCTATTAAATACAGACTGCTAGTAAATTATTCTAATTAGCTTATCAGTTAGTCTATTAGTACTTATAGTAGGCTTACTTAAGTTATCTAATTAAGATTATAATATTATAGTTCTACTATAGGTTTTAAATAGGCTTAGTGTATTTATATATTAGAAATAGTATAGACTGTAATAAGGTAAGGCTATTTAGCTATTTAAGCTATAACTTAATTAAGTTAGTTTTTAGTTTTAATAGAGCCTTCTAACTATTATAAGTAGATATAGACTTTATATTCTACTATCTATAAGTTAGTTATTTTCCAGCTTAAAGTAGGAGTAAATTTAAAGTTAAATATAATATATATAGAGTTAAGTTATAGTTACTATATAAAATAGTTAAAGCTATTAAGGTTATAGTTAGTACTTAAATACTAAAGATTAAGTTCTTTATTTATCTATATAAAGTTAAGAATACTATTATAGCTATTCTTAAATACTTTAGTAACTATACTATAAAGTGTAATAAGAGCAATTTAAAGCTAAATTACAACCTTAAGAAGGCTATTTATATTCTAAGATTATTATCTATAGTAGTCCTAAAGTAAGTAGTAAAAATTAAAATCTTTAAATAGAATAGTATAGTTATCTAGCTTAACTTTAATAAGAGCTTACAGTATAAAAAAGTTACTTCTACTATTTAAAGAGTTATATATAGATATTATTTAGTATTAGAGTTTAGTAAATATTATATTTATATAGTTTTTTATTAACTTAAAGATTTATAACTTAAGCCTATAGTACTTATAGATATAGAAAACTCTATAGCTACTATAGAAAACTATATAATAGTTTAATATATTTAGATATAATAGGGTATTAATTAGTTCTAACTGTACTACTTCTATTAGTATAATTATATTATATACAGTATATACCTATAGTATTAAATATATTAAAGTTAGCTTTTTATATATATTCTATAGGAGGATTTATATTAATTTTATAGAGGGAAAGATATATTACTAATAAAGTTTATAAGGAGTAATAATATACTTTTAGTATAGCTTTATATTAGTAATAAGCTATATAAGGTTTAAAGTTACTTATTAATTAATTTTATTAAGTAATTTAGTTATTTAGAGCTTTAAAATTTAAAGGGAGGTTTAAGAATTTCTATAAAAATAAACTTAAAGTATTAAGTATTATTATTTCTAAATCTTAAAGGTCTATAAAAGTATTTTTATTTTACTTTTTTTTAATATAGTTTTACTATAGAGTAAAATTAGCTTTATATTAAGTGGTTTTTTTTATAGAAAATATAGCAGTATAGAATTTTATTTTTCTTAGTAGAGCAGTTTTTATATACTATACTTCTATATTATCTATAGGTTAAATTTACTTTATATATTTAGATAATATATTTAAATTTAAAGTAGGAAAAATATTATATAGGCTAAAAGCCTTCTTTAAATAGCTTATAGTTATAGAGTTTAATATTAAGTAGTAGTTTATTATTATATAGGCAGTTAGTATTTTAAATTAAGGCTATATATAGAATTAAATTTACTTTTAAATTAAGCTTAAATTAGCTTTTAATCTTTTTAATCTATATAATTTTAATATTATTTATATATTTAATATTAATAATAAGTTTATTTATATTATTTAGTATAGCTATAAGTTAAATTCTTTTTACTATTATTCTAAATATTAGGCAGGCTAATATAGCCTTCTTACTAAAGGCTATACTTACTTAATTATTATTATATATATAGCTTTAGCTTTATTTATATATTAAGAATATTAAAACTATATCTCTATTTAGAAGGTATCTTACTGTAATAATATTATTATTATCTTAAGCTTTATTTATAGCTACTATAGTATCTCTTAGAGTTTTACTCTTTATATTTAGAGGGATATTATAAGTTTAAACTGTAACTTTATATTTAGCTTAACTCTAAATTAACTGCTTACTAAAGTTAGTATATAATAGAATTAGACTTTAAATAGCTATAAATATATAGAAGAATTAGAATAAATTACTTATAGTAGTAAGTACTATAGTAAGAGTAGTTATAATAGCTATTATAACTACTTTAGCAATTTTTACTGTTATTTGCTCTTTTATAGTAGAAGTTATAGTATTAGTATAAATATATATTTTATATATATCAGTATAGGCCTAGATAATAGTTTAAATCTATTTAAAAAGGTTAAAAGGGATAATTCTAGTAATAGTATTATATACTTTCTTTTTAATATTATTAGCTAGTATATAAGCTCCTTTCTTAATAAGTTTAGTATTAGTCTATATTATATATTAATTTGTATTTATAAGGAAGTTATACTAACTGTACTTAAGGCTAATATAGCTAGAATTAATTGCTATTAGTAATACTATTGTACTTTAACTATAAGCTTAATATACTATTAGTTTTAGTTTAAAAGAGGTCTATAGAGTTCAAATTAAATATTAAAATAGTTTTTAAAGGTAATTTAGAGCTGTAATAGTAAATATCAGCTTAATATTATAAAAGTTAAAGTAAACTAATAGTTATTAATAAATTCTATTATAGAAAGCTAAAAACTATTTTAAGTTTTAAAGTTTATTCTTATTAATTTATATTACTTTAATAAAGAAACTATCTTATTAAAAAAGTAGCTACTTATAGTATAAATATAACTATTTTTCATAGATATAGTAAGTAATTTTAATACTATTAGAAGTTATAAGATAGTAAAAAAATAAAATAAAATATAAATAAAAAAATATTTTTATAAAGAATATAAGAATAAAAGATAAAATAAGGGATAAAAAGTAATAGTATATAAGATAATATAATATAGTATATATTAATAGTGTATATAGATAAAAAAGAAAGAAATATTCTACAGAGAAAGTTCTTTTTTTATAGATAAATTCAGCTAGCAGATATATAGATATAAATATAAAAATAATACTATTAGAAAGCCTAGACATTCAGCTTTAAGATAGTATATATATATGTTTCTATAGGTTTTCTAATTGCTAAGTAATCTTAATTCCAAATTATAGAGAAATTAAAAGTAATTACTTATAAATTAAAATACTTAATTTCTAAGCTAAAATAGATTAATAAGCTAAATTAAATTAATTAATTATACAGTATAAATCGTGTTATTAATACTGTATTTTAATATTATATTAAAAGATTTTATTTAGAAAATTTAAGCTTATATTTAAGCTTAAATCCTAACTAATAGAAGTTATATATATATATATTTATATATTTATTAGACTTTAATAAATACTATAGTAAGTACTAATTAATAGTATTTTAAAATATACTATTAGTTTTTTATTTAAGAATTAATAAATATATTTTAACTTAATAATTTAGTTTAGTTAGTATTACTTATTAATATATATTATACTTATATTTTAATACTATTAGATTTTATAGTTATTATTATAATATAAGTATAGAGTTATTATTTTAAAAGAATTATATTATAATTCTTACTAAATAAAATTTAATATATCTTTTAATAAAAAGTATAATAAAAATATTTTAAAATACTTTAAATTATAAATAAGATTCTCTTATTAATATATTTTTTATTAAACATAGTTAGATTTCTATTTCTTAAGATATATATAGTAAAATAGAGAAATAAAATAGAAAATAATTACTATAGTATTAATATAATATTTTATATTAAGTTTTTAATAGTTAATTTAAATAAGCTATTTAATATTATACTTAAAGTCTTAAAGTAGTAATAAAAGTATTAAAATAACTTAAAATAAACTAAAAGAATTTAAAGTACTTTATACTTTTTAATTAAATTATAATAAGTTATATAAATAAGTAAGTATAGTTTATAGTTAAACTGAATTTCTTTAATATATTTACTATTTTTATAATTATTTATAAAGTTAAAATATACTCTTAATTATTAAAATTTAGTTTTTACTATTAAGGTTTATAGATAATAATATTATTTTTTTAACTTTAGTTAGCTATAAACTCTAAAGTAACTACTTTCTCTATTATATATATCTTTTTTATATAGAAAATTAAGCTTTTTAAAATAAACTAACTAGTTTTTTTTTACAGTTATATATTTATTTATTTTATTATTTTTATTAATAGTATATTATTTTTTACTCTATAAAATTATAGTTACTATTAATTCTATATTAAAAACTTAACTATTAAAATTAATATAACTAATATTAAGCTATTTATTAATTTAGAAAAATATTAAAATATATACTATAAAACTCTTAATACTAAATAGTATTTAGTTATATAGTTTTATACTATTATTATCCTACTATCTATATATTCTTCTATTAGAATAAACTATAAAATTATCTATAAAGAGTTTAAAGCTATTTTAAAATAAATACTTAAGCTATTAATATATATAGTAATATACATTAAATAGTTTAATACTATTAGACTATTATAGTATAAAGCTTATAGCTAAAGAAATACTTTTTAAGATTATATTATTTTAATTAAATTTAATACTTATAGTAGTTTTCTTATTATTAATAAGCTTAATTAAAAATATAATATATTAATAATTAGTACTAAGTTTTATATATTTAAGCTATTATAGTACTTATATATAAAAGATATAATTAAGTAGAATAAGCTATTATTCTTAATATAATAAATCTAAATAGATACTATTATTAATAAAAATACTAAAATTATAATATAGAAGGCTTTTTATTAGTTAGTATCTTATTATAAAGTCTATACTAAAAACAAACTATACATTATTATATTTATATAAAAATAAAAAGTATTTTATAGTATTTTTAAAAGTAAACTAAATAAGATTTTAATATAGATACTAATTAACTATTAAAGTTAATATAGTTACTATATACTATTTAATAAATTATTTTAATTAGTAAGAACTTTTTTTTAAAAAAAAAGAGTAAATAGAACTTTAAAGAGTTATTTAGCTTTTTTTTAAAGCTTAAAGATATTATTAATAAGATATAGCTATTTAGGTTTTTATATTATATAAAAAAGATAAATAGTATTAAAAAGTTATATTTTACTATTAAAGTAATAATATATAAAGGTTATTAAGTTATATTAAAAATTTATAAAATAGTTTAATTTTACTTTCTTTTTATTATATAAATTCTTTATAAAAAGAAAAATTAATAATATTAAATATTAATAAAAAAATTTTTTAAAATAGTTACTATTTTACTTACTTTATTATAAAAAATCTTTAAGTCTTTAAATACCTTATTAAATAGATACTAATTATACTATTAAATTTTAATTAATACTTTATACTTTTAATAATTTAGTTAGTAATATATTTAATACTTAAAAGAGGTTTTTTATTATAAGTACTACTAAAGTTTAGATTTTAAATCTATATAGAGATTTAAACTTATATTTTAATTAGATATTTTTTAATATAATATTAATTTTAACTATAAAAGTACTTTATACTATAAATTTCTTATAGCTAGCTTTAACTTATTCTATTTAATAATAGATTTAGTTTATAAGCTTAAAGTAGCTATAAAAGATTATATTATAAATAATACTTTCTAAAGAGTTTTTTTAATATAATATATAAACTACTAAATCTTATTAAATTTAAATTTAATTAATTTTTAAGATATTAATAGTATATTTAAAATATATATTTTATATTTTAGTAATATTATATAAGTTTAGTTATATTAATATTATCTTTTTAATAGATTATATAAAAAAATACTATTTATATTAGTATTACTTCTAATTATAAAAAAGATATTAATTTAGTCTATATTAAATTTTTTAGATTTATATATTTACTCTTTTTTAACTTAAGTTAATATTGATTTCTATAGAATATAATACTTATAATATTAAACTTATTATTATTTATATACTATCTACTAAAGAAATAACTATATAAAAATACCTTTCTATTAATAAATATATATTAGTTTAAAATAAAATAGAATATAACTTTTAATTTTTTAAGTATATTAATATTATATAGCTATAAATAAAGCTAAAAAGCTTACTTTAATATATATTATTATAGATATTTAAATTTACTATTCTATTTTAAGCTCTATTAATTTAGAAACTTATTAAGATTTAAAAGAATCTTATAAGTAATTATACTATATAATAAAAAGAATAGATATTTAAATAGAATTAGAAAAAAGTACTATATTAAATAGTATTAAGTTTAATAAGTAAATAAAGAATATTTTAATTTTAAGTAAAAATAGAATAGTTTATAAGTTTAAATAGATATTAAACCTCTATAAAAATAACTTTCTAGCTTAAGTTTATACCTACTAATACTTAAAGAAAGCTCTTTCTGTTAATTTGCTTATATTAATATCTATATAAATTAAGTACTTTTTATAATCTATCAAATTACTATTTAAAAAGAAGATTAACTTTTTAAAGTATATTAATATAAATATATAACTTTTTATTAAGTCTTAACTAATTAAGTAATATAAAAAATACTATATTATACTTAATACTTTAAACTAAATATTAAGTAGTATAATAAGTTAACTAAGATATTAATATTCTTAAGTTTTTAAAAAAAAAGTAAGTTTAGTTTATATTAAAGAAAATTAACTATTTAGTTTTAAAAAGCTACTATTTACTTATATAATACTTTTTTTAGAATTTAGTTAGAATTAGTAAAGTTTAAATTAAATAGAAAGTTAGTTAAAAAAATATAATACTAACTATATATATTAAGTATTATTAAGTATACTAACTTTAATTTAATTTAAATAAATTAATAATTTTAACTATAATTTTAAGCTTACTATTTTATAATATAAATATAGCCTTTAGAGCTTAGTAGTTAAAAGCTAAAAACTCTTCTTAAAGAGGTTATTAGTTTGAATTTAGCTTAAGATATAATTCTTATAATTATACTTATAACTACTAGCTTTATTTTCTAGTAGAAAAGTTAGTTTATATAGAGGTTAAACTTAAAATTTTAACTTACTAATTAAACTTAAAGCTATAAAGCTAATTAGTTTTTAGTCTAGTAGTTCTAAAAGTAAATTAGCTAACTTACTATAAGAGGCTAATTTACAGTATATATCTATACTACTAAAGAATAAATAACCTCTCTATCTAAAGAAATAAAAAAATTAAAAGAATAGAAAGTTAAAGTGCTTTAAGATATAAGAAATAGCTAGAGGTATTAAGATTACTAGTTACAGATTTATTGAGTCTACTATACTCTATAGTAACTCCTTATAAATATATAGAGTAGTAATATTAAATAGAAGAGGTAAGGTTTTTATTTAATATTTAGATATATAGTTTTTCTTTATTTAATAAAAATTATAGGAGTTCTATAGGCCTTAATAAAGGTAAATAGTATATATAAAATTAATTAATTAATATAAATATAGCTTTATAAATATTAGTTACTTATTAAAAAAAAAGAACTAGCTATTATAGCTCTTAAAGTACTAATAATATATTTAAGTCTTTTAAAAAATATAAAAGTATATACTTCTTTATTAATACTTTAAGTAAAATATTTTATATTAAATAATTATCTCTTATAATTTAAATTCCTAAGAAAAAAATAGAAAAAAGCTGGGTTATTAATTAACTTACTAAATATTTTTAATACTTAAATTTATTACTTATTAATAGAAAATCCTAATTAATATAAAAATAAAGTATTATAACTAAAAGAAATATTATTTTTATATTTAAATTATACTAATTAAAGTGTTTACTATTTATATAGCTATTTATAAATTATAAGTTTAACTAAATAGTTAAAATATTAAGTCTATAGTTAGCTATAAAGCTTACTCTTACTTTAATTAATATATATTATATTTTACCTTTCTATTTTTATAATATTATAGTTCTTATTAAGTAAGATTATTAACTATAAATAGTAAGATTATTAACTGTAAATAGTAAGATTATCTACCGTCGTTGGGAACGCTAGGGCTGACATCACATGCCTTCGGAACCGGTTTGCAACGCCGTCGCAGCCCGGGCTAGTGATTGGTTATCCATGCGCCGTAATGTTTGTGGGGCGGACTTGCTGGCGCGGCTGACCCGGCTACCCCAGTTTTAGGCTGCTGATTGGGGAGCCAATCGAAATGGAGCTGCTGCTTGACTCTGCCTCACTCTAGCGCCCTCCTCCCTGCCGCTCTACTGTTCACCGGCGTTTGTGGGATACATCCGGCGCCGTGAAAATCCGTGAGAATAGGTACCGAAAGCGCTGCCGCATCTAGCTGCAGATGTATCGGGAGGTGTACAACCATGCCAGAGTCCTAATTGCGGCACTCTGGGCTCCCGATGCTCGGTGCTGCCGACATCTGCGGTAGCAGATATTCTCGTCCAGCAGGCGTGATTCTCGTTCGTTGACGCTGATTGGTAGGTTGTCTTCGTGGTATCCGGGCGGATTGTGGCGTCGCAGGATCCAGCTGAGGCACCGACGAACGTGTGCCCAACGAGGCTCTGCCCTAGATCCTCTCCCTCATCCGCTCCGTTCTCGATCCTCCAAGGTCATAGTGTTAGTGTTCAACATCGTCAGCACTTTTATCTGTCCGCAACAACCGCATTATCCCTACTGTTTGACCTGTTCAACGACTCCAATCGAACCTGGTACAGCAGGCCCCCTCAACCGAAGCACCGGCCCGCATTCGCAACCACGACGACTGCATTCCTCCATATCTACCTCGACGGAAGTAGACTCAGAACAAATCGGTGTTTGCATCCACCAAACCTATGCCTCGAAACCTTCCTCCAAGCCAAATCCGAGATCCCCCTAGCTACGACCGCGAGGCATAGTGGCCATCCTCCCTCTAAGGCTGACGCCGCTCCGTCCTTCCTCGAAATCTTACAACTGCGCCCTTGTCGACGAGATTCAACAATGCGTCTTATCAATGTAGAAACATTGAGATTAGAAACGTTTATCGACGACAAAATCCCACAATACGCCATATTGTCACATACCTGGGGAGCCGACGGAGAGGAGATATCCTTCGAGGATATACAGAAGGGGGAGATTGAGAAACCGGGGAACGGGACGGAGAAATTGAAGGGATGCTGCAGCCAAGCTAAGGAGGATCATCTTAAGTATGCTTGGATCGATACCTGCTGTATTAACAAGGAGAGCTCCAAGGAACTTGACGAGGCGATCAACTCTATGTTCCAGTGGTACAGGAAGGCCCTCATTTGCTACACCTACCTTTCAGATGTCCCCCATGAGGATGATCATTGGAACCCGAGATCGAAATTCTCCTCCAGCCGTTGGTTCCAGCGAGGATGGACCCTACAAGAGCTTCTGGCCCCTGAGGAACTACGTTTCTACGACCGAAAATGGACCCTAATAGGAACAAAGGCAACCATGTCTAACGCGATTGAGGCAATTACCGGTATTTCTCGGAAGTTCCTACTGGGTTGGGAGGATTTCCGCCAGGCGAGCGTGGCGCAACGCATGTCCTGGGCGGCGAAACGAAAAACCTCTAGAAAGGAAGATACCGCATACTGCCTCCTAGGAATCTTCGATGTTACGATGCCAATGATCTACGGCGAAAGCAACCGAGCCTTGAGCCGGCTGCAGCAGGAGATAATGAAGAATACTGGGGACCATTCCATTCTGGCATGGGGTCTTGACACCGCGGAATACACACCAAGCAAATCGGCAAATGTTATATCCGCAGGGATTCTAGCCACTGCTCCATCAGACTTCGCCAACTGCAGACGTATTGTTCTAAGGAAACAAGACGCAACGCCCGTCAATACATTCGACATTTCTGGCGGCCGTCTCCGGATCTACCTCCCTCTACATACAACCTCAGCTGGAGAGATATATGGCTTGCTAAATTGCGGTCCGGAGCATAATACAGATCAAGTTGTGGGAATCCCCATCCACAAGGCTGTATCTGGCGCAGCACCTGATGAGTACCTCAGACCGCAAGGACGTTACTCAGTCTTACTTCCGAGGACTGCGCTCAGTATTTCGACCAAATATATTCATATCCAGATGGAGCGTCAAAGCTGGGCGCACAAGGCAATGGGCCGGCGGCTCTGGCTCCATATAGACGCACACCAGAAAATCAAAATGAAGCTGGAGGAAGAGTATCCCCCAGTCCGCTGGGAGAAAGGGCGCGCCCTGATTGCGGAAGCAAGCGACAAGGACGGGCATATCACGCGACGATGTTTGGCTCGATTCCGCACTCATGGCGAAGGAGCGCAAGACGTCATAGTAGTGCTCGAGTTTGAGCTACACGGATTGCAGCCACGAGCTCGCTGCCACGTGATGACATTGTCCAGAGGTACTGCCTTAGAGGATTTATCACAGAATCTCATTTTCATGAGGCCGGAAGCCTTGGGGAAGCAGGCGGCCAGCATTGGCAACCTCCACGTAGAGGTAACTGTGGAAGACGAGCAGGTTGCGCAGGAGCCAATGTTGATTGTCAGGCTAGCTCCAGCATCCAGCTCACTGGAAGTCCCCGTGGATGCGAACTTGGAGCTATACCAGGTAAACCTGAAGCTCGAGTTTATGAGGATTTTGCAAGAAGAAGACCAGGTCCGTCTGGAGACGAAACGATTGGCCCAGCAGAAGGACGAGGAGATGGCTGCCTTAGATCAGATGAGGGAACGCCTGGCAGTAATAGAAGAACATTTGAGGAAGTTGGGTGAGGAGAAGAGAGCATTATCCGATGGGGTAGAGAAAGGGGTTCAACAAGTGGATCAACTCACGAATAGACTCAATGAGGCCAGGCAACAGCAAGACGAACGGTCGGGACGAGAATCAGAAATACAACGGCGTCTGGATGAGCTCGAGACAAAACGGGGTCCCGGGAACTGGCTTGAGACGCTTATCAAGACGCTGCTCAATGCAGGCAAAAATTAACGGCGGTTTGAAGGATGTAGGAGATTCTGACTCGGATCGTGCGCAGTTATCAAAGGCAGGGGAGAGTAGACACAACATCGGCGGCCAGATACCCGCTCTCGTGGGCCGCGACGAACGGCCACAAAGCTATCACCAAGCTGCTGCTCGAGAAGGGCACCGACATCGAGACTAAGAATAAGGATGGCCACACGCCGCTCTTGGAGGCTGCACTCAACGGGCACGCGGCCATGGCGAGGCTACTGCTCGAGAAGGGTGCCGACATCGAGGCGAAGAACAAGAATGGCACACACACCGCTCTCGTTAGCTGCACTCAACGGGCACGCGGCCATGGCGAGGCTACTGCTCGAGCAGGGCGCCGACATCGAGGCGAAAGACAAGGATGGCGACACGCCGGTTTCGTTGGCTGCAGCAAAGGGGCATGAGGCCGTGGCGAGGCTACTGCTCGAGAAGGGCGCCATCATCGAGGTGAAGAACAAGGATCCTCATGAGCGCAAGGGTAGCGGCGTCGGTCTGGGACAAGGGCCACCTCCTCCTGCTGGACGATCGCCACCCCGCTGCGGAGTCCCTGGCCACCCTCCACCCGGGCCATCCGCACCCTCTAAGCCCATGTTTGGCCTGCCCCTGAACCGTCTCTACGAGCGAGACGGCTTGGTCGTACCTATGGTCGTATATCAGTGCATTCAAGCGGTGGACTTATACGGCCTCCATGTCGAAGGCATTTACCGACAATCCGGGTCCATGGCTCATATCCAAAAGCTCAAGAACATGTTTGACACAGGTATGTATCGCAATGCCAACTCGGTGAGTTGGACCATGACTGACAGCAGAACAGAGTCTTCTAGCCCAGCTCTCGACTTTAGGAATCCCGAGAACTTCTATCATGATGTCAACAGTGTTACGGGCCTATTGAAGCAGTTCTTCCGTAATCTTCCCGATCCGCTCCTCACCATCGAGCACCACGACAGCTTCATCTCCGCAGCCAGTGAGTGCCCTTAGTATCTCGGTCCCATCTGACACAATGGTGCTAACATCTGCCCCTAGAACACGATGACGACACTGTCCGTCGTGAATCTCTCCACGCCATCATCAACAGCCTCCCTGACCCTAACTACGCCACCCTCCGTGTCCTTACTCTTCACCTCTACAGAGTCATGGACCAGTCTCACACCAACCGCATGAACTCACACAACCTTGCCGTCATCTTTGGTCCCACACTCATGGGCACCGGCCCCAGCACCGCCATCGCCGACTGGGGCTGGCAGATCAAGGCCATCGACACCATCCTGCAGAGCACGCTGCAGATCTTTGACGAGGACTAGACTTGACATGATGAACCAACTACATCTCGAGTTGTTTGACAAAGGGAGGGTCTTAATGGTGCAAAGGGAGAACGCAGCCAAACACGGGGGTTCTCCACAAAGAGAACTTGCTGGACGAATTCATCGGCAACGGCATCACCGACATTGGTTTCCATTTTCTGCAGCATATCTACCAAAGCTCTCTAACACTATGCTTTCTAAGTTCACGAAAGCTCAAAAACTCGTCCTTCCTCGAGTTTTCAACCCAGAGGGGGGTGTCCATTGCCACCTTATTGACGATGATCTCGACGAAGACAACTTTCCGAAACAACTAAAACAGCCGCGCTATGTGGCAACTGGAGGTTTTGGTACCGTGTACGAGGTGCAAGGATCGGAAGCATATGCACTGAAGCGATTCAGCAGAGGAGATACGTTTCCGGAAACGAGGGAAACGATGAAATACATCGAGAGTGAACTGAAGGTCCTAAAGAGGTTGGGCGACGACCGAAGCCGTCATTTTGTCAAGCTTATCGGGAGCTATACGGCCCCGCCTGAGGTCGGTTTGATCATATCTCCTTTCGCTGATAGCGACTTGGCCGAGTTCTTGTTTAGGATTCCGGAGTTGCCTGAGAAGCGCCCCTTGCTGTGGACATTTTTCGGTTGTCTATCGAGCGCACTTGATCACATGCACAACACGCTCGATATTCGGCATAAAGATATCAAGCCCCAGAACATCCTGGTTCGTGGCGATAATGACGGGGTGATGTGAATACAAGGGTGTTCCTCTTCCTTTTGTCAGACTGTATTTGGGTGTGCGCACACTCCTAGCTATTGAATTGAACCACCTTGTTATCTCAATGTACTACGATCTTCTGTGATGACCCCGAACAGGTTATGAGCCCGGATTTTCGAAGCTATCCACGATCAATTGATATCACTAGGTCCCTCCGCACGACGCAGCCACGATACAGCTGTCGCTGAGGCGATAATCGAAGCACCCGCGCTATGACTACGTGTTGAAGCTGGATGACTAAGAGGTCCGGTCTGCTGGTGACTCGGATGTGGATACTATGTAACTCGACTGTGTTGTGCTCCTCCTCTGGACATACAACTTAGACCTTTCAAGATTTATTGACTTTACATCAACATTATGTCCTCAACATTCTCAACAGATTATGAGCCCGGAAGGCATACTGACCCCCCTATTTACCACCTGACGTTTTGAATGAGCGTAAAATGGTTGTCATTGTGCTTGGAGAGTACGTCATCATGACACTGGCACTCCGGTAATTATGAACACGGTAGCTCCAAATAAAAGAAGAACGAATGGACAAGGATTGGAAAAAGGACCCAATCACTAAAAGGTGATCCCTCTATCATGCTTGCCTCCCGAGGTGCGTGGCGTGAGCACGAGGGCTTCAGGCCCCTTCCCCCCAATCGCCATTGTTCAAAATGGACACTACTAGTAAGCAGGCCAGTTAGCAGATTGGGAAGAAGGCGGTCTGTGCCGACCGACATCTTCCAGAAGCAGAGGCAGCTGAAATCATATGTAAAAGCTGGCCTGTTTCCAAGAGAACGAACATTCCGAGTGAGTCTGGTAGCTGCAAGTGAGCACCTGGTTTGCATAGAATAAGATTAGACTTTTGTTGGATTGTGACCCTGTATTACGAAACCTCTGATAGATCGATATCCTGACCTTAGTCAGAAGGGGGGGTGAGATGACATAAAACCCCTCTCGAGAAAAAAGAGAGGGCCGGAGGCATCCTAGATGGAGAGAATAAACAGATTCAAGATCCACACCCTATTGAGCATTAATCCCTGGATCGAATGTGCCGTACGCTATCCAACAACTTTCAATTCGACACCCAGCCAATGGGGTCGCCGAATAATCCACTGAACCGATATAAAGTTGATTTTGGCTTGGCTTGACGCCTACCAAAACTTGTCTCAACTCAATATTTCGATTCCACCTCCAGAGTGCGATAAGACGTACACGCATAGCAACCGGCCTTCGCGTCTCGAAGCACGCGTCTAACGAGCACGCGTCGAGCTACCATAACAGCTATAGGAGTCCCATTCACGGTGGGAACTCCTGGTCTGGTGCGATGCGGGCCGCACTGCGCTTCATGCCGAACCTTAACTAAAATTCGGTGTCTTTGTGAAGGCCGGCGAAGGTGGTCGAAGCGCCCGTCACGGTCCCGCAATTTTTAGATATACGTTCGAATTGGGAAGAGTGATATGTAGCTTGAAGTGGCGACTCCCTGTTCCCACGGCTCTCTCTTAGAGGTGGTCTCGGGATTGTGACATGGGTGGATGCAAGGACTCGGGGATTCGGGGCCGTATTTGCATTTCAACGTGGCTCGCGATTGGCCCTACTCCTTCCACGACCATCAATATTTTTGCAACCTCATTATTGCACCAGCTAATCAGGACATATGGCGTGGCTTTTTCGAATGTTAAGGTAGGTGCTCCTATTCTTATCATTGGCCAGATAGCTCCGTGATTCAGGGAGAGACAAGCCTCCCCATCCTTTGACGGTTCCACTTAGCCGTGGCCTGCCATATCGGCAAGGGAGGTGGCTGGATTTGGGTCAGAAACGGCGGACCAAGACAGTTTAGCGGGACGGCAAGGGCTTTATAGCCGGCAGAAAAGGTACCTACTTGTCTAGTCCTGAGGCAAGAAATGGCCACCATTTTCCAGGAGGAAACCGCCGAACGTTGTGGACTTTACACGCAGAAGAAAATAGTGTTCTCCTTGCACTTACGATGGAAGGGTGGCTTCTTCGAATCGAGAGATGGTAAATGTTGGCATGGTTCTTCTTCTGGTATTTAATACGATTAATAAGTGTGAGGGGTTTATCGTTAGTGGTGATGGGGTTCTGCGGTGTTTCGGCGGTCGAGCTCTCGTAGCGCGCGCCTTTTGTCAACACGAGTTGGGAGAGGTTATCCCAAAAGTGTGGAGGAGGACGTGAAGGATGGTCGAGCTTGCGTTTCTTCGTAACCTGTTGAGTAGCTCCACCCGAGAGCTCGCTTGACCCTTGTCGCTTCTGTAGGCTTCTGCGCTTTGTCGAGGAGAACAGAAGATCGTGTAGCACGAGCATCCTCGGCGGTTTGGAATGGTCAACGGGTAGGTGCAGGAGCTAATTACTTATGCCTGTGTCGAAGGGGAATTGCAGGAAGCTTATGTGGTCGGAGCCATCCGGAGTGGAGCTGTTATCGATAAGCTTTCCCCTCTTTGGTGGCCTGCATGATGTCGGGTAAACTGTGGGCCAGTTATTCCTGGAGGGCCAGCTTGCTATGGACGTCAAGAGCCAAGTGCGCGTGACGCCGACGGTCGGGACAAGTCGTTTTCAGAGGACCCGCCTGACACCCACTCCAGCACGAGCAAATGAGTGGCCGCAGTTACCCGCTCAAGGCAGACAGCTGAGCGCTGGTGATATTTTTAGGGTACGCTTCAATATGGGGTCAGCTGCCCTAACCACACCAAAAGACGCCATTTTGTTTCGAATGCTTTACACCATCCCCCTCGCTGATCAAGAAACGGTTTCTCTCCCAGGTCAAGGGCCAACAAAGAGGGTGCGTCAACGGGACTCTCATCCGGAGCCACCATGTTTCCAAGATGGCTGAACCCTCAGAACTCTCGGATCTCTTTGATTGGCAAATCCACCCTACCACCCCTGCCTCGGATGCCTAACGGATCCTGGTCAAGCGCCGGCTTGATTAATAATGCGACATTTGAGAGTGAGATTAAACTTGACGACAACACACCTCGTTCATGCCCCTTCCACAAATGTCTTCGCGAGACACCACCCACAGCTATGCCGAATTCTCATGACTATACAGTTGGCTGGATTTGCGCTATTGTAACGGAGTATGTTGCTGCAAAGGCCTTTCTCGACGAAGAGCACGAAGGTCCTGAATCTGTGTCCATAAATGATAACAACGACTACACACTAGGCAAGATTGGGAAACATAATGTCGTTATTGCCGTTCTTCCCCACGGGGAGTACGGGATAGCGTCCGCTACCAGCGTCGCGAGAGACATGCTTCATAGTTTTCCTAACATCAGAATTGGATTAATGGTCGGCATCGGCAGTGGTGTACCTAGTCTCAAGAATGACATCCGTCTTGGAGACGTCGTGGTGAGTGCTTCTAGCAACGGAAAGGGCGGTGTGTTCCAGTATGACTTCGGAAAGGCCATACAAGATCAAGAATTTCAAGAGACGGGATTCTTGAATCAGCCACCCTCGACTCTGCGAGCAGCCGTGAATGGACTTATGGCGCACTATGAGGGCGAAGGGCATCAGCTTGAGGAATCTATCAACATCATTTTGGAGAAGAAACCGAGACTACGGAAAAAATACAAACGGCCGGAACCGAGCACTGATCGACTATATCGTCCTGGGGTACTTCACCCGCTGAAAGACGAGTCCGGCTGTGCAACAGCTTGTGGCAATAATTCATCGACCCTGATACTGCGAGCCGAAAGGGCTGAAGATGAAGATAATCCGTCGATCTACTATGGTCTAATCGCTTCAGCGAATAGGCTAATGAAGGACGCTTTGATCCGGGATGCACTTGCGATGAAAAAGGATGTTCTCTGCTTCGAAATGGAAGCAGCTGGTTTGATGAACCACTTTCCCTGTCTGGTTATTCGTGGCATCTGCGACTACTCTGACTCACACAAAAACAAGGAGTGGCAAGGATATGCAGCGATGACAGCCGCGGCGTACGCCAAAGATCTACTCCATCGTATTCCCCCAAATAGGATTGAAGCTGAGAAGAAGATCAGCGAAGCCATCTCTGGTCAGTCTAACTAGGGCTCCTTCCTTGCTTATTATATTGTGCCTCGATTGCTAAGTATCAGCTTAGCAGACTTACGGAATGAGGTCTCAGCTACATCTAGGAAGGTTGATACAATTATTCATCATCAGCGGACACTGGAGCACAAATACATCTTGGATTGGCTCACGCTAGTCAACTATGGTCCTCAGCAAAGTGACTGTATTGGAAGGCGACAGCCCGGAACCGGCAAATGGCTCCTCGATACAGTACAGTTCCGCACTTGGCGTAACATCCGCAGTCAAACTTTATTCTGTCCAGGTATTCCAGGCGCTGGTAAAACAATTCTTACCTCGATCGTGGTCGACAATTTGGAAACACTGTTCCAGGATGACAGGAATGTCGGTATTGCATACGTTTATTGCAACTTCCGGCGCCAAGACGAGGAAACAGTCAGGGAACTTCTGGCGAGCCTTCTTAAACAGCTGGCTCAAAGCCTGCCGACTCTCCCAGAGATGGTGAAATCGCTCTACGACAAGCACAAGGACAAGAAGTCACGACCCTCATTGGAGGAAATCTCGACTACCCTCCAATCTATAGCCAAACTCTATTCAAGAGTCTTTGTTCTCATTGATGCGCTTGACGAATGTCGAGAATTCGATGGCAGTCGGACGAGGTTCCTAGCGGAGATCTTCGAGCTGCAAGCCAAGTCCGCAACCAACATCTTCGCGACTTCGAGATTTATACCCCATATCACAGAGCTATTCGAAGACAGCATTTCACTAGAAATACGTGCTATAGATGAGGATGTGCGGAGATACCTCCACAACCACATGTCACGATTTCCAGCTGTCGTCCGTCGTAGCTCAGAACTTCAAGAGGAGATCACAAGTGGGATAGTTCACTCGGTCGAAGGGATGTGAGTAGCTTCTTTCTGAAGATAAGAACATGTCGCTAATGTGCACAGGTTCCTCCTTGCCCAGCTTCATCTTGAATCTCTAATCGAAATCGACAAGCCGTCGGTTAAAGCCGTACGTAGCGCTCTTGGGAAACTACCAAGCGGATCAGATGCGTACAACCATGCGTACGAGACGGCGATGGAGCGAATCGAAAAGCAGGTACCAGGCCACCGAGACTTTGCTAAGCAGATTCTATCATGGATTACCTGCGCAAAGAGGCCGCTAACTACTGTAGAGCTTCGGCATGCTCTCGCTGTAGAAGTTGGCACGGTAGAGCTTGACGAGGATGCGTTACCAGAGATTGAAGACATGGTTGCGGTGTGTACTGGGCTAGTCACGATCGACGAACAAGGCGACATCATCCGGTTAGTCCACTACACGACGCAGCAATACTTCGACAAAAACCGAGAAAAATGGTTTCCGAACGCAGAAGCTGATGTCACAACAACTTGCATTACCTACTTGTCATTCGACGTCTTTGAGAGCGGGTTTTGTCCAACCGATTAAGAATTTGAGGAGCGATTGCGGTTACATTCATTATACCACTACGCTGCACATTACTGGGGCGACCATGCTCGCAGGGCTACAAATCTCTGCGAGGGAGTTCTTGACTTTCTTGAGTCTGGCCTGAAGCTAGAGTCGTCAATTCAGGCACTAATGGCGACCAAACTAGCCCCAATGCAATCAGATTACAGTCAGAATGTTCCAAAGCAAATGGCAGGACTGCACTTAGCGGCCTACTTCGGGGCCATGAGGGAGACACAAATCCTACTTTATGCCAATATTCCAGACCTGAAGGACAGTTACGGTCGGACACCAGCATCGTATGCATCCATGAATGGTCGTGGGGCCGTCTTGGAGCTACTTATTGAGAGAGGTGCCGAAGTCGACTCGGAAGATTGTGAAGGACGAACGCCGCTATCGATTGCAGCCGCGATGGGACATGAGGCCGTTGTCTGGCTCTTGCTTAGAAACGGCGCCGACATTGACTTAGAAGATCGTCACGATCAAACGCCGCTATCCCATGCATCGGAAAACGGACATGAGGCTCTCGTTCGTCTACTGCTTGAGGAAGGTGCTGAAGCAGACCTAGAAGATTGTGACAGACGAACGCCTCTATCGTTTGCAGCCGAGATGGGATATGAGGCTGTTGTCCGGCTCCTACTTGGAAACGGTGCTGAAGCTGACTCAAAAGATTGTCTTGGCCGAACGCCGTTATGTTATGCATCGGAAAATGGGCATCGGACTACCGTCCATCTACTGCTTGAGAACGGCGCCGAAGTCGACCCAAAATGTTGTTACGGACAAACGCCGCTATCGTTTGCAGCCGAAGGTGGGTACCTGGCAATTGTCCAGCTACTAGTCAACAACGGCGCTAGAGTCGACTCCAAAGACAGTGGCAGGTATAGAACTGGTCAAACACCGCTATCAGTTGCAGCCCGTCAGGGGCACATCGCCGTCGTTCAGCTACTTCTCGAGAATGGTGCTGAAGCTTGCTCAAAAGACAACCGCGGTCGCACTCCGCTAACATATGCAATCGACTATGGACACGAGGACATCGCACAGCTCCTACTCAAAAAGCACAGTCCCCAAACATTGGATAATGCTCCTCCCATCCCTTCATCCGAAGGTACTGCGCAACAACGATCCGTGCAGGCATCGTTCCCAACATACGATATCTCGATTCCTAGCAAAACATCGTATCGAAAACGGCCGAATCCCGACGCTGACACACTGTCTCCTGACATTCCTTCAAAATCGTCACGCCATTGAGCGACCACATATGAGCCGACAAATCCTTCGGTGGTAGCTGCATATGGGTTCAGCCACATGAGGAACGTCCGAGCTACAGCCTGATCTCGATTCTATTGTAGCGTTCCCCTGAGACTCATCCAACCGGTTGCTTCGAGTCTGATAACCCTAAGAAAAAATTTGAAAGTTAATCGATAGCAGTCTTTGATGAAGAATAAGAACTCTCACTTGATTTGCAGCCTCCTCCCAAGCGATCACGTTCCCTGCGGAAGCAACTTTACACTGCTCCTTTACACATCCCTTTCCCCTCTTCAAACTTATATCTAGATACCAGTAGGATTTCGTCAATACTGGCCATTTCGCAGGGAGGCGCATATGTGCGGCGGACGATAACAGTCAAGGAGTGTTCTGCTCGTACAGGGTAAGCAGCGATGGGATGTGCTTAAGGGACATAAGTTTGACTGTCATTGAGGACCTGACGTGCCTAACCGTATGCTCGAGATGTAGAGCATCTCGATTGATCGTATCCAGCAAAAAAGCGAGATAGTATATAGAATTCTGTACGTCATTGTATATCTAGACAGCCAGGCCTGTCGCATGAGATAATGGTAGCGGCGGCGGCGAGCAAGTTTAGCAACGAGAATGCGTTGGGACAGCTAAATGAATTGGATGTGCTACAGGCTATTATACGACTTAAAGACCCTGTGCGCTGGACGCCCCTGCACTGTGCTGCTGAGGAAGGGCATGAGGCCGTTGTGAGGCTGCTTGTTGAGGTGGGTGCTAATAAAAAGGCCTAGAATCCCCCTGTGCGCTAGACGCTGCTGTATAATACTGCTGAGGAAGGGCATAAAGCTGTTGTATAGTGCTATTTACAGTCTATAGAGCTATATGTCTCTATATGATAGCTAGGTTAGGTAGTAATTAAAAGAAAGGAATCTTAATATTTCTAGCTCTAAGTCTATAATAAACTAGATAAATATTAGTAATAATTATCTATAGGTTAAATAAGTATTACTAGAAATAGATAGAAGTAGCTTTAAGCTATTATAAAGGCTTTTATAAGTAATAGGATATAGTTAATATAAAAATATAGTAGTATAAAGTTAATTAGTATTTAAAAAAGAGTTTTATTCTAAATAAAAGCTTACTATTATCTTTTTTATATTATTTAGAGTAAATAACTATAAAGATTTAAAAAATAAGATAGTATTATAGTATAATTAAAAGCTAATATTTTTACTATATTAAGACTAAATTAAATTAAAATAATAAATTATAGTAAAACTAATAATATATAATTTTTATTTTTCTATTAATTTTTTTTTTCTATAGTATAATATATTAGTATTATCTTATTCTACTTTTTAAGCAGTTTAATTTATATATAATCTAAAGATTTAATATCTTACTTATATTTTTTAATTATTTAAAGAGGCTTTTTTTTTAGATATTTATTTATAATATTATATACTTCTTTATTAATTACTATTAAAGCTTTCTACTTTAAAATTACTAGTATTTTAGGTATTATTACTATTACTATTACTATTACTATATAAAAGTTAGTCTTACTAGGGTGATATATAAGATCTGAAGGTAGAATCTACTATATTATAAAGTATTCACTTAGTGAGTGCAGATTGTATACTTACCGAATAGAGCTATAGATACTAGATTATATAACCTCACTTTAGAGTAAAGTGATATCTTGAGGTATCTTAACTCTTATAATTATTCTCCTCTCTTTAAAGCTTTATCCTAAGGCGTATTATTTAGTTACTATAGTGGCTTGGAATTCAGTATATTATCTTCTATTTACTTTAAAGTGTTTCTGTTAGTTACAGCTATATTTAGTAGTAGTAAGATTTATTATTATTATTAGTCTGAGTATTTAGTATAGAGTATATAGTTAGTTACTAAACTCTATCTTTAGAGGTTAATATTTATTTTACTCTTACTATCTCTTTATAGTTTTTTTCTTTCTTAATATTACTATTAATACTATTTTTTATATTTACTATTATATTTTTTCTGTTTTATTAGATTTTTCTATTTTTAATTACTCTTTTTATCTTATTAACTATTTACTCTATACTTATTATATTCCTACTAAAATAGCTATTCTCTTTATAGCTTAAAAAGTATTAATTAAATTTAAGATTTAATTTTAATTTAATTTTCTTTTTTTTAATAATAAATTCTAAAGGATAAAAAATAAAATTATATTCTATTTATATTATTTAGTATAGAAATACTATAATTTTAGCTATATATATATATTTATAGCTTGTTTCTATTTTATTATACTATTTATAAGACTTTAAATTAAAAATATAAAGTAATATATCTTACTCTATATTTATTAGCTATTTATTAAGTATTCTAACTTTTTCTAGATTTTAATTAAATTTATAGATACTATTTATTAATATTAAAACTATCTATATTAATAGGTATATTATAATTAGAATAATATCTAAAAGTCTCTCTTTACTTTAAGTTATTAGAGAATTATATAAACTATAAAGATAGCCTCTACTATATAGTAATATCTTTTAGATTTTATTAAAAATCTAATAGATATTTATAGTATTAAGACTAAATTTACTATTCTCTTTTACTAAAAGAATTTATATATAGCCTAACTAGTTAAAATTTAAACTAACTACTAAATATATTTTTTCTTTTTATAGCTTTTTTTACTACTAACTATATTATAGTTTAAGTTACTATTTAGTATATCTACGAAAGAGTTATAAGAGTATTCTAACTTTTTTTTTTTTTACTATTAAGAATCTATCTATATCTATTTCCTACTTATAGTATTCTATTATCTTATAGTTACTAAATATATAATAGTAAAAAAGATATTTAATAAGAATTCTTTTTTTCTAATGATTTTTCTATAGCTATTAAGACTGCTATTCTTAAGTACTATACTAATAATATATTTAAACTTTCTATTATTTTTATTAATACTTTTTCTATCTACTATAATACTATAGATAGTTTATCTTTTAATATTAAAGCTAAGTATCTATTAAAATATCTATATATATCTACTAATTCTATATTTAGTAATAAAAATAAAAATAATTATTCTCTTAAAAATAATATTAAGAGTAAGATATAGCTTTCTATTAAGGCTAAGTAGATTATAGCTAAAAATAAAACTAAAAAAAAGAATAAGAATAATAATAATAATAATAATAATAATAATAAGGCTGATAACTCTATTACTAAAGTCTTTATAGCTATAATAAGTAAGAATAAAAAAAAGGTAGCTATTTATAAAGCTGCTACTATATAAGTAGTAAAATTTATTACTTTTTATTATAGTACTTATATTTATAGCTATAGTAGTAAGAAATAAGAAAATATATCTTAATATTTTTTAATATAAATAACTATTCTTTAGGTTTCTATATTATATTACCCCTAAGTAAGTTACTTTTAATTAGTTAGATTAGCTTAAATATAGTAATTATATAAGTTTTATATATTTATTATATATTCCCTAAGTAATTAATAAATTACTTATTATTCTACTTTTTATAACTTTATTTCTTTTAGTAGAGATATTTTTAAATTATTTAAAATATATTAGTTAAATACTTTAATAGCTCCTAAGTATTATATTCTACTAGCTATTCTACCTACTTAATAAGATAGTAAGTTTTATCTTTAATCTTTTTATTTACTATAATCTTCTCTATATTCTACTTATTCTCTTTCTCTTTTAGTTTAAAGAGACTTAATAGTTAGTTATCTAATATATATTAAGCTTCTAACTACAATTTTAAAAGGCCTATTAAGAATATGTTATATATATATATTAGTATTACTCTAATAGGTAGATTTAATAGGTCTATTTCCCAATTTATTTTATAATTACTACTTTAATAAATTTAGATATTAATTTTTAATATTTAAACTGAAAGTTTCTTATTAATAGGCCTACTATTTATTCTACCTTATATTTCTATTCCTAATATTATTTATTATAATATTTAGTTTAAAATTTAATTATTTATTATTAAGCTTTTCTAACTTTAGTATATATTTACTAAAGATTTATAATATATTTAGCTACTTTTTAAACTGTAATTTTAAATTCTAATAGAGTATATTCTATAATTCTAAAGTAGTAGCTATATAAGGCTTCTATTAGAGAGATTATAATTATACTATATTAACTATTATTATATATAAAGATAGCTTTAGGTAACTATACTATCTATCTTATTAATATCTCTACTATATAAATATAGAGGTATCTTTTTATTATTTAATTTATTCTTTCTATTTAGCTATCAGTCTGCAGATAGTATATAGTAGATAGTTATTAAATAGTTACTCTCTTAATTATTAATTCTGCTTAAAACTAACTAATAAAAAAGCTTATTTTTATTACTAATAATACCTTTTAGTATTTTATACTAATATTCTATATACTTATAGATTAAAACTGCTAATTAAGCTGCTATTAACATCTTTTTAATATTAGCTATTTCTCTTATATATTAGTATTTTTTAGTTTATTTTATATTAAAATAAAATAAAATTTACTATAGATTATTTAAATAATAATAATAAGTAGGTTTATTAATTTTATACTATATATTAAAATTATATTTTATATTTATCTATAATCTTTTAAATTTAAATTTAAACTAACTAGCTAATATTATATAATATCTTATACTATTTTAGTTATTTTAATTTTATTATTTACTATAAAATTAATAGATATATAGAAATTAATATAAGAATACTTTTAGCTAATAGAGAGAAATTAAAATTTAACTATCTTTTTAGTACTTTAGGATTCTTATTTTTTTTTATATCTAATAGCCTTCTTAAAGCCATTTCTATTAAATCTAAATTAATAATTAAAAAAAAACTTAAATAATACCTATTAAATTAACTATTAAAATTAAAACTTAAATATTTAATAATTATCTTTAAATTTATAAAATAGTATTATAGCTCTAAATATCTTAAACTCTTAAGCTTATATAAGCTTACTATAATAGAAGAAGATTTTAAAAACTAAAAATTAAAAAATATAATATTTAAAATTAAAAAATTAAAAAAGATTAACTAAAAAGATCTTAAGAAAGTAATAGTTCTAATTAATAAAATTATTAATATAGTAAAAGAATTTAATAGAAATACTTCTATTAAATATAATAGTAGATATAAATTAGTAGTTTAAAAGATTAATAAGAAAAAGATATTACTATAGAATTTATATTTTAAATAGAATAATAGAATTAATTTTAAAGTTAATATTAATATAAATTATTCTTTAGTAGTAGAAATTATTAGTATATTAATTAATTAAGTAAAAACTAAAGTAACTAGTAAAAGCTTAGAAGATATAAAATATAAAATATAATAATTACCTAAATATAATTTTTTTCTAATATAGTTAGCTATAAGTTAAAAAAGAGATTTTAAGAATTTTCTTATTATATATTATTGTAACTCTATAAGTATTAGATTTTTTATAATATCTTTAAGTTTTTAGCTATTAATATTACTAAAGAATATTATATTAGTAATATTATAGATAATATAAAAAGAAATAAAAATAACTGGAATTTAAATAAAAGATATTAAATAGATAGACTAAAAGCTTTTATATAGAATTTAGCCTTTTAACTTTTATATATTTTCCTTTAGATTTTAGCTATTAATAATATCAGTATAGCTTATAATATAATATTATTTATAGTTTTATACTGCTAAATCTTTAGGTATATATTATATATATTAGGATATTAAATTTCTACTATATTAAAGTTTTGTTTTTTTATTATAAATATCTATTACTATCTATCTTATTATTAGTCTTATTATTAATCTTATTATAGATCTTATTATAGTTCTAACCTTTTCTTAATTTTATTAATAGCTAGTTAAAGCTAAAAACTTTAGACTATTTAAAGTCTTTTAGCTATTTAAGATTATTTAAAGTTATTTTTATCTATAAGATTAATTTAATCGGTTTCTATTAAATAGAAAGAATAATAAGAGCTTTTTATATATATAATAATATCTATCTGCTAGATATAATAGTATAGAAATTAGAACATAGTTTAAAAGGTATATATAAAGTAATTTTAAATTTTTAGAAAAATAGTAGAAAAGTTTAAATAAATAGTCTATTTAAAATCTCTATTCTATAGAATTATAGAAAGAGGATATAACTACTAAAGAAGAAGATAATAGCTTTAACTTTAATATTTTATTATAAATAATACTATATAATTTACTATATAGTTTATAAAAAAAGAATTTAAATTATAACTAGAGTATAGATCTTTAAGGTTATAACTAGTATTTATAGTCTTTTATAATATTATAATATATCCAAATAATATAAAAAATCTATTTTATTATTCTTAAAACTATATTCTTATTATATCTTACTATCTAACTCTTTTTAAGCTACTTTAGATATAGTAACTAAATCTTACTGCCTAATAAATATTAAATCTTATATAAATAGTTAAACTCTAACTTCTAATAATTACTAATTAAAATATAGATTCTTAAGATACTATCTTAAAGTTAATATTTAAAGATAAAAATATAAGAAAGTACTAAAAATAGAATAAAATTAAATAGAAAAGAGTTATAAGTAAGCTTAAAGTAAAAAATAATAATAATCTAATTTATATTTCTATATTTTTATTAAGTTTCTATTTAATATAAAAAGATATTTTATTCTCAGCTTAATATAATTATTCTTTATACTATCTTAAAGTATTTTTTAATTTTATATATTTTATATAAATTAAATTTTAATAAGTAGTAAACTAAAGTTATTAATATAGATTTCTATTATACTTATTCTCCTCTAATAATCCCCTTTAATATATAGCTATTCCCTCCTTCTATTTATAATATTCTTCTATTTACTTTCTTTTTTTTTAGCCTAACTATAAGCAAAATATATCCTTAAGTATTAATATATTATTATTATATACTATTACCTCTAGCTACCCTCTAATATCTATATTTATTAGAATAAAGTTTTTATTAACTAATTGCTACTAATAATATCTTTATAAATATAATAGAAAAGTATATTACTTTCTTTAGTTAGACTTACTTAATAATATAAAACTTCTTAAAAAGAGAAAATTATAAAAGTAATAATAGATTCTATATAGCTAAATCTATAGCTAAAAAAAACTCCTTAAGTCCCTATAATAGTATCTATTTAGTTACCTCTTATATCTAACTAATTACCTTAGAAAATATTAGCTTATTTAATATAGAAACTATTTTAAGTATACTCCTACAGTTATTAAATAGCTATTTATCTTCTATTAGGTAATTTTTATAATAAGTTAATAAACTCTAATATATTCTATAGTATCTTTAATAAGAAATATTAGCTTTTAATACTATATAACTTAATATCCTAAAGTTTAATCTCCTTTAGTATTACTTAATACTGTAGAAGTACTTCTATAAATTTTAAAGATAGTAGTTTTAAATTAAGTAAAATATACTACCTAAAGTAGTATAAATAATATACTTAAAAACTAAAGGAAGATTATATAATAGTTATACTATTTTTTTATAATTAAAGGCTAGTATAAGGTATAATAGCTATAGGAATATATCTAAAAATTAAATAAAGTCTAGCTTTTAATTAGGGGTTTTTTCTATTTTTAAGCTAAAAATAAAGAATTAGTTTAAAAGAAATTAAATTAATAAGTTTTAATTTAGCTAGTATATTAAGTAGTTATATACTTATAGGCTAAATATATTTTAGCTTATTAATATAGTTAAAATAGATATTAAGATACTCTATAGATAGCTTACTTTTTGCTACTATAATAAGTATAGTATTTAAAATATATTTTATAAAATCTCTCTTTTTAAAATAGCTAGAATTTAAATTTATTCCTTTTAAAAGTAAGAAGTTAATTTCTCTTTTTAGTTAGGCTACACCCTAAAGAATATAGATATTAATAAGAATAAAAGTCTTATAGCTAGAAAGATTTATTATAATAGCTATTAGAATAGCTATTTTTAGGAGGCTATTATACTAAAGTATATTATATCCTACTATATATATAATTAATACTGCTTAAACTATATTCTTATTTTAAGTTTTAAAGTAAAAGGCTATAGCTATAAAACTACTTATAGAAATATAGATTATTATAAGTATACTAAAAATAATTCTATTAATTAAATCTTTATTAAGAGTTAATAGATTTTTTAAAATATAAAAGTTTAAATATTATTATATAGTTTTTTTAGTCTTTAGGGGATAATCTTAACTTATTTATAGTAATACTTTTTCTAATAAGATTTTATTCTATTTTAACTAAATTTAATCTATTATTTTAGGATAAAGAAATAGAGTTATTTATTTTAATTATAGTATATAATAATATATAGTTATTATATAATAAATAGTAAGACTGTATAAAGATAAGCAATTTAAAACTTACTTTACTATAAAGAAGCTTCTATTAAAAATCTCACTTTTAGTATATTTAATACTTAATATACTTCTATATTAAATTAACTTAATCTTTTTTAAAAGTCTTACTATTTATTCTAGCTAGAGTTCAGTAAGTAGTTAGCTATATATATTTATTATTATTAATATTAACTTAATAAAAATAACTTATAACTCTTTCTACTTATATATTATAAAATATATCCTACTTCTATTTTAATTTTTTAGTAAATTATCTAATCTCTTTAACAGTTTTCTTCTCTTTATATAAGAGTTTCTATATAAAATATATAGTAATATCTAACTCAATATATATTACTATTTCTTCTCTATTATTATAATAGTTCCTATAGTTAATATTTAATATTAATTTAGTATTAAATAGAAATAAGAAACTAATAAAAGAGTAAAGATATATTTTATTTTCTATTTTAACTAATAGTATAGTATAGTATAATAAGTACTAGTTATAAATATCCTTAAGGTAGAGATTTAGATTATTATTATTTTATTTAATAGAGTTTAGCTTTTAAAACTTTACTAAAGTTTAACTATTAATAACTATATATAGTATATAGAATAAATAGTATAAAATATAGCTACTATCTTACTATAATTATATCTTTCTATTAGAAATTAACTTAAAAAATAGTAGTTATAATATTATTAGTCTTATTACTAAATAGAAATTAATAAGATTGTTTAAGCAAACTGATAGTTATTAATAAATTCTATAATAGAAAACTAAAAGCTATTTTAGGTTTTAAAGTTTATTCTTATTAATTTATACTACTTTAGTAAAAAAGCTACCTTATTAAAAAGACAGCTATTTATAGTATAAATATAATTACTTTTAGTAGATATAGTAAGCAATCTTAATACTATAGTAGCTACTAATTAATAGTATTTTAAAGTATACTATTAGCTTTTTATTTAAGAACTAATAGATATATTTTAGCTTAATAACTCAGTTTAGTTAGTATTACTTATTAATATATATTATACTGATATTTTAATACTACTAGATTTTATAGTTATCTTTATAGTATAAATATAGAGTTATTAATTTAAAGAAGATATATTATAATTCTTACTAAATAAGATTTAGTATTTCTTCTAATAAAAAGTATCATAAAAATATTTTAAGATATCTTAAATTATAATTAAGATTCTCTTATTAATATATTTCTTTATTAGATATAGTTAGATTTCTATTTCTTAAGATATATATAGTAAGATAGAGAGATAGAATAAAAAATAATTACTATAATATTAATATAATATCTTATATTAAATTCTTAGTATTTAACTTAAGTAAGCCATTTAATATTATACTTAAAGCCTTAAGATAGTAATAAAAGTATTAAGATAACTTAAAGTAGACTAAAAAAACTATAAGTATTTTATATCCTCTAGTTAGATTATAATAAATTATATTAATAAGTGGGTATAATTTAAAGTTAAATTAAGTTTCTTTAATATACTTACTATCTTTTTATTACCTATAGATAGTAAGATTATTAACTACAGATAGTAAAATTATTAATTATAGATAGTAAAGTTATTAACTACAGCTAGTAGGACTAAAATTAAAAGAATTAAATTAAAACTTAAAGTAAAAACTAATATATAATAATCTTATTATTTAACTACTATTTTTTTTATTACTAAATATAATACTAACTATTTATCTCTATTATTTAAAAATACTATATAGCTTTAATCTATCTAATAATATTAAGTAGAGCTAAAAAGAAAAAACTCAATACTTATTATCTTTATAATTATCTATAAAGTTCAAATATATTATTAATTATTAAAGTTTAATTCTTATTATTAAAATTTATAAAATAATAATATTATCTTCTTAATTTTAATTAGCTATAAACTCTAAAGTAACTATTTTCTCTATTATATATATCTTTACCTCTTAAGATAAACTAATTAGTCTTTTTTATAGTTATACATTTATTTATTTTATTATTTTTATTAATAATATATTATTCTCTACTCTATAAAATTATAGTTATTACTAACTTTATATTAAAGATTTAACTATTAAGATTAATATAGCCAATATTAAGCTATCTATTAATTTAGAAAAATATTAAAATATATATTATAAAGCTCTTAATACTAAGTAGTATCCAGTTATATAGCTTTATACTATTACTATCTTACTACCTATATATCCTTCTATTAAAATAAACTATAAAATTATCTATAGAGAGTTTAAAGCTATTTTAAAATAAATACTTAAGTTATTAGTATATATAGTAATATAAATTAAATAGTTTAATACTATTAAACTATTATAGTATAAAGTTTATAGCTAAAAAAAATACTTTCTATAATTATATTATCTCAACTAAATTTAATACCTATAATAGCCTTCTTATTGTTAATAAGCTTAACTAAAGATATAATATATTGATAATTAGCATTAAGTCTTATATATTTAAGCTATTATAGCACTTATATATAGAAGACACAACCAGACAGAGCAGGCCACTATCCTCAATACAATAAATCTGAGTGGATACTGTTATTAACGAAGACACCAAGATTGTGGCATAGGAGGCTTTCTATCGGTCGGTGCCTTATCGCAAAGCCCGCACTAGAGACGGTTAAAGTCAAATATTCAGTTGTAACTACTACTTGAACAGTGTCTGTAACAGCTGATTCTATTTCGTCAATAAGTCTCAACCGTAGTGCTGGTCACAGTACTCATAGCATCACTGGGGATGATGGTAACTGTGCTCTTAATGCATTTGGTGCTGCAATCACGTATATCTTCTTGTATATTGAGGTGGTCTTAGGAAGAGGCTTCACGCTTTTCGTGCCCAAAGCAGTAAGGCAAGTCTTCTCAGTGCACTTTGTACGTGGCACCATAATTACCCACAGCGGCAAGACCGACGATGGAGGCGAGGAGGGCTCGCGAGATGTATGATGAGTGAATCGATCAGCAAGACGGATTTAAGTAGTTCCGCTTTAGGAATAGACTGGTTGAGACTGTTCAGAGCAAACACCAAAATAAGTACGGCTGACGGAAAGCCTCAACAGCCTAGACCTACACATTAGTCCGCGTCACATCAAGCCGTGTTAGGTCTAATATAATGCTGGGAACGCGTTTGTCGGTCTAGACTATTCGTCATATTCTCCTACGTACAATCAATAGTGCCTGTATCTACCTCAAATACATAGAACAGACTTAGTGTCGGATTCCCCATTCGTATTTCCCCAATATCCCTGTGTCTTGGCCAAGTTCGGAATAGCCACATTGAACGATCTGAACAGCGGCCCCGACTTTTGACCTGAATTCACCAAGCGTACCGCTATAAATTGAAACATTCAGTTACTTGAGCAGGACGCTTACTGCAGGTTTCCGTCCACAATTTCTCCCATGAAGCCGCGATTCGTTGAACGCAGACATATGCGGAGATAGGCGTTCTTTAACCCGTAGACGTACTGCCGTATCGCCCGCAAAACTACATTCGTTTCATTGCCCCGTATTTACTCCGTGGGGATATTATGCATCAGAGCGAGCAACAGATAAGCTCTCACTTTAGCCCAGGCTGTCTCACTCTCCTATTGGGTCTTTATTTACATTGTCCTTGTGCCTCTTTTCTTACAGATGGCCTCTCGTAGAATCTCCAAATCGTGAGCGCAGAAGTGACCAGCACACGCAGTGCTCGCGATGTATCAACCACGGATATGCCCTTGCGAACATACCCCTATAACAAATACACCGGATTCTAGACCCAAACGCGCATAACACGCGCCGCAGTTATTCTCAGCACATATTGTGTACCCTTAATCCACGAGATGAAGCTATTTCTGAGACAGGTCCCCTAACTTGGACAACACATCTCGACTCTTAGTGGTGGCCTGTTTCATCAGCATATCAGGCTAAGCTACCCAGCTCGAGATCGGCGACGCTCAGCTGCTTATATCTCACGGCCAGACTTGTCACTTACGTATATTCCTACAGTGCCTATATATACAGCCCCCTACTAAATTTGACCTATACGGCCTCTAAAAGGATATGTGGCCATAAAAAGTAGCATTTAAGCTGTCAAGGGACAGTGTCAACCTCGAGCACATTGACCACTACATGTACCGGCATCGACAGTGTCTGAAGCATCATTGCAGCTTCGTGATTGAAAATCACTAAGAACTTGATAAATTTCATACCCGGGGCTGATCTGGCTAGTAGCACGGGTTCCATTTCATCATGGACCGATCTCTTGAAGTTAGACAACGGCTCCTCGTGGCTCCGCTCGTAGATGAAGATGTGTAGCGATACATTGCCATTAAAACCTCGGACAATAAAGTGGAATGAAACAACAACGGTACAAGGTTTGACCAGATCTAACTGATGCTCTTGGCAGAGTTGGATGCTAGTTCTAGCTCCAGCTCTAACTCTAGATGTAGCTCTAGTAGCACCAGCGGATTATCTCCCACATTATCGAGATACAATCCCGGTTGTGGCGGAAACAGATGCAGTTAAGAGAGCAGTCTTGAGAATATGTCGGTAACAAAACGAGCAATACGGCGCCAAACCTACAAGACGGGACTCGAGCCCCAATTGTATCAGTCTTCCTTAATTATCTTCTGTCTAAATGATATACTAAGGGTTTTTTGTCTAATGTCTTAGTAGGTTTACTACTTACAGCTTAACCTCTAGAAATCTATATTTACCTATAGGTCTATAAGACTGCAAACTACTACAGAAGGATCTTATTTCTTTAAAGTATCTTTATAATTATATTAGATAAAGAAAAAGACTAAAATAATACCTAATACAGCTTAATAGCTATATATATAAAAATACAACTTAAATTAACCTTTATATCTAATAATTCCCTACTATTAGGGTAAAATAAATAGATTTTTAGAAATAGTATTCTCTTTAATATTAAACTGAGTGTTATTAGCTTATAGGCAGAATTATCTATAAGCAGTAAAAACTGAGAATTATAGATTTCTAACTTTTCTTATAATATATTACTACTATATAGTATATAGATATAATTAGACTTTAGGTTTTAAATACTAACCTAAATATACTTATCTTTATAGAAGTTTTTATAATCTTTTCTATAGTATATAGTAGGTAATAATTAATCTAGCTTTAATTATACTTTTATTACTTTTTATTACTTTTTATTAAAGTTAGACTCTAATAATTCTTAAATTAAAATAGTAAAGTTATTTATTATATTTATAGCTTAAAAAAAGTAATTAATATATTTATACTTTTTCTGTTATAGCTCAGGTTAAGACCAGGCAGTTACAACCGGCAGAACCATAATATACCCACTTTTTCCTTACTACTATTAGTACAACCCATTATACAGAAAGACTAAATCTTAATACCCTACCTATAACTCTTATTAATAAGACTATCAGTTTTATTAATAAGACTCACAATAAGACTATTAAGACTGTCTAACCCTTAATTAGTATATAGATACTTATTTAGCACTTTTATAAATAAATAGCCTTACTAGCTATTAATACACTTAGTTATATTAAATTTACTATTCTACTATTATTAGACTGTAATCTATATTGCTTAATATAACATCCTAATCTATTTAATTATAAACTATATGCCTTAAACCTATTCTATACCTCTAAGTTAGACCTAACTATTATATATTAATAGCTCTTATTCAGTATATTACTATATTAACCTAAATAATACTACAATTTAGTTACTATAGCTTTAATAACTCTATCAGCTAGCACTTCTGCCTCCTCTAAGGGAAAGAGCACCTTATGCCTAAAGACTTCTAAGAACTATAATAGCAATAATACTATAGGTAATAAGGAATCCTCCTCAGATAAAGATAATATAAGTAAAGAACTTAAGAAACTCTATAAAAAAAAACCTTTAATTTTATTAGAAAGTAAATAACTTAACTAATATAGTCTAAACTAATAAGATAAAGAATAATAAAAAAAGTTCTAAGCCCTATATAATAAAATTTAAACCTTCTATACTAATATAATATCTATTTTAAACTTAATACTAATAGTAACTATTACAGTACTAAAAGAATATATTATAAACCTTATTAATAAGTAACTTACTGCTTATACTAAATAAGTCTTATATACAGAATAATTTAATAGCTTTACTATAGCCTTAAGTATCTTTAGACCTTATAATATTAGAGAAACTATTAAACTACTACAGCTAAAAAAGTTTAATAGAACTCTTAAGAAACTTAAAGAGTATCTTATAGAACTTAAGTCCTACTATATATACTATCTAACTGTATTTAGCAGCAAACTATTAAAGGTCTAATATATAATAGAACTACTAAAAGATAAGGCCTAATAAGGAATAAGTCTAATACTGAGAGACTTTATAGAAAACTTATCTAATTAATATAAACTAAAGATAACTATTCTATTTAGTAGCTTTAATATATATAAATAGCTACTTATAAATATATATAGAGAATAGAATAAGAAATATAATATACTTATCTAAGTCTAAAAGTTAATACAGATTAAAATAGTATCTAAGTACCTTATAGAATTTAGATATTTATCAATAAAACTTAACTAGATAGATAAGAATATAATAGATAAGTTCTATTAGAGGTTAAAAAATAAAGTTAAAAATAAAATCTGTAAAATCTTTAACCTACTAACTGAATTCTATACCTATATATATTTCTATATTACTATTAATAACTAATTATTTAAATAATATATCAAGAAATAAAAAAAGAACCCTAAGGGTTAAAAAAATAAGAAGAATAACTCTAACTAAAATAAAAAGCACTAGAGTAATACCTCCTATAGAATAGCACTAAAACCTATAGAACTAAAAGCTACTTAAAAGAATTATTTAAAAGTTAAGTGCTAGAATTACAGAAAGATAGACTACTTTAAAAGTAAATATTACACCCTAAAATCTAACTAGAAATATAAGCCTATACTAAAAGATAAGTACATATAATTTACTAATTACTAATATTATAATAATAATAAACCTTAAACTGTTATTTAATTTAAGATTCTTACTATAACCTAAAGTAGATATAACGGAGGATATAATAGAATCTATAAATACTACAATTAGGAATATAAGTATCTTAATAATATACTACCCCTAGAATTCTGCATCTAGAGAATACTAAAAGAAATTAAAAAAATAACACTAGAGAAAAGGTATAGAAATAAGCTGTATAGTATAGAAAAATAGATAGTAAAACTAAAACGGAATAATAAATCAGACTGAATAAAAAGAAGAACTATAACTAGAAGAAAGTAAAAGATATCTAAAGATTAGTCCCCACTTAGAATAATATCAGTACTATAACTGACTTACCTAATAAAATATCTTATACTATAGCTATAGTATAATAAGGGGAATTAATCCCTAATAGATAGCTTAAATCTATTATACCACTCTTAAGCAGTAAGAAATAAAGAGTAAAAATAACTAAGAAATATAAAGAGAAGGATAAGCTCTAAAGGTAATTCTATACTAAAGAAAAAGATACTTCTTAAGTATATTTTAGATAAAAAAACCCGCCTAATAAGATATATTAGCCTACTAGTAGATAACCAGAATATTATTGCTTCTGCTAATAAATACTCAGAAATAGAAGATAAATAAAACTCTAGACCTACCTATAAAGAATACTGAACTTTTAATAACTTTAGAAACTAAATATGGAAAAAACTAATAGAAATATATTATAATCTTATAAATAAATAATAAGAACCTAATAAAAACACTAATATCTATATCTATATTTATAATATACTATTAGAATGTAATCTATACTATATAGCTTTAAAAGAATAAGAGGATAATAACCTAAAGATAGCAGTAATATATACTAACTATAAGGAAATCTTATAGGTATTATATATTGCCTATATATACCCAACACATAAAAAAGATAAAATCTATTATAACTATTATTCTATATAAGTTAATAATAACTCTATTTAGAAACTATACCTATAGAAAGAACTTAGATATTTTTAAATTACCAGATAGTATATAGAAGTTAGTATTATATAACTGAAAGATAAAAAGGACCTTTTTCTATTTAGGTATACTAGCTACACTAGTATTATTAAAGAATATAAAACTGAAGAATACTGTATATATAAATAACAGAAGATAAGGGAATAATATAAATATAAGAATAAAGATATTACTAACTGCAGTATAGAAAAGGCAGTATAATATAATAATAAGAACTATAAGAAATATAATTAGGAAATTCGGAATAAATTCTAATACATTAAGTATATAATATATAGAAATTACAACTTCTCTAACTACAGAGGAATAAACAGTCTTAATTAAGCCTGAAAAAGCAAGATAGAAAATTGGGAATAAAAAGAAATAACCCCTAACTGTAAAGATAAAAAAGCTATCTAAAACACCTAACTATACTCAGTATGAAATATAATAACCTGCAAAAAGCTTAGATGCCTACAATATAGTGCTAAAGTATAAGAAATCTAAAACCTATATTAATAAAATATATAGAGAAGGATTTAACTTTCCGACTTAAACTGGACTTAACTAAGATAATTAAGTTTGGTATTAATAACTTTAAGAATAAAAGGAATTAAAACTACCTAGATAAAGATATAAAGAATACTCTAGTAAAGAATACCTTTAAGGTAATTATAAAGGATATATAAAAAACAATAAATACTATCTATAGAGGAGCAATAGGCAGGCAATATATATAAGAAAGAACTGCCTCTAATAAAAGCTCTATATATAATAAAATCAGTAAAGAAAAGAAAGACATTTAAGCTATAAGTGTAAGTTAAGAGTATATAGCTTACTATATTAGTAGACAGTAAAGTGGAAGCAGACTATATTAACCCCTTAGTAGTTAATTAGCTAAAGCTAAAATAGAGAGATAAAAAGTAACTCTATACAGTATATAATCTTAAAGGCAACCTATTTAAGTATAACAATAGATAGATAATCTATAAGGCTAATTATCTTAAGGTTTTTATTAATAGTAAGAACTAGAGAGTTATATTTAATATTATACCTATAAGATATTATAATATTATTTTAGGCTATCTATAGCTGAGAAAATACAACTTATAACTAAACTGAAGAACTGGCTAGATATATATCGATTTTAATAATATTCTCTCTAATAACAATAAAAGTAACTTAGATGAAAATAAGAGATCTTTAATTCTAACTTCTAAAGATAGTAAGAGTGAGAATCAGTATAAGGATATAACAGATATCTTATTACCCCTAAAAGAAACACAATATAAATACCAAAAAGACAAAAAAATATAACTCTAAAGAATAATTAGATGCCTTTAATAACAGTTTATATAGATAAATAAGAACCTTAAGAATTATAAGAAAATACCTAAAGAAAAATAACTTAAGAATATACCAGTATAGTACTATATCTATAAAAAACTCTTTATAGAAGAACTTAAAATAGAACTATCTAAATTCAGTTAATAGAATTATAAAATTACACTAAAAGATAGAATAATATCTATATTTTATAAAATCTTTAACTTTAATAAAATATAACTTAATATATTAAAAGAATATATTAAAGATATACTATAGAAAGAATATATTAGAATCTTTAAGTTATTAGCTAGATATTTAGTTATATTTATTCCTAAAAAGAATAGTAAACTCTAACTTATTATGGATTATTAATAATTAAATGATATTATACTTAAGGATTAAACTCTATTACCTCTTATTATAAAGCTTAAGAACTAACTCTATAGTAAGAAGGTATTTATAGTACTAAATCTAAAGAGAGTATATAATCTTATCTGTATTAAGAAAGAATATAAATAGAAAACTGCTTTTTAAACTAAATTTAGACTTTATAAATATCTTATTATACCCTTTAGACTTATAAATATACTAGCTATATTTTAATAAATAATTAATAATATACTATATAAGTATCTAGATATATTTATTATATACTATTTAGATAATATTCTAATCTTCTCTAACTTAAAAGAAGAATATACAGAATATATCTATAAGGTATTATAAGTACTTTAAGATACCAATCTGTTAGTTAAACTGAAAAAGAGTAAATTTTATACTACAGAAGTAGAGTTTCTTAGATATATTATCTTATATAATAAGATTAAAATAAATCTAAAGAAAATTACTGCAGTCAGTAAATAGCTAAAACTAATAAATATTAAGAAAGTATAATTCTTCCTTAAATTTACTAACTATTACTAAAGGTTTATTAAGAACTTTAGTAGCTATACTATACTACTTATAGAACTTATTAAAAAAGAAGTAGACTTTTAATAGAATACTACTGCAGAAAAAGTATTTAATACTATTAAGAATATTATTTTAAGTAAGTTAGTACTAGTAACCTTTAACTTTAAATAAGAAATCGAACTTAAAATAGACTTATTAAATTTTATATAGAGTATTTAAATTAGTTAATAAGATAATAACAGACTGTTATACCCTATTGTCTTTTTCTTATATAAAATATATAGTATTAAATTTAACTACTCTATTTACAATAAAGAATTCCTTATAATTATTAACTTATTTAAGGAATTTTAATACTACCTCTTAGAAAGTAAGTATAAAATTAAGGTCTACACTAACTATAAGAATATCTTACACTTTACAACTATATAAGAACTTAGCAGATAATAACTATAATATACTAAATACCTTTTAGAATTTAACTATATAATTATCTACAGAAAAAGATTAGAAAATAGATAAGCTAATACTATCAGTTAATATTGTAACTTTAATACTAATAAAACTAAGATAAATAAATAGATTCTTAACTTTAACATTAAAAGATACCTTAAGTAGAAGTATATTATAAGTATATAAATAATACAACCTTAATCTAAATACCTAAGTTTAGTCTGTAGGAATAACTCTATATAAGACTTTATAGACTAAGCTTATAGATATACTAAAGAAATCAGATATTAAGACAGATATATTATTATCTCTTACTACTATTAGTACTAAATAGTACAAGAACTATATAAAGAAGAACTCTATAATGGAAGTACTAATATACTATACTAGCTTATCGCCAAAATATATAATATATATAGACTCTAGAATATACTTTAGTACGTAATTAATAATTGCTTAAAATACTTAGAAATAGACTATAAAATAGATTAAATTACTAGTATAATAATTGCTATTAAATAAAAAAATAAAATACTGGGAAATATCTATATTGTTATAAATAATAATAAACTCTATAACTAAATTTAATAATATAACAATAAGCTGCCTCCAGATAAAAAAACAGATAAACTATAAGTTCCTAAAGAACTATAGTACTAACTTATATAAGAAATATATAAACTTCTACTATATAGATACTAAGGAGTTAATAAAACCCTTAAATAAGTCAGAATAATATACTAATTTCCTAAGATAAAAATAGTAGTAAAAACTATTACTAAGTAATACCTATTATATAAAAAAACTAAGGCCTAATACTATAAACTATATAGAGAATTACAGCCCCTACTAGTTACTAAGTAACTCTAGAACTTAATTACTATAGATTTTATTATAAAACTACCTCTATTAGAAGACTCTATAACTAGAGTTATATATAATAGCATTCTTATTATTATAGACAGACTTATAAAATTTTCCTATTTTATCCCCTACTAGAAATTAATAGATATAGAGCAGTTTGCCTATATCTTTTTGTAAAATATTATTAGTATTTATAGACTCCTAATAGAGATTCTCTCTAATAGAAAACTGCTATTTACTTCTAAGTTTTAATAAAGTCTAATAGATTATATAGAATTAAACTACTAACTCTTTATAGCTTTCTAACTATAGACTGACAGTTAGATAGAATAAATAAACTAAATACTGAAATAATATCTTTAATACTATATTAACTATAAATAGAACGACTAAATTAAGAAGCTTCTAATTATACAGCTAAGCTATAATATATCAGTATATAAAAGTATAAAGCTCACTTTAATATATACTAACTTTAAATTTACTTTTAATACCTATAGAATAAGCTAAAATAAATTAATTATTCCTAAAGCTATTCTTATAATAGAAAAATTAAAAAATCTATATAAAGAAATAAAGACTGAACTTAAATTTATTAGAAACTAGATAAAAAAATACTATAATCTAAAAAGAATAAAGAGACTATTCTTTTAGAAGGAAGATATAGTCCTCTTTATAATAAAAAATATTAAAATAAAATAATAAAATAAAAAACTAAACTATAAATATATTAACTTCTATAAAATTCTTAAAAGAATCTTAGAAAATAACTACTATTTAGACTTATTACTAAAAGTTAGACTTCACTCTATCTTCTATATCTTACTCCTTAAGAATATAAAAGAAAATATTATAGCTAAGTTTAAAAATAAATATAAAATAGAAGTTAAAAGCCCTAAGGAATATAAAGTTAAGAAAATTCTTAAGTAATAAAGAATTAATAATTAAACTGAATATCTTATTAAATAGAAAAACTACTCAAAAAGCAATAACTAATAGAAACCAGCTAAAAACCTTATCTATATATAATACCTTCTAAAGGACTTTTATTAGTAATACTATAAATAGGTAAAATTAGATTATTAAAATCTAAAGAACTCTAATTAATAAGATCAGTATAAACTAAAGACTGCATAGCAATAACAGCCTCTAAATCTGCACGCTCTACAGTATCTAACTTATCTAATAAATAAATACCATAACGGATAAGTTCCTCACCGCGAGAAATAACCTGATTTTACTGCTTTTACAAACAAACCAGACAATCTAAAACTGTCTGCAATTTCCTTTTAAATAGCCTTAAGTGCCTCACGGAACTTCAATAAAGCTTCTTTAGTAGCTTCCTCCTCGCGCTCAATATGATACTTCTCTGCGATAATTTAATTTGCTATTTTTTATTTATTAGAACTCCAGAAATACAGAAAACACTGGCATATATACTAATAACTACTAAAACACCCAATATATTATAAGTTTTACCCCAACGAATATACTCTAGATAATAGTTCGATGTTATTGCAATATAATAACAGAAGCCTTTTGCTGAGCAGAAAGAATAAGGTATACTGTTATAGCTAAACTCTTTAATAAGTAAGATTTAGGTGTAGTGAGAATTAGTTAAACTTTTCTATTTTTTAGCAGATAGCTTTTTAGAAATATAGCTGGATATTATATTAGTATCTCAGATAGTTAAGAATAGTAAATATAAGTATAAACTAATATTCTTAGGAGCTATAGTTTTATATATAGGTCTTAAGAATAAAACTATTAGGAGGGAGATATTATATTACAGTTTAGGTTGAAACTAGATAGTTATAACTAGTAGAACTATAATATACCTACTCTTTCCTTACTACTATTAATATAACTTATTATATAGAAAGACTAAATCTTAATACCTTATTTATAACTCTTATTAATAAGACTATTAGTCTTATTAATAAAACTTATAATAAGACTACTAAAACTATTTAACTCTTAACTAGTATATAGATACTTATTTAGCACTTTTATAGATAAATAGCCTTACTAGCTATTAATATACTTAGTTATATTAAATTTACTATTTTACTATTATTAGACTGTAATCTATATTACTTACTATAACATCCTAATCTACTTAATTATAAACTATACACTTTAAACTTACTCTATATCTTTAAGTTAGACCTAACTATTATATTTTCTATTTCTATATTTAGTATTACCTTCTATATATTAATTTAATAGCTACTATTATACTCTCTATATATAGATACTTACTAAAAGAGAGATATTATACTTAAAGCTAATAAATATACTTTTATTTTATAAGTATTTATAAAAATATATTTAATATTTATTAAAAGTTATATATAAAACTAGGAATTGAAATAGAAACTAATAGTAGTTTATAATTTAGTAATAAAACTTAAAAGAAGAATAAGCTTTTATTTACTTTTTTAAAAAAATAAAAAAAGATAAAATCTAAATATAGTATTAAGCTTAAGTAATTAATAACTTAAATATAATAATAAAGTTAACTTTATTAATAAATAAAAATTAAACTTAAGATATTAATTAGCTTTAGTTGTAAATTAATTTACTTTTAAAAATATCTATATAGCTATAGAAAGTAAAGTTATCTTTATTAAAATCTAATAATATAAATAATCTTTTAGTATTAGAAAATTCTAGGCTTTTAATTATAAAATCTATTTAAGCTAACTACTAACTGTTTTTTTAACTATAAATATTAATATAAAAAGGTTAAAATTAATAAGTTTTTTAAGAACTTTAAATAGTAATAAAGTAAAAGACTTTTATAAATTTACAGTAAATTACTAAGTTAATATTAAAATAAAATTTTTTTAAAATAGAAATTATTTTATC
Organism: Ilyonectria mors-panacis; assembly: GCA_002991585.1. Lineage (NCBI taxonomy): Eukaryota > Fungi > Ascomycota > Sordariomycetes > Hypocreales > Nectriaceae > Ilyonectria > Ilyonectria mors-panacis. The sequence goes on from PPHJ01000047.1 coordinate 226,783, forward strand.
TCTATAATAAAAAGTATCTTTCTTTTAATATAGTAAATAACTACAGTTTAACTAACTAAAAATTAAATTTAATATATAACTTAAATAGATAGTAAGCTTTTAAAAAATATACTAAATTTTATTAACCTTATAACTTCTTTTAGTACTATTATACTATCTCTATTTAAAAAGCTTAATAGGTAATATTTATTTATAATATATTATTACTATTAAAGCTATAGACTTTTATTAATTTAAAGTATAATAATAATAGCTTATTTAAGAACTTATTAATACTTATAGAATATAAAAGCTATATTATAAAGATATAAAATAGTATTTTTAAATAAAACTTAAATAAAATCTTATTAATTATATTAAATAGTTATTTATACTATTACTTTAAACTTTAATTTAAATTTAACTTACTTATATATTAATTTATACATATTAAAAAGTAAACTATATAACTTATAAAAGTTTCTATTATAGAAGTTTTTATTATACTCTATATTTATATTTAGTTTTTAAATAGTATTAAAATATAAATTTCCCTGAAGATAGCTAATTTCTTTACTATTTTTAAGTTTCTAATAGCTTTTATACTTTTATATTTTTATACTCTTTAGTTAATTTATTATATTATATTTAATTTTATATTTCTACTTTTAATAAACTTAATTAAATAGAAGAAAAATAAGATAGTTAATACTATCTATTAGGCTTCTATAAGTATTAAAAAAGACTAATATTATAAGTATAAAGCTTAATTATAAAAAGGTTTATTAAAAAATAAAATAAAACTTTAATAAAATACTATAAATTTAAGCTAAGTATATTAATAGCAGTAATTTAATCTTAAAGTATTATAATTCTAACTTTAAATACTAAAAGTAAAATTTAAATTTATTTTTATATAAATTAATATCCCTTAGAAATTTAACTACAGTATTAATTTACAGTATTAATAGTAATAAAAATCTTAATACCTTTAGTTTAAAAGCAGTATAATTTATTAGTAGAAAATATACTTAATATAAACTAAGTCTATAATAGTAAAAGTCTGAAATACTCTATAATTCAGATTAAAAAAGAGTTTTATAACTAAAACTAGCTAAGAGATTTAACTAAAAAAAAAAGATAAGTACTTAATTAAATACTTCTATATAAAATAAAAGAGAAGAAAATAATAAAAAAGAGATAAAAACTGCTATAATAGCTAGTTTAATAGTAAGAGAATAATAATAAGTATCTTAAAAAGTTTAAATTAAAAAAGAGAAAAAGTATACTCTTCTTACTATAAGAAAAGCTATTTCTTTAAGTAGACTTTAGTTTAATTAAGTTAAACTTACTATTATTAAACTTTAGTATATTAGTTAGTACTATTTTAATAGAAGTAATAAATATCTTTATAATAGCTTAATATATATAATTACTAATTTTACTATAGTTTTTTAATAGGCTTTTTATAAATAAAATAGAAATATAAAAAATAAAAAGACTTTTAAAGTTTACTATAAAAAATATTCTATTAAAGTAGTTATAAAAAAGACTAAAATAAGCTTAAATATTAAGTAATTAATATTAATAACTAGAGCTACTTATTAAGAAATATATACTATAAGTATAAAATAATACTAATATTAAATACTATTATTAACTATAATATTTAAAATAAAGTAGTAAAGATAAAATACTTAAAAGAGGGATATTAAAGTATTTATAGATAAAGATAAATTACTATAATATATAAGAATTATAAATATAGTATATAAGTAAGGTAAATTTAGTTTTATTTTTAAATTTAAAAGCTTAATACTATTTACTTACTTACTTTATAAAAGTAGCTATTATTAATATTAAAATATATATAAATATCTCTATTAATTAGAATATTATATCTATATCTTTCTAATAGAAGAGTATATTCTACTATTATCTAACTAATAAATTTAAAATATCTATAGAGAGCTTTTTATTACTAATAATTAAATAGTATAATATTTTATCTAGTTAGCTAATATATATAATATATTTAATAAGCAAGTAAGACAGACAAATAAATAATAAGATAAAAATCCTAACCTTTCTACTAGAAATTATAATAAAAACACCACAAACCATTTAATTAATTAAAACTACTCACTATACTCTTCCCTAGATATCTTAATTACTACCTAATAGATCCTTACATTATGCCCAAACTTACTGCAGACACCCACAGCGCCGAATACCCAGTCCAACTGACCTTCCTCGACCACTACTCCTCAAAGATTCGGCCACTACCTGCACATCTATATCCATTTGATCAATTGCTTGCCTTCCCTCTTCTACCGTTATAACCCCTCTTTTCTGCAGTCTGGTCCTTTTTGCCCTCCGGCGCCGGCTTAGTATCTCATTCGCCTCTCAAAGGTCTTTATTCTCAGCGGTCAATAAGGCAACCCGATACATAACTGTCTTTATCCCCTTTACAAGAGACTGTAGAGCCTCTAAAATTGACTCTGGAGAGCTGCTTTGATGCCTTCTAATCCGCCTTTTGAGGTATTCAGACTGAGATCCGGCCTTAATTACAGTCTTTAGGGTCCTTAAAGCCTAAGGGGTTAACAGCTCAGCTGCCTTCTCAACTAGTGTTGGCGTCTGTAGCTAAATATTAAGCTTTGAGATTACAGTTTCTAGGTCAAGAGGAATAAGGCCAGCTCCTTTAAAAGCCCCCCTGATATTTCTTTTCGTTATAGTAGCCTTATATACTGTGTGGAAGGCTGGGAAGAACTTAGTCTTTAAAATATAGGTTATAGAGCATCTAATTAATTGCTCTATTTCTCGACTATAAGCTTACTTTAGCACACTAAAGCACCCAACATTAAGGGGCTAAAGTAAGTAAGAGGAATGAGATGGTATATAAAGCCAGATAATCTTCTTTTCCTTATAATATCTCTTAAATTCAATCAACTAGTAACTTTTATAGCTATTAAGGATTAAGAGATAATAGGAACCAATTAATCGATTGGTTATATACCGGTCAAAGTGCTTTAGCTACTTAAGACCAATCTCATTATCGGTCCAGCTATTTTAGGTTGTCGCAATAGCCTAATCGCCCGGGAGGTTGCTTTCTCAATACCAGTTAGCGAGGTGATATTAGCCTACACTAATAATAAACAGCTAGATCGCCCAGCCTTCCGTATTAATCGCCTGAATGACTGTAATCCATTTCCAGTTTCCAGGCTGTACTAATTTCAGCTTTAAATATCTTTCTACACCTATAACAACTATTCTGCTTGCAATTATACCCATAAGAAAGCTAGTCTTATTAAAGTTATAAATATTATTTAATCGAATACTATACTTCGCAATTATATTCGCTACAAGCCGAAACTAATTGCAGATAATAGTTAAATCTTTACATTTAGCTCTCTAGTAGTTATACTTATAAAAGAAATATATCTTAAGGTCTAAATACCACTTAACAAAGTTATAAGCCTAATGCATGCCAACTGGTGGCGCATTACAGTCGGCAAGCAATTAATCAGCTATTTCTTTTACACTATATAGCCGTAGGGGAAATCCTTATGAATCTAGGTCAAAAATAAAATGAATAAGGATCTCTTCTTCTAGATCAGATAGCTTGCGTGAATTCGGGATAGTATCGCATCGAAACTGAATGCCCTTTTGCCGGCGACCTAAAGTACAATAATTGACTGTATAGATCTCTACAGCGCGTCGGATACATAGATTTAGGTTTATTTTAAAGGGCCTAAAGGGCAAGGAGCATTCTAGCCTCATAATTAGACTGTGATATGCTGGGTGGTTGAGAATCAATTGATCAAATGGAGAGGATGTAGGTTGAGGGATTTTTGTCTCACTCGTTTGTCTGTCTCACTCGCTTATCAAATACGTTATACCTATTATAGTTAATATTTTTAAGATATACTTTATTAGTTCTTACTCTAGCTATTAAAGTAGTAGAAAATAATTCTATAAGTAGCTTATTTAGTGCTTTTATTCTAAAGCTTAAAATTATACTATAAGATAAGTCTATATTACTTGCAATTTATCACTAATAAATATAAGTATTTCAAATAGTTAAAAAGATAGGCTATTCCCAGAACTAAGACAATAATGAGAGTATTCTCATTCTGGGTAAAATAAAAGCCTCCATCTTACCTAAAAGAATAGTCAATTTAAAACCAGAATGTTGCCGATGGGGTATTTCTTAATAGTCCTATATTAAAGTTACTACTGCTATACGGCTATAAACTAGCCCTTAATACCGCTACGTCGCCCCTCCTGACCTCTTCACTCCTTATGCTGGGGTTAATAGCCGGGATAACTATCGCCAGTATAGAATTCTAGCATACTGACTGGGGCAGACCGAGCCGGACTCTGTGGCGGCAGTATTATATTACTTAACAGAATTCTTGACAATTTCGTCTGCGGCTAGCGGCCAGAAAGAAGAGGCGACGTAAAGATCCATATATGAAGCCGGGCTATCGAAGAGACTTGGATAGCCGTATCACTATCTGGGGTGTTGGCGGTAAGTGCTGAAGTGGTGGTTGTGTTCTTAGGGCTGGCGGGCGGTATTTCTGCGCAGCGGGCGACGACGACGACAGGAACGTCGGACGGCGGGAATGAGAGCGGCGGCGAGGAGAGGACCTAACGACGAACTTGAGGCGGATTAGCAACTGCAAGAGAGTCAGTAGGTTCTTGGATTTATACCTCAGAGCTTGGAATTAACGACAGGAACCCCTTCCGGGGACCTGTACCGATTGCTTTTTGCGCCTTTTTTTATCCCTGCAGATCGCGTCCGATACTAATAGCTTGACTGACGCCTTAGAGATTCCATTCTGCCCTGTTGCTCCTTGTGGCGCTGGAAAACGCTGCCTATGGTATAGGGACCTATGCTCTCATGTGGCAGATCCCTGGCGATAACATCTGCTGCTGTATTAGTGACAACCAGGGCTGTATAGCTTCCTGCTCTAGATAATAATCACGAATTACTATTTGACCAGTGGTCGGCAGTCTTGAACGAGTCAACAGCCGCTTCTTTATTATCAAGCACTACAGTAAACCCTACAGACCTACAGACCTACAGACCTATAGACCTACAGACCTACAGACCTACTAACTAACAAGGCGCCACCAACCAAACAAAGAGCTTTCACAGGTAGCCAGAGGGATGCGACCATTTTATAATAAATCTGCCATGTATTATTAGCCTTTACTTTACCGTATAGCTACTGCAGTAATCTATAGATAGTTATCCTTTCGGTTTTCTCTATGCCCCCATCCTATTATTGATCTTTCGACCCCTTGATGATGTTGGCTTGAAGCGATTCGAACTATTAAGCCGCTACGAAACCGGTGGTCTGTTTTCTCCAATAATGATATCGCCTCGAACGAAAGAAGTTCGGCGACGTGAGAGCCTGGCCCCTACTGAAGGAATAAGCAGCAAGAAAGCGTGTTTGTCTGACGTCCCCGCCGGCCTCTTTTCATTGCCCAGTGCGTACCTATCGATTCCCAATCTCTTTAGAAGCATTGAACATGGGAATGACGAGACGACGCTCTCCGAATCGAGCAGCCAGGAGACTATCCATTTTCTCGATGAAGAGCCAAGAACCAGCCCCAGCCTCTCTCCTCCAGCTCCAACACTAAGTATTATAGATAATAATCCACTAACAACTTATTATACTACCTCGTCCAGCTACAGTAGTAATTCGTTACTTCTACTATCTCTTCTAGTGCTATCTAGTAAAATAGTCTTACTATAATAGCAGATTATCTAGAAGAATTATAGAGCTATAATACTTACTCTACATTTAAGTAATGAATTTATCTTTATCTGGTTTAAGGACTGACTATACTAATGGACTTTACTTCCCAGGAGCAATAAGCCTAAGTCAAATATTGAGATTAATTTCTATTTAAATATTGGTGTTATTTGTAGTAAGTTGCTCTTTGAGGTCTGTATTTGTGGCTTGTTACTGATTCCTGAAAACTAGACTGTCCTGATAAGGTCAAGGACTACCACTCCGAGTGCGCCGTCAGCCTTTCTGACCAAGAGAAGGCGGCCTCATTATCGTCTTTAAGACTATTTTTTTCAGACATGGCCTGCAAATAACACAGCGCCTTTCATCCAACACGGCGATACGACGGAGCCATACGATCCAAGTCGCTGGAGCACAGTCCGCTGGCGTCGCAATTGGGCGAAACAGGTCAAGGACGAGACGATGATACAGCCGGAAGAATGTATTTCCATTCACAATGTTGACAAGGCCATTTGGCTAGGGATATCAGTCTATTGGGACTCTTGCGACTCCAGTGACTCTCGGAGCGGAAAAGGCAGCGTCGTAACGAGTTTTGCCTGTCGAAACGACTATAGTGATGAGTTTGAGTCACGCCCTACAATCGAAGACCATATGTATCCTATTTTGTAAATTTTTGTAACTTCTAGGGAGAATTTAGGATATGCCTTTATCTTGACTTGTTGGTAAAGGCGTTGGCATTCACATTAAGATGTGATTGTTATGTCCAAGGCCAGGTTCCAAGTTATTCCATGAGATAGATGCAATCATTCGCATTGAGCCTCTCGCACAATGATGCTACAAGTAGGAGTTCTTGACAAGCGGATCCTAGACTTGGAAATCATGTTTGTCTACGCTGCAGATCACCCTGGTTGCATTCTTCGGATCAGTCACCTATCTCAAGACTCGGATGTCGTTGAAATTAGCGGTCCATCTGATGTTGACCTCCGCAATTCCGATCTGACGTATTGACGCACTGTTCTAGTCCCCCGACTAATCTGCCAGTACATCTGGATCCTTCCGTACATTGCGAAGAATGCTCTTTATCGAAGCGTAGAGCTTAGGCTTAGCTCGATCCCACCTTTCGTCATTTGGAAACACTTCGCTTTGTACACGGTTAATCCATGGAATCAACGGCCGGTAGTACGAGGTGAAGCTGTCGTATTCATTTTTCAGGAAACTCTTCTTGCCTGTAGTCTCGCGAGCCGTACCAACCTGCCGCCACTCTCATGATTCCAGTTGTTGAATCCAGTTGACCCAATATATTTGCCGTTGGCGTCGTAGTGGATACATATCCAGAATAAGACCCAGAAGAATGACTCAAGATTATGCATAAAAGAGTGCTACCCGGCTAGAAGCGTTCCAATTGCTATAAAAGCCTTGGTGGCTGTCTTGCCCTTTGCGCCCGAGGCGTTATCGAGGTCTTGTCGAATAGAGAGGTCAAGGTCAATCAAGAGCGACGACCAAGATGGGTTATCCGCATCCTCATTTATCATGAGGTTGTTGATGGAGATGTCTCTTTGAACGATGCCTCCCTTAGATGTCCTTCAATGCAACCCTAGAGGGCGGCAGGCAACAATTGAGAGCTTGCCTTGCAAATGGCCTTGGCGTCATCCTTGAGAATGACACGCCGATGCACCCTGTTCAGTGATATATCAGCAGCCTTGTTCTTTGGAGATGTAGAGCAGGATCATTTGTTTGGAGGCAGGACAAGGTCGGTTTGGCTCGAGAGTCGTTTCCTGTCGGTGCTGGGGCGGCTCTCTCGCGGCCCTTCAGCTGTTATACGGTTGACGAGTTTGATGCCGTCTCCATGACAAACCTTTGTTGAATGTTGTTTCGCATATCGTCGTCCATGCTGCGAACTCGAACTGTTTCGTGATAGTGGTAGCAGGTGACGTTGATGACGCCTTGATCCGCTACCGTTCTTAATTGATGCTGTAAAATAAATTCAAATATAATACCAAATAATAGTTAAAACCTTTAAGATATGTCTTCTAGCAGGATAGGGCTAGTCCACAGCAGGTGCATGAGCCAATTCAGCCCAACACAATAGTTATTGCCTACAACGAAGGAAGCAGGCATTACTCAGCGTAAAGAATGTCTGCCTCACCGGCCACTCCGAGGAGGCATACTCATTACGTGGTGTTGAGAGTCTATTGGCAACTGGACGCAATGAGAAGTAACCTGTGCTCTGGTGTTTGTCGGTGAGACGAGCGACCACAGTTGTGCCTCGTCGGCAGTGAGTCAGACAGCCAGCCTCTTGGGTACAAAAAGACTAATGAAGCTAGTCTGGCTGTCGATAGTGTCTGTTGTTTATCTGTTGTCGCTGGTTTGAGCTTATGACTTTCTTTGAGACAGTCGCTCCTCTGAGCACCAACCCGGCCGGTCCAATGGGATAGGTGAGTCCGGGGCCCCGGCGCACGGTACGGAGCACTGTACGGAGCACTGTACGGAGCACGGTGCGGTCGGTCGGTCGCTGACTAAGCAGGTTTCTTTAGTCCCACCTGGCTGCCATGAGCAAACCCAACGAACAAAGAACGACAGATTCTCAATAGTCCATCCACACAACACGCAACTTCCCGCTAATTTCGTGTACAGTGTCTGTGGCTGTGCCTCCCTTCTTCAATCGCCTTGAAAATCCTGTTCCGTCCTCCCCCTCCTCCCCCCCAATCCAATCTCTCTCTCTTTTTATGAAGCCATCATGACACCTCCTCGCCGTAGCCAGCGCCTTCGCCTAGCAGAATGTACGCGACCACCCGTAGCCACAGCCGTTAGGCCTACGCTTTGACGCCGACTACAACCGTCTCCCGCGATTCGCGATTCCTGACCCGCTTACTGTCTCTCGTATTTGTGCTCGTACTCGTCGGGGTGGTCATGCCGCAGATTCGAGAAGAAACGGCTGGACAGTTTTGGTCATGACTATCGGCACCGCCACAGTCACCGTCGTGGCCGTCATGAGCGCTTTGGCAATAGGTCCACTTGTCGTCGTCTTCTTCACGGCTCCTCCCAGCACCAGCAGCACCACCGCAACTCCTCTAAGCTGTCTCGACCGCCTCGTACCCGTCAACTGGTCGACTGAGGCCGTGCAGATTCAACTTGGACTCGCTAACCTCGCACGCATCTCCTACTATAGAGACACTACATCCGAGCCCTTTATGTAGCACGGCCAGCCTGGTATGCGCCCACCCAACGGCACCAGCTTTCGCGATTTCGACTGTAGCTTCGACGACGGCTATAGCAGCCGCCACTGGGACTCGGCTTCGCTGCGCAACGACAGCCTCCTGATATACTACCGTCTGTAGGAGATATTAAGTACGGGGATAGACGTACCCAAGCTGGTATTTATACACAAGCTGGATCGCATTATCTTCTAAACGTGCAACGACCTATTAAACGTCGCAGACCATGGGCCGCCGACCTTCTACTTTACTAATGGCTTAAGCAGCCAGTTCCGCTGGGCGACGTCGGCCGGATCCTTTCTGCCGCCGCACAACGTACTGCCGACTATCTCGGCCGAGCATCATCGCATGTGGCAGTTTGACCCTGTAGCCTCCACGGTCCACGGCATACTTCCTGCGGCGTCGGCCACCGGCGCTGCAACTCGAGGCCATCCGACACCGACTCAGCGCCCGAAATATACCGAGCTCGTCTTTAACCTCGACCCGCCTCTTACTCATCTCTGTCACGCCATTTATAACAATACCTCCCGGCTTATTGTATACTATTCATTCCCGTTGGGATTGGGGATAAGTGCGCTGTCCCACGGCCAGGCCGAGGCCAAGATCTATATGTTCTTCCTGCGGGAGCTTGTAGAAGACCAACACAACCCCAACAAGACCAAGTCGTGGGTTACTGATGCTGAGCGAATCGTGGCTCTATATAGGCCATTCGAGGCCACGACTCAGGGAACAGCGTCGTTGTCGTCGTCATTACCATCAACAACGACAACGACAACGACAACACCACCACGATACGATACAGACACTGCAGATACCCCGGCCAAATTTATCGAGCCATGGCGGCCCACTCCCAACTTTGGCGAGTTGACCGAGTATGCAGCCCATTTGGAGCCAACCAAGCTGTTAGTCGAGCAGCTTCGGAGCGTATCGACCAGGCCGCGGTTCTTGATGCCGATGCTGTGGCTCTGACCCGGCGCTTGAACCGTACCTTCGCCGGGATGTCGTTGCGGCCATTCGGCGTGTGGCTATGGTTTAGCTGTTTCTCGCCGACGTGGCCCTTCGACGCATCGCCGATATGCTGCGCTGGGCTGCCCGGGCGGCTTCACTACTTCACTAGCTCTATCTGATGCAGGAGGCCGCTAGGGAGCGTATTGCAGCCGCACTTAAGCAGGGCATGGTCATCTACGAGAGTAAAATAACGATTTCACCGGCTTGTACATTCCATACACATAAAGTCAAGACCTTGAATGGATGGGGGCCTACATCTGGATCACAATGGAGCTGCATAACTTGAAAACCATGTTCTGCGCCCGCAAGGCCTAGTTCCGGAGCCGCAACCCCCGCGCTCGCTCTATGCTGGATGATACCATTTAGTCGCGCTAGGGCTTCGCCAATAGTCGAGAGGATCCTGAGGGCAGTGAGCGTATATTATAGCCAGACCACATTCTGAAAGACAGCGGCATAGAAGGCTTATAGTGGACCTTATGGTTCCAGTGGTAAGTAGGTATTCATCATGTTCAAGTATTCCGGCCTTGGAAAACTCGAGAATGGCCGCGGGAGCTTGTCTAGTCTGTAATTCGTACTAGGATTTCATTCTGTTATTCGTCAGCGATAAGGGGGAGTGAATATGGGTCTTGCTTGACGGGCTGAAGATACGCAATGTTAAGTTTAATAGTAGATTCACTAACCATAATGAGTTGAGCGCTGTTCTAGTTACTTGGCTTTTTGCACGTAGTGGAAGTTTATCAATTGATAAATAGCAGCCTAAGCAGAAATAGAAGTCTGTGATTTTTTATTAAACTTAAGATAGCTCTAATAACCATCTGTCTACTAGATTGCGCCTTATGAAAGTAATCCCGTAGGCTCGAACACTATTTGTTTCTAGAACCACTCATCCAAACAAACTGTTTTATTTCGTTAATCATCATTTAGTGCAGAGATCACCTTTAATGTTGGCTTTTTGCGATATCTAATGCTGACTAAAGCCTGTCAAGGATATTTGTTGCAATGTCCTCATTCGCTTTGCAGCCCAGTCCCTTCTCAGCGATACAGCAGTAAAGTCGCCTCAAGACAGCCTCTGCAATTTTGTCCTCTATGTAGTCGTCGAGGCCGTTCTGGGCGAGATACTTAAGGACCCTCTTTACAACCTTTTGCACTATCGTCTCATGTATCTATTCGTCGAGTCCGTTTAATACAATATAATCAACCTGCTGGTTAAGATTGCGTTATTCTTCAGAAACCCTCGACAAATTCGGTCTCAGCCCTTTCAGCAAATCCGGTAGCTCTGTCAGATCTCCCGTACAACGAATCGAGCTCCGCTTCGACGTCTCTGTCACGAAGTACCTAGACTTGATTCTCTAAGCGTTGGATTTTATTGTCGAGGAATACAAAAGTGCGCGAGTTATAGTTCAGCTTGGCGGAGTGCATGTTCACTATCTCAGCCTCAATGGCGGTAATGGATTTATCGAGCTCAGTTCTAGATAGCACAGGCACAGCTTGGCTACCGCTTGAGGCAACTTCTAGGTAGGACGGCAACTTGCCAAAGCCAAGTGCAGACGCGCTGAGGACCCTGCCCGCGCTGCCGTTCTTGTTACTGATGCCATATATGATTTCCAGATGATCGGGGGGGTCAAGTGATTTCAGGGGGACTTGGGACACGATAGCCTTACAGATGGTTTGAGCGTCAGTCTTGGCAAGCGCTTTATCCGAGACATATACACTCAAGGCCCGGACCGAGGCGATGGAGCGCACCTAGTCAAGGACTTTCCCCGCAGCAGCGTTGTGTAGTGTTATAGATTCCGACAATAATAGTGAGGCGGGAGCAATAACGTCGACTGAGCGATAGGTCTGGAAGTTCAACGAGGTAACGCCGCTGGCCATGAACTTGTCGTTGATAAAACGGGGTGCCACGGCCGATCTCTTGAAGTCAAAGGAGACAATAGCCTCGGGGTCGATGACGACAATAAAATAAGTCTTATACCGAAGGCCTTTAAGAAAGATGGGAATGCGAAGCCTGAATGATGCTGCTGGGGACTCTTGTTGTTGGGTCAAGCAAGCTTCCAGGATGATGTCTTCGTCTAAGTGCTTGATCTGGCCATCGGCAAGCCATTCGATGATTGCAGGCACCTCGACATCAACCCCAAAGGGCAAAGATGGTGTCAGTTCTGTCTCCATGGTTGTTAGTAAGTTTTGACTCCATCAGCCTGGTGGTTAGTTACTTGTTTGCAGCCTTGCACATTCGGTTGAAGGAGGTGAACGGGGACTCATAAACAAAGGTCACATGACATTTGCACAGTCCCCAAGGTGAACGCAAGGCTGAATCAGCGCCACCCGAAAATGGGCGAGCGATGCCTGCACAGCTGGCTGGCACCTCAGGTAACGCTCCCATCACCCCGAAATGGTAGGAATCATCTCTCTCCGGTCCGTTGGCGAGACACATAACTGACGCGTGACTGGCACGTGATCACGTGCGAGTACCCCACTTCCATTTATCAACACCACCCCACCAACCCACCACCTCATTCACTCTTCTCACTCTCATTCCCTCTTCTTTGTTCTCGACATCACCTTCAACATCGCCGCCATCTTCCTCGCCGTCGCCTCCACCATCTGTATCACCTTCCGCAGCACCTTCCGCAGCACCTTCCGCATCCGCATCCGCATCCGCATCCGCATCCGCATCCGCATCGCCTTCCGAATCTGGATCCGCATCATCGACTCCATCTCAACAAAGTAAGTCTGGTGCTCATCTCCATTCTACGGACTCTACCCATCGAACGTGACTCTCGTCGCCTTTGCTGGAAGACCCGGGAGGTGAGAAGGGGCTTGCCTTGGACTCTCAGCAATGGGAACCAAGCGCGCAGGTCGCCTGCCTGTCAGACTTCGCTTCTATTGAGATGGTTTCGATGGCCGCCAACCAAGCCGCGATCCAGCCGAGCTGAGTTCCATGCTCCAGCCCACTGCTACGGACTCTACCCATCGAACGATACTTTGTATCCTTTGCTGGAAGACCCGGGGTTGGGGAAGGGACTTGCCTCGATCGTTCAGTGACCTGGAGAGCCGAGCGTGCAGGTCGCCTGCCTGTGGAACTCACTCGGCTGCTCGTGGTTTGGCTTGGTTGGTATCGTGCAGCAACCAAGTAAGTCAGTCAGTCCTCGCCCCATTGCTAATTCAACGCAGGAGGTTTTCATGAGCCGGACATGCTGGTCATTGCTGGTATGTTTCCCCTCTCCTGTCATGGATCGTCGAAACCTAACTGTATCTAGGCCGCTTGCCAATGAGGCTACCCGAAACACGACCAACGCACCTTGAGAATGACGCGTAAGAGTCCGACGACGCCTGTCTGTCAAGAGTCCGACGACGCCTGTCTGTCAAGAGACGACGCTTGTCTGTGCGTCCGTTTACCTTTCATGTAGGCATACGATCGCTGGCTTGGGCTCATAACACTGGCTAATCTTGCTTTTGACAGGACTTGTTAGATTGGGAAACAGTTGGGTACTTGGGGGCTTGGGGTGGGCCGTTGGGCAAGCTTCTCGAAAGGGGGCAAGGGATTGAAGGATAAGGAAGGGGTTGGAGGATAAGGAAGGGGTTGGAGGATAAGGAAGGGGTTGGAGGATAAGGAAGGGGTTGGAGGATAAGGAAGGGGTTGGAGGAAAAGGAAGTGGTCAAGGGGTTGGAGGATAAGGAAGCGGTCATCAATAATACAAGGCAAAATGGAATGAACGCGAGACGGTACTTTGGAATACATCGATTCTTTCCATCCACCGCGAGCGTGTTATAAATCTCATCGCCAACGGGAAGACTTTTCGCAGACTCGGACCGGGGCCAGCAGTTGCTGAATTCGACAACAATCTCCACAGGCCCTCACCTTTGCCCTCGCCCTCGTTCTCGTATTCGGTCTCGCCGCCCATCGAGATAGGCCGTCGCTTTGATCCAGATGCTCCAGACCAGCATCGTCAGAAACAGGACAATCAGGACAATCGCGCCAATATGAAGCGCAGCCTCGCCGACAGCCCTATCCCGATACAGGCCAATTTCTCTCTCAGACCACGACTTTGACTACTACCATGTCGCCTCCTGGACAACAAGCACGGGAGGAGGACGAGTAGTTCGCCCTTGGACGACTCCTTTGTCATGTTGAATAGCTCTTCGCCGAGTCCATGTCCAACTCTGCAGCCTGTCTTGCACTCACCCCATGATCGAAAAGCAGCTCAACACTAGGATGATGATGATGACGGTGATGACGGTGACGATCAACACCATCATGCCAAGCCGCATTTATGATAACCACAACCCCACTTTCATTTTGCTGCCTAGCCACAATCCATCCCTTGATTCTATGCTGATCCTCCTACCATCCAAGCTGCGCAGCGACCTGGCACCAGGCATCCGGCTCTCCGACACGACAGTCTACGGGCTTCTCTCCGTCTCGACGGCCCTGCTGCCGAGCCAGTTCACGACTGTGGACCCACTCGTCGCCGTATCCTCCACGTCCGCGTCCGCTCTTCTCCCGACCCTCTCCGGACACAGCTACTCGGCATCCCAGAGTCCGTTGGTGCCCGTCTTCGCCCGCCCACCACCGCGAGGCTTCCATCGTCGTCCACCGCCTGTATGCCCGCCTCTCCCTCAACGAAAGCTCCCTGAGTTGCACTATTACGAACCGCCTGGCATCCGTTCAGCACAACGACTTCGACTGCGGCCTGTACGTCGTTGTCGTGGCCGCTCATCTTATGGCCGGTTTGGGACTGTCGATGCGCCCTGCTGGTGCCACTTGTTTTGCTCTGTCCTCTCCCCTAACAACCATTTACTGTTGCCTATGTTAACGCTTTTTCGCGCATATTCAACACCACCCGCACTCATGTTGCCCGCCTAGAGACTATGCTGGCTATGCATGTACAGACTGTTGCTGACGAGTCTGCCGATGATACTACAGTGCCTAGGGCCGTGAGAACTCTGTTCAATACCATGGGCGAGGTTGACCGACAGCGTGATATTTTGTTAGATACTTTGAGGTCTATATCTATGCAAATAGTCCTTCAAAATATCCCCTACCCAAGCGTGCTATATTTGTTTCTGTCTCTATGAGTTATATGTAAACCGTATATCTGCCTGTATCTCCTAAAACCATCGTCATCTAATATCGCCATTCATAAGACCTAAATTAATAAATGTTACTGTATTAGTGTCAGATGATGATTCGAAACCTTTAATATTAGGGAAACTTACGGTTTGTTGCTGGCGCTTTGCTGACGTAAATGTATCTATATCCCAAGTTCGATTATGCTTCCTTGTGTTGTCGTAGGGGACACTGCATTCAGTGTCTGCTAGAGGGATCATCTGGCCCGGGGGCGTTGACGGAGTTTCAATCTGACGTGTTTTGTTTGAAGCGGTTGACCTTTCTGGTATGACAACATCGCACCGTTGCTCGTCGTTCAGCTCGGCGGTGCAGTGGGTAGAATGGCCAGCCAATCCCTGCCACAATCTAAAAGTTACCTCATGCTTCCATGGCGAATGCACCAAGAGTGTCCTATAGGGCTTTCGGGGGTACGAATATGCAATCTCTAGAGTGTACTTGCATAAAAGAAGCACGTTTGAGGTCAAAACCTCAACTTTCTTCGGTCCCGAAAATCGAGACATGCCCCAAAAAAGAACGCTAGCAACCCAGTCGCGGCCACGCCGACGTAGGTAACAATATCCATGCTGCAGCGATACTTCTCAACATTAACCACGGCCGCCAGACATCTAACAGAACTTCAGAAAGAGTCTGATCACAGATTCTGCATACTGACAGACACTTCACTGACGACCGCTCCCATCATGGCCGGCAACAACAACATCAACAACAACAAACCCGAGGAGACAACTTTGCTGCAGCTCATTGCACTCAACGATAGGTATGGACAGCCAGGGATTTTGATTCACACAATTACAATTAATGACATCGTGGTTACAGTTATCCCTATGACGCCTCGTCTTTCGACCCGCTTTACCGCCTTTACCTGCCCAGCGATGACCGACCCCATGGCTATCTACTACCGGAGGTTGTAGAGAAGATTCCATGGACGGGGGATTTCAAGATCACGCACGAGAACCCAAGGAGAGTCGATGTTTTGGATAGCTCCGACGGCAAAGATACGTCGGCAGCCTGCAACAAAGCGCTCGCTAAGGTGGTTGCAGCCTGTCAGGAGAAAGATCTCTTCAACCTGAAGGGCGAGGAATACGAGGAGTTTGCCATCGTAGGCGTCCAGTATCCCGTCCGCCTCTTCAGGTATGCCGCACCCCTCTTCGGCATTGTCAGTCAGGGCGCCCATCTTACTGCATACATCCGTACATCAAGCGGCTTGAAGATATGGGTCCCTCGTCGAAGTCCTACGATAAGTACGTTCCCCAACAAGCTGGATAGTACTGTCGCCGGCGGTATCTCCGCCGAGAACACACCATTCGAGACGATAGTTCGAGAAGCATACGAGGAAGCGTCATTGTCTGACGATCTCACTCGACGAGATATTCGTTCGGCAGGAGTGCTCACTTACATCACTTTGCTCGAGCAGGGTCAGGGCGAAGTTGAAGGTCTTGTCAAGCCAGACATGGTTCATGTATACGACATGGAGGTTTCTGAAGATGTCATCCCAAAGCCTCACGATGACGAGGTTAAGGAGTTTTACCTTATGACGCCTGACGAGATCAAAACAGCATTGCTTCGGAAGGAGTTCAAGACTAACTCCGCGGCTGTTATGATCGACTTCTTTATCAGGCATGGAATCATCACAGCCGATAATGAGCGCGATTACACTGAGATGAGCATGCGTCTCCATCGCACTCTTCCATTTGCCACGGCACCTCGACTATGAAATCATGCACGAAGCCCGGTAGTTTAGTCTATGTGTATATGCAGTAGTTATGTTCTTTTGTGGACCATCTGGAGAAATTGGAGCGATATTGCTGTATGATCTATGCCTTGGATATACAATATCTCGGGACCTTTTTCGTAGTCATGCTACCGATAGCTGCAAACAAAATTGAGCTAAATGGCCTAGCAATACTCAAGTATCGAGCTCCAAACGCTTTGCCTGACTATTCAAGTACTAGAGATTTTCACATTCCTACAATACTGTACGACAAATAATCGCTGACAGGGTGACTCGTGTTGGTGGGGAGTAAGCGAACATGCATGAACACGCGGTATTCTTTAATGGCAGGCAGTAAGCGCGTTTCGATTAGCGAACATATACACTGCCAGCCAACCAAAGCTGCTTGTTTGAGCGTTACCATAGCACACAAGACAAGCCCCTGGTTCAGTGCATGCTCACCGGTCTAGAACCGTGTCTGCGCCATGCATTGTGATCTGGCTTGTCCTCCCGCAGCTGCGGGGCATGGGATATCAGGAGGTTCCGATGTGAATGCTGCAGAAATACATCAAAGCCCCACTGTTGTCTCCCAAAAGCTTGGCAGAGGCAATTTACGAGGTTGACACAGGAGCCAAACTCTCCTGGCTACGAACTCGGCTTTTTCAACGTAGAATTGAATGACAGCAATGGCTGCCAAAATGTAAGTGTGATGGAGAGGTACGCACACCAGTCACCCCATGCTAAACTTGCCACAGGGCTGAAAGCTGTGTTTGACAGCTGGGAGGGCCCGGAGGCCTATGTGGAGAATTTGACGAGGTATTGCGAAGTAGTCTTCATTCCAGAGGAGGTGGCAGGTGTTTCGAGTACCGCGTTGCGTGGCGTTGTGAGTATAGGCGTCATCGGTGCCAAGAGTGCTGTTGAGCGTTTCATCGCAGGCGCAGCGGTAACGTCTGGAATTGACGTCGTCGCGACGCAGATTGAGTCGCAGAATCTCACAGATATTGTCCCTGGCCAAGAGAAGGATACTCGTGCCTGCAAGACGCTCGAGCAGCTATACGAAAGCACCGATGCGGTGTATCTCTTCAGCAACTCATGCCAACGAAAGAAAACCAACCGAACAGACCAACAAGCTCAAAGAACTGCAAAAATCTCTCTGCTCCCTCGCCGACCCTCCTCCTGCAAGCATGTCTTCAGTTGATCATGCTGCTGCCTTGGTTGTGGGCTCCCAGCCCAAAGACATCGTGGGACAGCAATCATCTTGCCCCCCGGTCATCATTTATGTTGACGAGACCAGCGGAAGCGTCGATGCAGCCACCCCGGGCACTAGAGAGAACCCTTTCCAATCTCTCTTTGCCGCCTATATCGCATTTCCTCCCGAGTCAAGCACGCCTTCCCCAGTCTATTTCACCCGCGTCGCAAAGCCCAACGGTCAAGACGGCGCTGATGAATGGTGAGAGGCTGCCAAATCAGCCATGAAGAAGGTCGTCAGCCGATACGCAGAGCACATAAAAAAGATGGCCAAACAGAATGAGGACGAGGCAAATCGGCAAGCCACTCTCGCCGAGGCTAGGAAGGTCGTCATCCAAGAGGATCACAGCCTTCCCAAGGCCATTAGGTTGAAGATATCGGCCAAGGCTCCCGAGGGAGCCACTTTGGGTTCCGCATCGACAACGGGCACGCGTGTCAAAGTGATTGGACGTATTGACAACATCCGAGTATCCAAAACTCGTACGTTCGTTTACCTCACCGACACTCGAGACATGCTGCTGTGCCTCTTCGAAGGCGCGGTTAATGCTGTCGCGCCGGTTCTGTTCCAGAAGCAGGCATAGATAGAGGGTTTTTGGTGAACTGAAGTCTGTTCCAGCCAACAACAAAGCGCTAGGTGATCGCGAGCTCCATGCCGATTATTATCAAATCATCGGTGAGGCTCCTGGCGGTCCCGAGTCTTTTACCAACACAGCACCCGCAGGCGCACATCAATCAACCCTGCCTGACATCCGCCATCTTGTTCTTCGTCGCAGAGAAGAAGCCATGGTCATGAAAGCTCGCTCCTCAGCGCTGAGCGCCTTCCGCCAGTACTACAAGGAGCACGACATGCGAGAGGCTACGGCGCCGTCCTTTGTTCAGACTCAGGTTGAGGGGGGCGGCTCGCTCTTCAGTCTCTCGTACTACGGCGAACGTGCGTACCTGACCCAAACCTCTCAACTTTATCTCGAGGCTCAACTACCTGTGCTTGGTGATTGCTACGCCATTCAATCATCGTTCCGAGCTGAGAACTCTCACACCCGCCGTCGCCTTTCAGAGTACACCCACATCGAAGGCGAACTCGACTTCATTGAATTCGATGACCTTCTCAACCACATTGAAGACCTTGTCTGTGGCGTAATCGACATTCTCGTCGCCCATCCCGAGAGCAGGGAGCTCATCACGGCCCTTAACCCCGATTTCAGAAGTCCGGCTCGGCCTTTCAGACGCATGCGATATACTGAGGCGATCGAATGGCTTAACGCCCATGGTGTAATGGATGAGGATGGAGTTCCCCATGTTTTCGGGACCGACATTGCAGAAGCTGCTGAGCGAAGGATGACGGACGAGATTGGCGTGCCCATTATGCTCACGCATTTCCCCGTTCCCATCAAGGCCTTCTACATGAAGAGAGATGCCAGAGATCCCAGGGTGACCGAGAGTGTTGATTGCCTTGTTCTAGGAGTTGGCGAGGTCGTTGGAGCGGGTATGAGAATGGACGACTATGAGCAGTTTGTTGGGGTCATGAAAGAGAACGCGTGGGATTTGAAGGCGTATGCCTTCTACTCAGATCAAAGAAAGTGGGTTTCGCGTCATTGCTGACTGCCGAACTAATTCTGGTGCTTTGTGCTGATTTTCTTGCTGCAGGTACGGAACCTCTCCTCACGGTGGTTATGGAATGGGCATTGAGAGATTTCTTGCCTGGATCCTAAAACGTCTCTCTGTCAGAAAGTGTGTCCCCTTCCCAAGATACCCTGGCAAATGGTGAGTTCGATGGGTCAAACTCACATTCATTCCCTCTGTTGCGCGGATCCGAAGCAACCCCGAGGCTGACTTATATAAAGCACTCCTTAGAATGCTACATCACCGCACTGGCCTTCTCTGCCACTACAGTGCAATCGGGCGGAAAGCAGTTCATTTGCGGAATCTTGCCTCTGAATTACTTGTGCTCGGGGCTCGTACTACTCACTCGTAACTGTTAAAAGCTTATCAAATCGGAGGAAGGTACTACGGCTATACAGTCTTCGAAGAGCACCATTTGCATTTTCAATACCTGGTCGCAAAATTATCCCATTGAGGAACTTGAGAGTTGTCAGACAGCCTGATAGGAAAAGTCAGCTTTTGCATAGGACCGGATCCGTACTGTGGTTTCCTTTGAACCTAGATTAGGATTGGATCCGTACCGTGGATCCCTTCGATCCGTACCGTGGATCCCTTCGAACCTAGATGCCCTCAACAACCTAGATTAACCTCAACAACCTAGATCTTCGGATATCAACGGCATCATCAGATCAAGGGCATCTGGCATCGGATCAAGGGCATCTGGATCAGACAGATCCCTAGGTATAAATAGCTAGCTTTCTTCCTTCCTAGACCAAAAAGACAAGATCATCCATCGTCCCCAAAGCTGTCTCAACCAATCCATCCTTCCTCTGATAAGAGTTAGAGAAAGAGATGCGAGACGACACCGACGTAAACAACGGCTTCAGGAAGTACCGTTATTTCCATGAGAAACCCAATAATTCTCCTCTGTGACCTCCAAATCCACATCTTCCGGCTTCCCCATTCCTTGGTCTGCTTCAACCCTACTCTCAAAAGGCCCTTTCGTAGCGATCTGTGAGAAGTTCATTTTCACCTTGTACTTGATATGATCCACCGGCCCATCCACATAATCTACTTTAACCGCCACATGTTCCCAAGAGTCAACCACGTCTTTGCAATCAATTGGGAGCTCCAGTTTCATGAAAGACCGGTACCATCGCGGGAAGTAGATGAACGCCAGCATCACCCTGGGATTGAGCGTGTAGTTAGGCATGCCGGCGTGCCAGAGGCGAAGGTCGCGCATACAGATGGACCCCTTGGGGACGGTGGGCTGGATGGGCGGTGAGATCTCGGCTCGTGCGTTTATAAGCTTCTTGGGAATCCAACCGCGTTCATGGGGGATATGGTCTTTCTTGTTGTAGCCATTGTGGGTGCCGAGCCAGACCTCTGTGGCTCCGTTCTCCGCGCTGACGTCCTTGAGAAATATGTACACCTCAATGGCGAATATGAAGGACAGGTGCTCATGGTAGGCGTCCGAGTGGACTGCCTGGCGGCCCAATCCTCCTGGTAGGGCGATATTGCTGCTAACGAAGGACAACTCCGGGCGTGGACCCAGGATGCTTTCCATGATCGCGACGGCGTGGCGGTTCGCCCATACCTCCTCACTGATGAACGGGCGCGATAACGGCGGAGTTTGTGAGATGTTCTTATGCTTGACGCCGTGATTGAACTGCACGCGAGGCCATGCCAAGGATAGCTCGATATCAGCGACCATTTGCCGGTTGAGAGCGTCCAAGAGGCGATTCTCGATAGCATTCTCGATTACAAGAAAGCCATTTTTGTGAAACTCCTCGACTCCCAATTGAATATGTTCGAGACTCGTTGTCCCCGAGACCCGTTCCTCGTCTGAGAGTTTGACGGGTCGCCATTGAGACGTAGAGGTTTGACTTGGATGCTTTTCCATCGTCTTTGTTGGAAGTGAGATGAAGACTCTGGAGAGATGTGTTGACGGACGGCCAGGTTCATCACGAACAGTGGCACGGTATAAGTAAATATTTTAGGAAGTAAGCTGAAAATGCACCCTCTGGTAGGCGGTCGAGACTCAACAAGGATCGGCGGCATCCTTCCCCATTCACATCGCCATTGTATCTTCCACGACACATGATCACACGAATGCCACGTCACCAGTACTGGGTGTGCTCCCGTGGCACGAACATATTGCATTGAGGCCAGAAAGCACCGTTATGCATGTAGTCGATCCTCCACTGTCGGGCGAAGGGAGGGGAGTCGTGTGTAGGATGTCAACCTTGCTTATCTTCCTCCCCCCCCTTGTATCTTCGTGGGAAAACGTTACACAGGGCATCAACATTGCTGCTTGACCTCGATAGGCCTTGGCATCCGCCATGTTGTGTGATGCTAGTCGCTGCCTTTTTTGTACAACCACAATAGCGGCAGCCACCAAAGCCGTCGAGGGCATTAAGGCTCTCTACCCCAATGCGAACCTCAGCTCCCTCCTCATAGACCACACATCCCTTTCCTCCGTCGTTGCCGCCACCGAAACCTTGCTCTCTATAAAGAAAGCCCTCCATAGGCTCGTCAACAACGCCGGCATCATGGACGTCCCCTTCTCCATCACCAAAGACGGCCACGAGATCCACTGGCAGGTCAACCACCTCGCGCATTGGCTCCTCGCCGAGAAGCTGCTGCCTCTTATGCTTAAGACATCCAAGACCTTACCTGCCGGCAGCGTGCGCCTCGTCAACATCACCTCAGGCGGGCACCTCCAGGCCCCCAAGGGAGGAATCAACTACGCCGACCCAACCCTGCCCAACAGCGCCGCCATCAACCGCTACACTCAGTCCAAGCTCGCCAACATCTAGCACGCCTGCGCCCTGAACGAGACCTACGGCCCGCCCGCGCATCGCTCCAGGAGATAAAGAAGGGAGGATGGGTTTAGGTTGGAAAGGAGGGAAGTCGAATATTATGCTGGTGTTTGAGTGAGAAGTGCTTCCCATCAATATCCATATTGTTATTTGTTTCTTGAGTGGTTGGTAGCTGGGAATAGCTTCATGCTGTACAATGATGCGGGGGGTTAGTCTTCCCCACAGTTGCTGTTACTGTGAGAATGCTGGATCAGGATGAATCAATCAATCAATCAATCAATCAATCAATCAATCGATTAATATTAATCAATCAAGCCCGTAAAGCAGCGACACATTGAAGAGCTAAAACCGATTGGCGCACGCACAAATGGAATGTCGTCCGCAACGGGGTGCGCAAGTGTCAGCTTCGAAATCTCGGTTGAACCGTAGTCGCGGGGGCTGGGCCAAAGTCTGTCTAATTGACAACGGGCGGGAGGGGGAAGGAAACTCGTGACGAAGGGCGGAAGCGGGTGCGACTGTGGCTTGCTGGATCTAAGGTAGATCTAAGGTAGATCTGGGTTTGATTGGGCTGGATTGGGATGGAGGGTGTTTATGCCGGCTGGAGTTGCAGCAACAGAAACGGCGTGTCTCTGGCTACAGCTCGTCTGCACAGTGAAGGAAGATGTCTCAGTCGCTTGGGGGACAAAGGCAGCGTGTGCGACAGTGGGTGTTGGTTGCTGGATGCGGTCAAGTGGCAGGCCAAAGGGAGTCGACAGGGCTGATTGCGTCAATTAAGGTACTTGGGGGAAATCCCCCCCCCACTAAACCGGGATCCCAAAGTGACAGCCTTGTGGGCACCTTACTAAGCGAACGAGTTATGCAAAAATATAGCCAATACCTTCTCCCGGTGTAGCTACCGGGGGGGAACACATACCGGGGGGGGCACATCCAGGGCGGGGGGCATTTCCCCCGACACGCCTTTAAACGCCGCAGCTTATCAATCTCTTCTTCACCAAACATCATAGTTCAACATCCACCGACGACAACCACGACGCTTTGATCGCACCTCCCCCCCGACGCAGTCCTGGGGTCTCGCTCCCTGGTCTGCGCCTGTCGCCCTCATCTTCCTCCCCCTGCCATCTATTCTCTCTCTCCATCGGCGGCCCCCGTTGCCGTGCCGAGCCCCGCCGCTGTCGCACCCGAACGAATGCAGACACTCCGAATCACCGTGCACGACCCGAGAGAAGCAGCGCAACACAACGAACATACTCTTTTCCCAAGAACAACTACTCCTTCTCCTCACGTCTTCCTCCAACAACAATCACAATGGCCGTCGCTACCGATGGCTCCGACTTCGACTTTGTCCGTCGCGTGACCCCCGAGGGCTACGTCTTCCCGACCCACCGGCTCAAGCAGACCTGCGCCCCCGGCAAGGTTCCGCTCATCATTGTTGCCTGCGGTTCCTTCTCCCCCGTGACGCTGCTGCATCTGCGCATGTTTCCCATGGCACTTGACCATACGAAGAATACAGGTGCGTCTCCCATCTCCTCCTTCTCCGGCCTGAGTGCTGCCTGGTGGTGGGCGGCAAAGTGTAAGCTGAGTTTGTGGCTGACTGGGCAACTGTAGGCTTCGATGTTGTCGGCGGTTACCTTTCCCCCGTTGGCAATGCATATAAGAAGAACGGCCTAGCACCGGCGCATCACCGCGTCAATATGTGCCAGCTTGCCGCCGAGAACACCAGCAAGTGGCTGATGGTCGACACATGGGAGGCTGAGAACGATCTCTACATGCCCACTGCCGTAAGCCCCCCAGACACCCTACAATGTAAGCGCATACTGACAAGTGCATTCAGCGCGTCCTGGACCATTTCGACTGGGAAATCAACCACGTCCGCGGCGGCGTCGAGACCACCGAGGGCACCCGCGTGCCGGCCAAGATCATGCTCCTTGCGGGCGCGGATCTCATCCAGACGATTTCGACGCCCGAGGTCTGGGACGTCCGTGATGTCAACCACATTCTCGGCAACTTCGGCGTGTTTGTCATCGAGCGGACGGGGACGGACCTCGAGACGGCGCTGGGACAGCTGAAGAGATGGGAGAAGAACATCCACGTGATTCCACAGGTGAGTTTGCAGCACCTTCTCCCTCGGCACCTAGATATGGATGGTTTGCTAAAGGGCCTTTCTAAACAGATGGTTACAAATAACATCAGCTCGACCAAGGTTCGGCTGCTCCTGAAGAGGAACATGAGCATCGATTACCTGTGAGTTCACCCAATGTCTAGATGGGATGCCAGTGAGTCTGATATAGTGACGGAATCCAGGATTCCCGAGGAAGTTATCGAATACATCATAGCCAACAATCTGTCAGTCCCAGTTCATTTCTTGATGAGAATAAGGAGCTTCGCTGCTAACTCTACAATTCAGGTACCGCGACATGGATCTGCAAGCAACAGAGGAGAGCAAGGGCAAGGGTAGGGCCGTGGAGCCGTCTGGTTCCTCAAGACAGGTCGAACTGGCCTGAGCTCTTGGTATGGCAGGATTTTAGACCTTGGTCGCATCAAGCGCAGTTCTTGAGTTCTTTTCCGGATGGCGTTGGAGGCGTTGGAGGCGTTGGAGGCGTTGGATGGCATGCTTCTTCTTGGATCTTTTTACTACCCGTTAGTCTTGGGTGGGAATCCTCGCAGCCCAACTAAGGGGAAAACCCCTTAGTTGGGGAAATAATTATCAGACAGATACTAATTGGCTGAAATTACATCATACCCCACTAATTACCTAAAAGGGTCAATTTTAGTATATTCAAACAATACTTATAGATATTCTAAAGATTTTTAGAAAATTTTTATCTATTTTATTTTTATTATATTTTTTCTCAACTTTAAGAAGTATCTTTTCACCTATTTTACTAGTAGAGGTACCGTCAGATAATTTTCTCCCAGTCTGACAGTTTTTTCCCTAACTAAGGGTTTCTCCCCTTAGTTGGACTGCGAGGATTCCCCCACCCAAGGCCAACGGGTACAATTGCTTTGTCACCACTTTCTAGTGTTGATTGATAGAAAGGTCAAATGAAGACATTTATCTGAGAGCTATACCACACATACATTCCTAAGCGCAACTCCTGGTCTCAATCCGTAGATACATCAGTCCTTGCTGCGTCCTATTCTCCGCCCACACGACCCGTGCCCCGGAACATCTCACGGAGATCTCGCTGCCGTCCTGGAAATAGCAGACGGCGAGCATCACGCTCCGAAGGAGGCCTGCATCTCTCTTCCATGAAGATCACGAGTAAGCGTAGCTATTGAGCATCGACGAGAGCGTGATGGTTGAGCCCTTGAAGCTCATGGCCAGGGAAAAGCAGAGGGAAAAGGACCTCCAGCTTGCAACAGCAGAACCGTCCGTCGTCCAGTTTTGGTAGGTTCTCCCTAAATCGACGGATCATAGGGATGCAGTTGTCGTCCTGTGGCAGCAGATCAACATAGCCAGCCTCCTCGAGGAAGTCCCTCAAAATAAGCAGATCAGTGCATCCAAAGTGCCAAGTAAGCACGATCGTATCTGGCGACACCCCACAGGCTACTAGCTGGGTTGCAAGAGAATGGACGTCCGATACACTATTCTTGCTGCTGGAGGTTGGCCCAAAAAGTCGCTTTTGTACTAGGAAATCCATCTTCTGACCAAGAGGATCATACTTGCTGTCGTCAATTCGAGTAGCGTGCGCATCCTCCTAGGATACATCGTGTGATACTCGGGTGTCGATGAGGGGCTCCCCCGAGGTATACTCGCAAACCCCAACCTCCAGTAGCTTCCGAGTGCAGACTTCAAACTCCAGATCCAGGCAAATCAATCTGGATTTGGGCAGAAGCCCGCCTTTGATCTGGTCATGTACTGCCATAACCCGTTGGAATGACTGATCACATTTCCAGTCGGCTGTGGACGCTTGACCTAAAGCCCCCTCGACTTGATCCATGAGCGTGCGGCTGGAACCGGTTCCGGCAACTGTTCGATTCCAGAAATGACTTTTGCAAAACCTAGAGCTAGCCCATGGCTCTAGTAAACAGTCTTGCTGGTCGCAATGCGTTTGATCTGGGCGGGCGCCGAGATAGGCAGCTTCAGTGCTGCAGGAGAAGTGATACTGGGCACTGCAAGAGGCACAGCGGGAATCCAGTGTCAAAGTCGCAGGTCGTCCACACTGAGATGGGTTCTTTCGAATATATGCCGTATCAAAGTCGAGGACAATGTCAAAGGGGCAGGGTTGCTGGACAAGGCGATCGGCTGTCAACGCCCGGGGACCAAGACATTTTAACCCGACTTTCATACAGGCGACATTCTTGCCTGCATATTTAGCTAGGGAGATAGTTAGCCGATTGAGCAGGGAGAAAGCCTGCATCGCGTATTAAACATACCTCTGATTGAGTTGTTTGTCTCAGAAATTCGGTTCCGCCGCTCATGACTGAAAACAGTATTGTAGTCTGTGATCTGCTCTGCTTGATCTTCCACGAGGAAATCAAATAGTTCGTCAGAATCAATCATCTGCTCAGAATTAACCACCTCCTCAAAGTCATCGTGTAGCTCTGCATTATTGTCTTCAGAGGGATCAGGATCTGGTCCCAGAGACAGAGCTCCGATCGCAATCAAGGTCGCAGTTGGAACTCGACGCTCGAGGTCGCTTAAATGTCCACGCTTAATGTGAGCGCACATGTGGGACCTCATGCCAGCATAAGCGAAGACATACTGAGATACCGTTGCAGCACACCTAGGAACCTTACAAATGTATTGCTTTTCATGTGCCATGATCTCAGTGTCCCCTCCGGTCGCGTCGTAGTAGGATGCATGCTTCTTGACAGCGTGGAGCTGTGCCCATGCCTCAGTAGCGAATCCTCGAGTGCAGCCAGTCTCTCCTGCGAGGGTGCAAGGCACTCGTTCTTCACCAAGATGATCTAGGTCATGTACTTTCGCATGAAGTTCGGGACTGCGTTTATACAGAAACATCTCATGACAGCTATGCTCTGCTGCAAGGGGGCAGGGAAATTGAGGTCTGTTAGAGTCGTGGACTTTCAGGTGCTTCTTAGCATAATTTTTGTCGTAGAAGGTCTGGTTGCACCCAAATTCCTCTGCACCTGGGCAGGGATACTTTTTGCGAGTTGCGTCGTGTTCTTCAGCGTGTTCCTGAGCGACATGGGTTGACACGAAGGTTCGCTTGCACCCGTGCTTCTCTGCACCCGGACAGGGAAACCGGGGGCGATTTGGATTGTGCGTTTCAGCATGTTTCCTTGCAGTCGCTCGCCTGACGAAATATTTCCTGCAATTATGCTCCTCCGCATGTGGACAAGGAAATCGAGGACTGTTTGGCTGGTGGATTTTGCTATGCTCTTGAGCAAGAAGGCTGTTTGCGAAGGTCTTGGTGCAGCTGTGCTCCTTTGCTCCTGGGCAGGGAACCTTGACCCCGCCAAGTCTGTGCTCTTCGAGGTGTGCTTTGGCGTACTTGAGCATTGAAAAGATCCTCTTACAGCCGTACTCACTTGTAACGGGCCACTCGGCAGAGCAAAGGAAACAAAAGGCAAAGCGCTCCAAGGCGTGTGTACACGCAAGCACGTCAGAGCAATCAAGCAAACGATTTGTTATGTGCAAAGGTGATGATTTCTACCTAGAGTGGGCCTTGCCGGAATTCCTTGACCTCCCTTCTGTGGACCTTGTTATGTAACTAGGTCTGTTGCCAGCGCACGTAGGCTGACAAAGGGATAAGCCAAGCTATGAGCTCTAGGCGGCGCCGATTTGCCTCCAGCAGCCGGCCTGCTGCCGCTACGCGGCTTTCTTTGCCACAGGCTCAGAGGGGGCCGCTGCTGTCAGAGGCAAATCGGGCCCCTAGCTCTAATAGCAGCTTCCTTCGTAGAGGTTTGACTTGGATGCTTTTCTATCGTCTTTGTTGGAAGTGAGATAAAGACTCTAGAGAGATGTATTAACGGACGGTCAGGTTTATTATAAATAGTAGTATAATATAAATAAATATTTTAAGAAGTAAGCTAAAAATATACTTTTTAATAGGCAGTTAAAACTTAATAAAAATTAATAGTATTTTTTTTCTATTTTATATATTACTATTATATTTTCTATAATATATAATTATATAAATATTATATTATTAATAATAGATATACTTTTATAGTATAAATATATTATATTAAGACTAAAAAGTACTATTATATATATAGTTAATTCTCTACTATTAGATAAAGAGAGAGGAGTTATATATAGGATGTTAACTTTGCTTATCTTTCTCTCCCCTCTTATATTTTTGTGGAAAAACGTTACACAGGGCATCAATATTGCTGCTTGACCTCAATAGGCTATCGCACCGATGCGTGCAGTGGACCGCCTGGGTGTCTGGGCTCGTGCCCGGTCAGCATGATCACGTAATCTGCACAAAAACCAATATCGACGATATTAACTCTGGAAGGAAGTTTCTACCCGCTCTTTCGCAACTTCTCTCGCCTGTTATGAATCATTCTCACCTTTTCGGTCTGTCTGAAACTGTAGCAAGACACTCTGCTTATTAGGTAAGCATCAGTACTAGAGTGACTTGCTAAGATAAAATCCTATGTCCATAGATGCAGTCCCTACCTTGATAGTCACACCCGACAATTCTTGCCGTCCAAATCTGTTTCTGGTGCGAAGTCTGAGCTATGGCTGCTTTAACCTGATCAAAAGGTGATCTGGCGCATAAGCAAGGATGATCAGCCTGAGCTGAGTGCTTGGCATTGTTTCAAGCCCTTGCTTACGGTATGCCACAGTCCTAGCACAGTGCCAGCACCCTGGCACACGCCAGGCTCCCGGCCTAGGGCACGAGACAATCGCGGTACTATTGGGTGGCAGCTGGAAGCGACACTTCAGGAGGCACTTCAATCCCAAATAATTAACGCTTCATGCTCTGGCCGTTGGTCGTTCTTGGCGTGCGGGCGGCGGACAGAGTCCCGCTGGCTCTGCATTGCTTCATCGCCGGACAGCTGACGGCGTTAAGTCGTCACATCGGCAGCTCTTCGCCCTTGGCCGCTAAGGACCTTCTTGAGAGCTCTTGGAGGTCTGGTCGGACACAGTGGGATGAGATTTTTGACAAGCGGTTCATCTTCACCTCGCAGATCGCCGTTGACACCTTGGGCCTGATTTCTTCGCCTGGGACATCTCCCGTCAAGACGTCACCAAGCTTTAGTAAAGATCCATGTCCGGGGGATCGTTCCGGGGAAATATCATGAAAGAAATGCCAAAGAGACTCCTGCCAACTTGCCTCATCTACCACCGGGGCATGTTACAACGCAGTCATCCATTGTTACCTACTGCTTTTGAGCGTCGCCCAAAACCGTATCATCTCAGGCACGCTCGCTTTTCTCATCCGAAGAAGACTATTAATCCGATAAGCGATATACATTCACCATTAAGCCCTCAGTAGCATGTGGGACCCTTTTTCAAGGTTGGCCTTCCATGATATGGTACGCGACGCGATGAATTCGCCGCAGCGTTGACTCCATTCGTAGAATACGCACATGTCCATTTGCAAGACAAACTCTCGCATGGCATCGCACTGAACTATTTTGCGACTAAATCGAAGGTGGTAATTCGAACAACGTAAGAAGTAATAAATTTTTATGAAAGGGACTGGAGCAAATTCTTTCGCACATGATAGCCTTCGTCTCTAGGCTGCCAGACACTGGTGTAGGGTATGCTAATCCCCAACCCACAAGGGTCTACGTTCAGCCCTTAACTTCACAGCTCAGAAACGACGACTACATGCCTTCAGTCTCCTTCCTTTTCTCCATGATTTCCGTCGCCATCGCTCTGAGACTCTCAGCCTGCATGATGGAACTGAGGAGAAGATCTACTCCCGTCTCCCTTCGGATCCAATTTGCGCGACTCGACGGACACCAGCGAATCCAAGCTGAAAGACGCTAGGGCCGTGTCAACTCCCACTTCGTCTCGATCCAGCATCGTCATGGCAGCCACTTTGGTGATGAGAGCCTCGATCAAACCCGCCAGCGGGTCCTCTGTCGATGCCCAGGATCCCGAACTTGCTCCAGCCTGAGGACCCGCGCCGCCACCGTGCTTGTGATCCTCCTTGAGCCATTCCTTGGCGTGCACAGGGTGGAAGTACTTCCATGGCACTGCGCCATTTGGCGAAATCGTGATAGAATACCTAGTAGGTGAGTCTGGTCAGCATTCAAGGCATGTTATAATGGCTGATGGCGTCAGAACCCACCGCCGTGCCAGCGTGAATGGCTTGGCCAGCGTTTCCGGTGTCTCCCAGGAACGAGCCGAGTCCAATGAAGAAATCGAGGTTTTTGGGCAAGAGCTCGTGAAGATACCACGCCGCATCGATTCTTGGTTTTGACATAGTCTGCCAGTCCTCGTATGCGGCAAGCTCGAAGAGTTTGTCCTATCCCCCCCGGGGCGTCAGAAACTGCTCCTAAGACGTTGATTGACAGTCGTGATACAATATTTACTTACACTGAGTAACAGGGCGCTATGAATGACGCCTCGGACTGGTGGAAAGTTTCTGATGGACTATAGAGCACGTTGCAGCTCTTCGCGCGACCCGACATTGCATGCAAGGGCCCTAATCGTCACCCTCGAGGCCTGGTACTGCTTAAGCAGCTTCTGAACCTCTTCACCCTCGGAGCCGCTTCGTCCTAGCAGGACGATGTTGCAGGCTCCATGCTCAATGAGCCAGTATGCCAAGTTGAGACCAATACCCCGTGTGCCGCCAGTGATGTGGTAGGTTCCCTCCGGACCCAGACTCACCTTGGATGGTCGCAGATCACTCTCCGCTAGAACGCTCTCATCCTGGCCCAGTGTGACCACGATCTTGCCTTGCGCATCTCCCGACTTGATCTTGCGCAGTGCCGCTGGGAACTGGGATATCGGGAATGCAGTGACGGATTTAATAGGAACGGCAACCCCGTTCTGTACCAGATTGACGAACTCGGAAAATATCTCTTTCAGAGCATCTCCATGGTGCTGGTGGAGGCTATGCAAGTCTATACCGCTGTAGGTGACGTTGCGGTTGAAGGGACTCATTGGCAGGTAATTATCCAAGAGGGCATCTTTCTTTCCGATATCCACAAAACGGCCGAAGCTGGCACTGAGAGCCCATGTCTCAGTCATGAGTTCGCCACCAAGAGAGTTGACAATGACGTCTACGCCCTTGCGTCCCGTCGCAGCCAGAATGCCGTCTCTAAACTCGGGAGTGCGGCTGGGGAAGATGTGCTCTGAAGGGATGCCAGAGTGGTTGTGACGGAAGCTCATCTTGGCGCTGGTTCCTGCTGTGGCGAAGATGCGAGCTCCAATGTGCTGTGCAAGGACGATACAAGCCTGTCCGACTGGCCCGGCCGCCGAGTGTATCAGTACAGTTCCTCCCTTGCGGAGCTTGGCGGTCCGGCTGAGAGCCAGCAAGGCCAGCGAATATGCCAGCGGCATGCCCGCTCCCTCAATCGTGCCAATGCCTGCTGGTAGCGGCGCGGCGTGCATGGCAGGGAGTCGCTTATATGTCGCGAAAGCGGTGGTATCAGCCGCGAGGAAGAAGACTCTGTCGCCCTCGCGCATGTGCGTCACATGCGGTCCCGTTTTGACTACCTTTCCGGCTCCGTCGAAACCTGGCGGCGCCCATGGGAGCGAGCCCATAACAAGGCTCAAGTCACGCTGGCAAACGCCCACAGCTTCGACTTTGACGAGAATCTCGTCCTCTCGGAAGGGTTGTTGCAGACGTCGGTACGGCGATAATATATCGAGTCCGGGCTGCCTGCGACCTCAATTGTCATCTCTCTGGCGCGGTCGCTAGCCCAGATATTCTGTACCTTGCGGTACGATATGTTCTGCTCCACAGCAAACTTCTCCTTGACATCTTAGTACTATTTAGCTAGGCGAATTAAGCCATGCAGCGAACTTCTATCTTCGCCTAGGCTTAAGCACATCACCATCACGGGGCCCCAACCATGGTCTAGAGCGTCATTGGCACGACGGAGGGCTCATGATGATAAGGAAGATGAGTTCTTCTAAGGAAATAGCTAAGACTACCCCGTCCGATTTCAGTTATCCAACGCCTGTAACCTTGCCATATTATGGTATACTCCTCGCTTTTCCATCAGCGATGCATGCGTCCCCGATTCAATCACGGTGCCCGACTGAAATACATATATACAATCAGCATGAACAATGCTACTCAGTCTATGAGCGACAGCAATAGTAGTTCGCCCTTGTCTGGCCGACTCAAGGGCGGCCTGGACATGGGCTTCTGACTCTGAATCAAGCTTTGACGTAGCCTCGTCGAGGAGCAGCACGCGCGGTCGACGAATGAGCGCCCGTGCAAGACTGATGCGCTGGCGCTGACCGCCGCTTAGACTTGAACCACCTTTTCCGATATTGGTGTCTAGACCTTCACTACACATGTTTTATTTGAGTGTCAGCAGTCTGCTATTGGTGGTGCGATTCTGGTGTAGTGAACGAGGCTTACGGTAACGACGACACCAGATCATGGATGTTAGCTTCTTTGCATGCCTCCATTATCCTTTCCTCTGTAGGTGTATCAGCTGGATCTAGGCCTAGGCAGATGTTCTCTCGGACCGTGCCTTCAAAAAGGCCAATTTCTTGGCTCACGAAGCCAATGTTGCGACGATAGGCTTCAAGGTCCAATGAGGCGATATTTGCGCCATCGAGACGGATCTCTCCGTTCGTGGGCGAATAAAAGCGTTCAATCAGTGATAAAAGCGATGTCTTGCCGCAGCCGCTGGGCCCGACGAACGCAACGTACTGACCTGGTTTGATGGACAGTGAGATGTTTTGCAAGACTATGTGAGACGGCCGAGATGGATAAGCAAAGGTAACGTTGCTGAGCTCTAGGCTGCCTTCTCCGCTGGGAAGCTTCTCCTTGTCCGCGGTGTCACTGTCGGCTTTGGACCTGTCAAGGACGGATTGGAGGCGATACGCGGCAGCCTGAGCTTTGGCGATCTCAGAAGCCTGTCCGAAAGCTGCGGCAGCGCTCTGTGTCGCGAACATGACCTCGACAAAGCAGACCCAGAGCTGCAGCACAGTGTACTCCATGTTCGCCAGCAGCCGGGTGCCGTACCACAAGATGAAGGCCATGACGGCGAAGAACAGGGAAACAGATGGCGTATACAGGGCCGAAACCCACAGGAAGAACCTGATATTGGAACTCCGCTGACGAGCCAGAAGACTGTGGTAGGAGTCGAGGATGTGCGACTCACTCGTCAGCGCTGCAATAGTACGAATCGTCCCGATCGCCTCGCGCGCCTGCGCCGCCGACGCCTCGTGGGTTGCTCGTGCACGCTGTTGTACGAGAAGCAGCAGGTAAATGCGCAGAAAGCCGCAAAACAACAAGATTGGTATGGTAGACGTTGCTACAAGACCGAGCTTCCATCCATAGCCAATCGCAATGCCGATGGCAATTAAATTGGTCGTGAGGACCGAAACAAAGGTGCCGATGACCTGGCTGCAGACGAAGCCGAGGGCCACGGGATCATTGTTCAACAATGTGACAAGTGAGCCGATGGAGGGCTGGCGATCAAAGAAAGTATTATCTTGACGCATAAGGAGATTGAACACGCGCTCCTTTAGCTCGTACGTCAGAGCGCGGGAAAGACGACCAAAGGCGTAGGCTTGGAGGGAATTAGACAGGAGGAGCACGCCGAAGAGGATGAAGTACATAGCGCCTCCAAAAATTCGCGTCGTGACGCAGCCTGTGGAATTGAGGCGGTGGGAGGGAGAGAGTCTGGATGCCGTTGGCGAGAAAATATAACGTGAACTGGAGTTCCGGCTCCGGTGATGATGCTGGCTACGAGGCCGAGGAGGATGAGGTGCCAGCGCTTGGAGTTGGATTTGAGGATGAAAGAGAAGAGGGACCAGACGGACACTCTTCCATCCGTGTCTTCAGCCCCAATGGAATGCGATTCCAGTGCCTCGGATGAGAGATTGAGATCCGTAGTAGGTTGGGAGGATCCTGCTGCCGCAGCCTTCTCGCTCTTGACCGTAACGGAATCATCGCCAGATTGCCTGGTCGCGTCGGCTCCCGTTATCTCATCAATCGTGTCAGGCGAGCCTCTGAGAGACTGAAGATCGACAAGAGAGAAATACGTGTCCTGGTGCTCCATGAGCTGTTCGTGCGTACCCTCCTCGACGATAGTCCCGTCACCCATTACGACAATTTTGTCCGCATGCCGAACTGTCGCGAGACGGTGAGCGATGACGATCACAGTCCTGTTCCCAGCAGCGAGATTAAGCGTGTCTTGTACTTGCTTCTCTGCCATCGTGTCCAGCGCTGAAGTCGGCTCGTCTAGCAGTAAGAGGGTCGGTTTACGTATAAGGGCCCTGCTAATGGCGATGCGTTGTCGCTGGCCGCCTGATAGAGACTTGCCGCCTTCGCGCAACACCGTGTCAAACCTATCGGGGAGCAAGCTAATGAAGTCGTACGCGCCGGCATCTTTGGCTGCTTGCACCACCAGCTCGGTAATCTCTGCTTCCGAAAGAGATTCCAACGATGATCCGATGAGACCACGGGCGATATTGTCACGCACAGTAGCGGTGAACAGAACAGATTCTTGATCGACCAAAGCCGTCTGTTGGCGCAGCCAGCGCGAGTTGATGGTTTGTATAGATCGTCCATCAAGCAAGATTTCACCACTCGTCGGCTCGTAGAAGCGCTCGAGAAGATTGATGATGCTGCTTTTCCCAGAGCCAGACGCGCCGACAATAGCGGTCGTTTTGTTCGCTGGGACGCTGAAGCTCAAGTCCTGGAGGACATTGGCGCCGGGTCGCGTAGGGTACGTGAATGTGACATTTTTGAACTCAATGTCGCCGATGAGCTCCTCAGGCTTGAGGCCATCCTCTGAAAAAGGGTTGACCTTGTCCTCTCCGTCCTGGTCGATGGTGCTGAAGACCTCGGCGCCGGCTGTGATGCCGGAGGCGATGGTCGCGGCGATGGGGGAGAGAGTCACCAATGTGAAAATGCCAATCAGGATGGACAGAATTACGGTTGATACAGAGGAGGAATCAGTAGAGAGGTCAACGATATATCGCGAGCCCCGCCAGAGATCGAGACCGACGTTCAGCATGACTATGGCCATGAAACCGCCGATCAGCAGACCAGTGAATAGTCGCGCTTTGAAACCGAACCGGACCCCTTCTTGGACGTGTTTTTGGAACTTGAGCGCCAGCAGCTGGTACGCACCGAGTGCCTTGACGACGTTGATCGAAGACAGAGCTTCTTCCGACACATTCGCGGCCTGCGCATTCGCATTACTTGCCTTTGCGGTATTCACAGCCACGGCGCGTCCGCAAAATGCCAGAATCAGCATAACGGCGATCAGAGACGACATAGCGATGAGCGCAAGCTTCCAGTAGGCGGTGATGGAAACAACAATCGATGAAATGACGGTGCTGATTGCCATGGTCATCAGGACCGCCTTGTCCGAGATCGAGCTTTCCATCTGGCGAATGCCCTCCGTGATGACGGACATAGCCTTGCCTGCGCCGATGCCATCCAGCCCACCGACACTGTGCTCCAGCAGCGCGCGCAGGTACTTCTCCCGCGTTGTCTGCGCGACATGATCGCCGACGGAGAGGAAGCCCAGGACGGCGAGGTAGACGGCGACGAGCTGGCCGGCGCCGAGGTAGAGGAAGTAGACGGGGTAGCGGGCGACATCGCTGCGGAACTGGTCTGGGGTGGTCTCTCGCCGGCGGAGAACTTGCGGACGTCTGCTATGGCGTCGCCGATGAATATCTAATGGCCTTTCGCTTAGTATGGTACTCAATGATGAAGGTTTTGGTGATTAGAGGAAGAGGAAGCGGGTACCGTGATGAGAGGGAGAGCAGTGCCAGCGGCGATGGCAC
Organism: Ilyonectria mors-panacis; assembly: GCA_002991585.1. NCBI lineage: Eukaryota > Fungi > Ascomycota > Sordariomycetes > Hypocreales > Nectriaceae > Ilyonectria > Ilyonectria mors-panacis. Next base: position 263,116 of record PPHJ01000047.1, read on the forward strand.
AGAGGGTTGAGAAGAGGAGGATGAGTCGGTCGAGGGGGGAGGCATAGCGGAACAGCGACAGGTAACCTGTTCTCTTCTTCTTCTCTTTGGTATCTGGATGCTGCTCTTTTACCTGCTTCGCTGTTGCTATTTGTTTGGATTGTACCTCAGACCGCGCCTCTGGTTGAGCTTCCGAGCGAGCTTCCGGTGCTTCTGCTTGAACGTCTGACCGAGGTTCTATTTGTGTTGGCTCGACCTCTGTCATTTTCGATTCCTTTTCTGGCATAGGATCTTGCTCTACTGTAGCTTCCCGAGACCCATCACGATGATTCTCTGCCTCGCGTTCCGGGGCGCCAGTAACTACGGGCGCCTCTAGTGTGGCTTGCTGTGCGGGCGGCTCAGTTGTTTGCCTGTCCATTTTGGCGGTTAGAAGCGCTGTAGCAATAAACAATACAGAGAAGAACGACGCAAACCCCCCTCAATTTGGAAGAAAGGCATTAGAACAGGGAGGAAACTACAAGTGTCCTGGCACGGTGCTGGTCGATGCCTGAGACCTCGGGCTACTCCCGTGCAAGTGGCATAGAGAGCTGTATCCACCGGGTAACCTACGGTCCCAGTACAATCGCTCGAAATACGACAAAGAAAACCAAGAATATGCATAGATAAGCTCCGAAGATCCTTCTTCTTCGCAGCCCGCCATAAGCACTACTGTAGAAAGGTCAGCAATGGGGTGTGTGTCTACCGTTTCCGTTACATTTTGAGAGACACGTCCCCCCCGGTCGACAGCCCGCCGCCCCGGTGCTGATCTTACGTGAGCGGCACGGCCCGTCCATCCCACCCGGTTCTTCCCTACCGTGCGTGACGCGGCTCACCTACATGAGACCACAGCGGAATTGAAGTTTCCGGCTCTTGCGTGTGCTGGTGTATAGGCTAAAGCTGTATCAGAGAGCTCACATCAGCCCGTGGGGGGCGTTTCCGCAATGCTGAGAGGGTGAGACAAGTATATTGGTACCAAACAAGCATAATCACATAACGATGCAAGCCGAGAACCTTGGCACGCACCCATTGATCCGACCTTGGGTCACCGAGTCGTAAGAAAATCAAAAGAACCGACTTATCTCTTGGCAAGTTCCCGTATAAGCGTTGCCAGCCACCCTCCTTTTGCAACGTGCGAGCGTCATTTTGCCTCACCGGTCTGGGAACGAAGCGAATACCGAAAACATGGCAGATGAACATGTAATCAGTATCTTGCGTGCTATGTGGCAGAAGAGGTGGAATGGATGCATTAAGGTTACACGCGAGATATGGGGCCGGGACCCTTGTCGTTGATATGCATATCATGGTGCGCTAATTTACGGCGTCTCTGTTATCTGATGCCTAAACAAGCGCCCGGGGAGGTAGGATCCTAGCCCCGTCATCGTTGCAATCATGCAGGGAGTGAATATGCAAACAGTTCAAAATCAATCATCTCCAGACCATGCGGTCCCCCACGTAAGTCCACCAGTAGAATCACAGGTGAAGGGCTGAGATTGATTTTCTTGTCCACGTAAAGACACATTTCTATATTACAGAAAATCAAAGTTGAGGTTACATTCTCCGACACCCTAGAAGAGGCTCTTGCCAAGCAGGAACGGCAAAAAACGCTGGGAATAGCAGCCACATGTCCCAATTCGTCCTCTTCCACCATCCCATGCGCATATCACAAGTCTGTAGATGCATGGGCCTTATCTCCTTGCCCGGCGTGCCGCTGAACGCCGAGCCGTCACCTTGCTTCGGGGTTGCTTCCGTGTTGACATCCTCGAAGCGCAGCTCATGGTCGTACATGACCTCCTCGATGAGTCGCGCCGCGAGGTCCTTTCGCTGAGAGTTTACATGGGCGATACGTCGTAGCCGGAGGGTGTTGCGCGCAAAGAGGGCGGCATCATCGCGCATGATGCTAGCGACGGCGGCGAGGGTGCTGCGGGCTGTGAAGCGGTCTTTGTGCAACTCAACTGCGACGCCTGCGGTGACGAGGCGCTTGCTGTTCGCGGGCTGGTCACCGAAGAAGGGCATGGCGAGAACGGAAACGCCATGGTAGGCGGATTCCATGCAAGAGCCAGTGCCGCAATGAGTGAGGAAGAGGCCGGTGGACGGGTGCTCGAGGATGGCACGTTGCTCAACCCAAGGCTCTACGAGCCAATTAGGATCGCCGTTGCTCAAAATATATTCATAGTCCAGAGAAGCATCAAGAATATCCTCCTGCCCGGTTGGGAAGGGAGGCTTGATAGAACCATCCACGTCGTCTCTAGACTTGAGACCCCAGATGACGCCATCCAGAAGGCCCTCTTTGATAGCCGCATTCACCCCCTGAATCAAACGGTAGATTCTCCATGAGGGAGTGACAACATGTGTGCCGAAAGCAATGAGCAGCACCCTATGGTGCGTCTTCAGGAACTCGGCAACGCGGCCACCCTCAGGAATCTGCTTGTACTCCTCAGCCAGGACCGGGCCGACGGGATGCACAAGTGGCGGCAGGTGGCGCGGGACCTCCAGGCCGAAGAAGTGGTTGACGAAGATGAGGTAGTTTGGCTTCGGCGATGGCATGCGTGGGTTGATGCCCGCGGCCAGATTCATGCGCCGCCTCTCCAGGGCGAAGTGACGTCCGGCGAAGAGCAGCTTCACACGGTGCAGTTCTTCTTGCATGCGGTCCCAGAGACTCGCGTGTTCGCTCGTCAGGTGCTTGAGCGCGAAGCCTGCCATGCCGGGGATGTAAGACTGGGGGATGCTGGGGAGCTGCGGGTACCTGACAGCAAGGGGGATGTTCAGCAATGCCGCGACGTCGACGGAGGCGTCGGCCAGGGCCTCGCTGAAGATGAAGTCCGGACGTTCACGCGTGCATAGCTCCTTGAGGTTCTCAAAAGTCTCTGGCCACCAGCTCATCATGATGCGAAAGGCGGCCATCTGATTGGCTCTGCCCTTGGCGGTCTCGAGATCAGACTCAGAGCGCAGCTTGCGGATCTGCGCATCCTCATCGGGGGAGACGGACCTACCAACGACGGTGACCTTGGAGATGAAGCTGTGGGCGCCGAGGATGGACTGCTGCCCTTCCAGGCAGGCTAGGTGGATGGTGTGGCCCCTCTGGTGTAAAACACGACAGATCTCGATGATGGCGGCTTTTGTCCAAGTCGTAAGTCCGAGATCGGCAGATTATGGAAGGGAGATAGGGCGTTGTAGAGACGAAGAAAGATAGAGACTCACCTCCTGATGTGGACCTGCCTACGGTGATGACAGCCAATATCGTTCTGGCCGGATGGACTGGCGCTGAGCCGACGGCTGGCAAAGTCATTGCTGCGAAGTGTGAAGTTTGTGTGGGATGAAAGAGACCTGAAGCAAGGTGCAGTGCGCTAACATGGAGGCAAAAAGAAGGTAAAGTGATCAAAGGTAGACAGAAGTGGATATCAGTTTTCACTGGCTCCTATTCGAGGTTCCTCGTCTTGATCACAGAGATGCAGGGCAAGCGGCATCAGCGCCCTGTCGCCTCTGCTTACCGCCACCAGTGGATTATAAAGTACCTTATGCCGTGCCTTTTCGTCAGAAAGGGCCAATGATATCCCTCCCACTCTAAGCTCGTGGGGGTTACTTCTCACGAAGAGACTGTGTAAAGATAGGCAGATGACTGCAGAGGCTCAAGAATGGGCCGGGTCAGCATCCGATGTCGATGAAATGCCAGATGCCGTTCTTCGCCAAGGCTCAAGGATACACATACACACTCGCACCCTCATTCACACACCCCCCCCTCAATCACCCCAAACAAGGTTCTGGGTTGATGTACGAAGTAAGCGCCAACAAAGTCCTAGTTGCGACCAAGCAAGGAAAACACCCAAGGGTGTTTCTTTTGTTTCCGCGCACCACGGGAGGCGTTTTGTGCAGCTTTTTGGTCTATCCGTGCCAGCCAACATGTGCCGCAATGGCGCAATGACGGTGGATGGAAGCACGGTCAATGGTTGGCAGAGTGAGGCTTATCTAGGCAATATGTATGTGCGAGGCGCGGGAACAAGGGGGGAGGTTGTATGTATATAGGAGCCAGAGGGTGTGGTAGGGAGATGAGTAAGGGACGATGGGTGCAGAGGAGCAGGGGGAAGAGGGTGGGAAGGCATACGGCGACTTCTGGATTTGTCCAAATGAATAATCAGATTTCGTATATCTCCTTAGGTGTCATCACGCGTTATGACACCTAAGGAGATTTGTCGAGTCATCTTTAGTCGCAAACAGAAATAACTTTACACTTGTACGGGACCTAAAGCATGTAGGGACGAGTAAAGCACTTACATCAAATTACTCTGGTCCCTGAGCTAGTCCTAGGCGCTAAGGGTCCTAGGCGCTAAGGTAAATAGGACGAAACGTCAAATGGGGAGGGGCGTATAAGGCGTAGCAACTCGTACGATTACCACCACTAGTATCTGCACTCGTATACTAGCAGTACATGATAACATGCGCTTAAACCATCGGCAGATGAGGACGGATGCTCGCAGGGACATTTTCGGCTGGTGGCTGGCGCGCTGGAGGCCCCTGCGGCGGAGGGCGCTGACAAGGGCTTCATGCAGGTCAGCAAGCGTCCATGGTTCGACGTGGAACGAATGGAGTGGTAGAACGAATGCACCCATCTATTCATAAATCGAGATAACAACAGGGGCCACTTGCAACAGGGAAGAACCTGGAATTCACGCATCACACGGTAGAGAAAAACCTAAAACATACGACGTCTATTTGGGGCTAATTGTGCTCATGGTCTTCGCCAAGGTGAGTGAGACCCAACGTCTGCTTTGCTGACATCTTGGGAAGATCTGACGAGGGGTTTGGATAGCTCGGCCCAGCGTCTGACTCCCGACGATCAAGATACATGGTTTTGTTTGCTGGATTGCACAACCATGGCTGAAAATAGTACAATTGATTGACTCTAGCCTGAGACAGGGAGTGAGTGTGCCTTCGAACTTCTTTGGACTTGGTGATTTTCAAAGCTACCTATTTCACACTCCCCTCCACTCAACCTGCCTCAGCCCTGCGCTATCTGACTGTGCCTTACATACATATTCCTTCGGTCACTAACTCACACTGTCATTCACCGACTACATTTGCTTTCTTCCTGCGTAACAAGTCCAATGCTGTGTAACGCTCGTGTTCCAGAGCATCCTTGCTCGTAGTTGTACCCTGTACTCCCTCTCGAAGGAATAAGATGATCAAATAGTGGTGGGGGCGGTGCCATTCAAGTTCGTAGGTGGCTTCTCTCGCTGATCGCCCACGTCCTTTGGAAGGCGCATAAAGTTGAATACCGCAATGGCCAGAGACATGACGGCGCCATCGAGGGCGATGAAGAAGGCTTCCGTAGTGCTGAGGTGACCCTTGAAGCCCTGAACTAGCTGAATGCAACGGAAAACGCTTCGGATGAAGACGGCGAAGAAGCTGATCCAGAGAGAGGCGATCATGAGTAGCTGTGCCGTGGAGGAAGTGGCCTGCCTCGAGCGATACAAGAAAGTCAGGAACAGTGTGGCAAAGACAGCCATGGTGGCCAGCTGGAACACGACTCCACCGACAACGATGTGGGCGCCGCGGGAGGTGTCCTTGCCCTGATCGAACGCACGGCTAGCCAGGGCGGGCGCCAGCCGCCTGGACTACGAGAGCGATAACGTCGCATGTGCAGAAGATGTAGATGTACAAACGGGGCTTGATGAGCGAATACCCGTTGCCACGCACGCCGATTAGCAAGCCCAGCAGGACGTAGATAGCAGCCGTGACAAACACGGGAGCGACGATGAGGGTGATGATCTGCATAGTGAAGGCAGCCTTGTTGTAAGGGCACTTGGAGGCCCAGGTCCTGGCGGCCCAGCCAATCAGCTCGGTCAGTGCGCTGACCGCGAGGATGATGGAGTGCGTGCGCGGTGGCTTGATGGCGTTGAAGACGTGGCCGAGTAGGAGCAGGCCGAAGATGACGGAGAAGGTGACGCCAGCGGCGAGCGAGGGGACGTAGCCGTACCAGGGCTCCAGGCCGGACACCTCGTCGTGGCAGCCTGTCTGGAGGTCATCGAGGGTGCCGTCTGCTTGACGGAGCAGCAGTGAGAGCGGGTGTGCCTGGAGGAGGGATGATGGAGCGCTCATGGTGGCTCGCTTTGTGAAGACGTGTTCGTGAGTAAAATGAAGCAGCAGCAGAAAAAATGGGGAGGAGGCAAGAAGAAAAAAGACGCGGGGCCGGAGAGGCATGATTCTGGCGAGTGACAGCTATGGCGAACGGCCGATGTAGTGACCGACTCTGGGTAGTCTGTGCGACTGAGAGAGTGAATGGGTGGGATTGTGGGATTGAAACTGACCAGGGGGTGGGAAGGGGAGGGAATCCACAAGGCTCGCACCGAATCAGAGCCTTCAGAGGCATCAATTACATCAATTGCAACCAACACAACCAACACCGCGGAGCTGATGGCGTCAGATATCCCCTCCGTAGATTGCAACGTCGACGGTATCTGCAGAGTTGAAGCATCATGCAATCAAGGTGCATGCCCCCTCCACAAACGCTGATGTAAGAATCCAAATAAAGAAGCCCGCAGGACCCTAGGTTCCCTTTGGCGACTTTGGCGACTTTGGCGACTTTGGCAACCTTGGCGATGGCTTCATCTCCTAGCCGATCGGCCAGCTGTCGTCCTGTCGTCCTCTCGTCTCATGCCATCCCGCCAAGTCTGCAGTAGCCTTGATGCCCCGTTGTAAGCGGCGTATTATTCATGCCCATGTCCACGACTAGCATCCTCATATGGTCCCGGCCGGCGCGAGGAAAGCAAACGCCTTGTCCCTACATGGGCGCCCCCCTCCTGTATCCCCGCCGCCTTGGCGCTCAACGAGCGCGCAGGCAGACCGTTCCGAAGTGTGACGAGAGCGCTGCTGCTGCTTCCGTCCATCTCTCTCCACTCGTGTTTCTGGGCAGACAGGGCTGGCTACTGGGTTGGTACTGAGCCGTGTGTCTGTTCAAGATTAGGCTTAACGCTCTTAAGGTTGTGGAGCAAGCATGGAGAGCTCCAGAATAGCCATGGCCAGAAGGAGCAGGAGCAGTCTCTGGATCTTGATATATATTTAAGGCTCCTTGTTAATCAGAGACCTAGCGCCTCCGCGTAGTTCAGTCCTGATCCTGCATTCTCTCCCAAGCGCCATTCTTTCTGTGTTCGGCAAAGCATCATCGTTCTACCATTGTGCGGACAGCAGAGAGCTCTTTATACCCCTGTGTGTAACATCTTGTCACTTTCCTCCTCTCGTCCTGTACTTGCTTTGTCTTTCCCCAGCCAACCGCATAATCCCCGACTCCATCACGTATCTTCCCGTGACGCCAATCTCACGCATCGTCCACGTAACCATGGGTGACGCGTCGCCGGCTCAGCGGCTCCTCCTTTATGGAGACCAGATGGACAGCATGATTGCGTGCATCCGGAATCTCGCACTGCAGTCCAAGAAGTCCGTCCTGCTCACAAACTTCCTGCAAGGGTGTTGTGATTCCCTCAAGGTTGAGCTAGCGGCTCTTGGTGATGCCGTTGGCAAGGTTCCTCCCTTCACCTCCATCCTGGACTATGCAGAGCAGCACGCCAAGACAGATGGTTCATCACTGCTTGCTTCTGCTGTGCTCTGTTACTTTGGCCGCATTGGAGAGTTGATCATGTAAGTCTATCCCGTACCTTTATATCATGCAAGCAAGGAGATCCCTTGATTGCCCTAAAGTTACACATGAATAACTTTGGTCTCATACAGCTACTCCGAGAACGACCCTAGCATCCTGACTGATGATATAACCATCATTGGACTCTGCCTCGGTCTGCTCCCTGCTGCCGTTGGTGCTGGTGCCACCAACACAGTTGACCTTGTCGATCTTGCTCTCGACTTTGTCCCAGCAGCAGTTCGTATCGCCCTCTGCAGCTCCAGGCGAGTCAGAGAAATCGAGGACACTGAAGTTCCCGGGTCATGGTCCTATGTGGTCCGTGATCTTCCTGATGACGAGTTTAATGTCATCCTCGATGAATTTCATCAAGCAAATGTACGTTCATATCGATCCAATCTACGATTACAACTCCGTGAGACACAAACTGACCTTCTTCAGAACATTCCCAAGCACAGGCGAGCCTACCTGAGTGTGCTTGGCCCCGGCTGGTCCTCACTCAGCGGCCCTCCATCTACCCTGACCAAGCTCATTCCTTGGTCTGAGGCCTTGAAAGACAGGTCCCTAATCCCCATGCCAGTTCGTGGGCTCGGTCATGCTCCTCATCTCCAGCCCATTGATGTGGAGTATATTCTGGGTGACATCCCAACCCTCAGCCGTGAGATTCCATCCCGGATCAAAATCGTTTCCACAAGCACGTGCGAGCGCTATGAAGCCAACACCATCGGCGGCGTTCTCGAAGGTGCGCTCAGAGATGGCTTCGACAGGCCGTTGAGACTGATTGACACCGTCATGGCGACTCTTGTGGCCATGTACGGCAATGGAGACATTGACATGACCTGCATTGGTCCCACGATGCAGCTTCGCTCTCTGGAGAAGGGCATGCAGCAAGCTGGCATCGTATACAAGACCACCAAGAAGGCGGAGCTCAAGGACCGCAGCCACGCAAGAGGCGGGTCCGGGCTCATCGCCATCGTCGGTATGGCTGGTCGCCTCCCGCAGAGCGATAATGTGGCCGAGTTTTGGGATCTTATTCTCAAGGGAACAGATGCGCATGTCACTGTGAGTTCTGAACCAAAGCTGATGTTTTCTTGCAGACAATTTAGCTGACCACTGGCCGTCTCGTAGATTCCAGGACTCACTTCCCCTTGGAGAAATTCTATGATGCTACCAATAAGAAGAAGAACAGCACATCTGCCCAGCATGGCTGTTTCCTCAAGGACCCCGGCCTCTTCGATACACGCCTTTTCAACGTGTCTCCTCGTGAGGCTATGCAGATGGACCCTGTGCAACGCCTTCTCCTTATGACCACTCACGAGGCTTTGGAGAATGCCGGTTTTAGCCCAGACTCCAGCCCATCAACAGACTCCAGCCGCGTGGCCGTGTATGTCGGCCAGTGCACCGAGCAGTGGCGAGACATTGCGGCCGTCCACGGCGTCGACATCTTCTCTGTCCAAGGCCTCCTTCGTGCCTTCACCCCCGGTCGTCTCAACTACCACTTCAAGTTTGAGGGTCCATCCTACAGCCTTGACGCCGCCTGCTCATCCTCGTCTACCTCTCCATCGCCCTCGCATGTTCCGCTCTGCTTGATCGCAACTGCGACATGGCTCTCGCCGGCGGTGCACAGCTCTCCAACACGCCGCTCGAGTTCTCCGGCCTCAGTATCGCCGGCTTTCTGTCCCATACCGGCAACTGCAAGACTTTCCGCGCTGATGCTGATGGTTACTGCCGTGGTGAGGGTGTTGGTATGGTCGTCCTCAAGCGTCTGGAAGATGCCATCTCTGACAACGACAACATCCACGCCGTCATCAGTGGCTGGGGTCGCAACCACTCCGCCAATGCCATCTCCATCACGCACCCGCACGCAGCGACTCAAGAGCGTCTTTACAGCCATGTCCTGCAACAAGCGAGCCTCGATCCGTTCGACATCTCATACGTGGAGATGCACGGTACGGGCACGCAGGCGGGCGACTCCATCGAGATGAAATCCGTCACAAACGTCTTCGCTGGCTCGAAGCGAAGCAACAACCCTCTCTACGTCGGCGCAGTTAAAGCAAATGTTGGACACTCTGAAGCCGCCGCTGGTGTCACTGCTGTGATCAAGGCGTCCATGATGTTGCAAACCGGCCTCGTTCCGCCGCAGGTCGGCGCCGACCAGCCCCTGAACCCGCAATTCCCGAATCTGGACGAGATCCACGTCCGCATCCCGGCCAAGGTTGCGACTCTGAAGCCCTCGCCAGCTGGTGATGGCAAGAAGCGCATCTTGGTCAACAACTTTGATGCCGCTGGCGGCAATACCTGCCTCGTTATGGAGGAAGCGCCGGTCAAGGCTGAGAAGACGGCCGATGAGCGTCTGTGGCACGTTGTGACTGTCTCGGGCAGAACACAGCCGGCTCTCAATGGCAACAAGCAGCGTCTTCTGGAATACCTCCTGACGCACCAGGATGTCAAGCTTGCAGACGTGGCGTACTCCACCACTGCTCGTCGCATGCACGAGGTCTGGCGCACCACACTGGTGGGCAACTCGGTCCAGCAGATCATCAAGTCGCTTCAGGATAGCCTCCAGAAGAAGGAGACCCCTCGCCGTAGCTCGCCCAAAGCCAACGCCGTATTTGTCTTCACTGGCCAGGGCTCTCAGTATGCCGGCATGGGTCACGAGCTCTACCGCACCGTTGGTCGGTTCGCGTCCAAGATTGATAACCTGCAGAGCCTGGCCACATACCTCGGCCTGCCCAAGTTCTCAGACATCATCACCGATCCCAGCATCAGCCTCGAGGGCCGCTCCACCGTCGACGTCCAGCTGGCGACTGTGTCCCTCGAGGTTGCGCTCGCAGACCTCTGGAAGTCCTGGGGCGTCCGTCCTTCCGCCGTCCTCGGCCACAGCCTCGGCGAGTACGCAGCCCTCTGCGTCGCCGGCGTACTCTCCGAGTCCGACCTTCTGTTCCTAGTTGGTAAGCGCGCTCTCCTGATCCAGGACAAGGTCACAACCGGCGAGTACGCGATGCTCTCCGTGGCGGCCATCATCGACGAGGTGCAGAAATGCCTCGTCGCCGGCGGCTACGGCTCCTTCTGTCAGGTTGCGTGCTACAACGCCCCGGAGTCCATCGTCCTCAGCGGCAGGGTGGGCAAGCTGCGTGAGTTGGATGAGATGCTACGCGCCCAAGGCATCCGCGCCAAGCTGCTCGAGGTGCCCTATGGCTTCCACTCGGCCCAGATTGACCCCATCCTCGAGGAATACGAGAAGATAGCGCAGGCGGCCGTGTTCTCCGCCCCAAGCATTCCCGTTGTATCAACACTGACTGCGGAGGTCGTCAAGGAGAGCGGAGTTTTCAATGCAACGTACCTCATGCAGCAGGCTCGTCGGCCTGTTCGCTTTGACCATGCGCTGCGTGCTCTCAAGGCGGCGAACCTGGCCACAGAGAACACAGTCTACATCGAATCTGGGCCTCACGCCGTGTGCACATCATTCGTCAAGGCTAGCCTCGGTGTTCCCAAGGAGAGCCTGGCGCCCACTCTGCGCTCTGGCGAGACTCCTTATAAGACCATTGCGAACTCACTTGCGAACGCCTACCTCGTCGGCCTACCTGTCAATTGGGCCGAGTTCCACCGTGAGCACCATGGTTCACTCTCTCTTTTGGCACTCCCAACATATGCCTTCGACACGCGTGAGTTCTGGGATGTCTACCAGTATGACACCATGCCCGGTCTTGGATCCACTGGTGTTGGCGGTGTTAAGACTATCGAGGCTCCTGCGAAGCCTGCCTTCTCTACTACAGGCCTGCAGCGCATCGTCGGCCAGGAGGTCAAGGGAGACGAGATCACCATCACGTTCGAGTCTGACACAGCTGACGAGAAGCTGCATGAAGCTATTCACGGCCACATCGTCAACGGCGCCGCTCTGTGCCCGACAAGTGTCTTCTCCGACATGGCTAGCGGTGCTGCCAAGTACATTTGGGGTTTATCATCCCCTACAAAGCCGACACCTCTCGGTGCTCTGGCTGATCTAGACATCTTCAACGCCCTCGTCGTTCCCACCGACGCCGGCGACCAGAAGATCCGCGTCACTGCATCGGCCAGCGCAAAGCACGGAGACATCAGTGTCACATTCAGCTCACGCACCGGCAAGGCCAACTTTATCGACAACGGCAAATGCGTCGTCAAGGCCATCGACACAGCTAAGTCCAAATCCCAGTGGTCACGCCTCACGCCCCTGGTCAAGGCCCGCATCGATGCTCTCATGGATCCAAACAACGAAGATGTCGTACGCCTCCAGCGCCGCTTCATCTACAAGCTGTTCAACGCCGTGGTCAAGTACGACGAGAAGTACCACGGCATCCACGCCTTGCATATGGACGAGGACCAGCAAGACGCCGTCGGCATCATCCGCCTGCGCTCGCTCGAGGGCACGGGCAAGTGGTCTATCAGCCCCTACTGGAGCGACACCATCGTTCATCTTGCGGGCTTCGTGATGAACGGCTCCAGCAAGAACCCCGAGGACATGGCGCATATCTCCGGCGGCTTGGACTAGCATGTCTCTCGCGGATGAGCTCACGGACCAGAAGGAGTACTACAGCTACGTCCGCATGAGGGACGGAGAGAAGAAGGGCGCTTCTATTGGTGATGTCTACATCCTGGATGGAAACGAAATCATCGGCTACTGCGAGGGCGTCAAGTTCCAGCAGATGAAGAAGAGTATTCTCAACATCGTTTTGGGCATCTCTAGTCCCGAGGCCGGTGCCGCACCAGCTCATGCCACTCACGCTACTCCTGTGTCGCACGCTCCCCAGACCAATGGCGCCGCTCCAGCTGCGAAGGTTACCATTGCTGCTCCCGCTGGTGGTGATGACGATGCTCAGGGTGACGATGTCATCGACGCACTCATCGCTGCCATCTTGTCTGAGACAGGCTTTGACCCTGCTGAACTGGATGACAGCACCGCACTGCTCGATATGGGCGTTGACTCCCTGATGAGTATTGCCATTCTTGATGCCGTCAAGCGCAACACCGGTATCATGCTACCTGTGTCGTTCTTTATGGACGTTACCACCATTGGCGACATCAACAGCAAGCGGGTGTCCTCCTCTTCCAGTAGCGGCTCCGGTTCTGCGAGTGACTCGGAAGATGCCTCATCTTCGTCCTCTGTCAATATCCATGCGAGTACGACGACGCCGTTCGAGACCTATATCGAGCCGGCGTTCGACCTCAACAAGTACAGCAGCAAGCCAGTCCTGATCCAGGGCAGTGAGACCAGCTCCAAGACGCCCCTATTCCTCATCTGCGACGGCGCGGGCTCTGCTTCCGCCTACATGTACATCCCTAAGCTTCCCTCCGGCACCCCTGTCTATGCACTGGAATCACCCTTCCTTCGCAACCCCTATGACTTCACCTGCAGCTGTGAGGAGGTCGTAACCCTCTACAAGAAAGCCATGCAGACCATCCAGCCCAAGGGCCCCTACATGATCGGCGGCTGGTCCGCAGGCGCCGTCTTCGCCTACGAAGCCAGCCGGCAGCTCCTTGTCGAGGGCGAGGAGGTGCAGGGCCTGCTCCTCATCGACATGAAGGTGCCCCGCCGCAACCTCTCCGTCACGGCGCCGACGCTAGATATCGTCAACCAGGCGAACCTGGTGACGCGCGTGCACGGCGAGCGCCAGACCTTCGAGGAGCTTACGGCGCTGGTGAAGCAGCATCTCCTGGGGTCCAGCTTGTGCGTGCGCAAGTATGAGCCCACGCCTATGCCGGAGGACAGGCGGCCCACGAACGGGACGTTCATCATCTGGGCGCGGTCGGGATTGTGCGACACGATGCGCAACCCCGATGAGGTTGAGGAGGTGAGCCGTGACTTGTCGATTGATCCGATTGGCAAGAATGTCATGTACGACAACGACATTGACATGCGGACGTTCCTGTTCTCGAAGAGATATCACTTTGGCGTCAACGGCTGGGACAGCCTTGTCGGTGATGCCGAGACTGTGGTCATTGAGGGAGATCACTTCTCCATTGTGCGGAAGCCTCATGTAAGTCATCCGTGCTTGAGCCCCCGATGCTTCATCTCGCTTGCGCGGTTACTGACAAAGATCGCTCTCTAGGTTGCTGCGCTGGGACAAAGTATCCAGGCTGCTCTTGATAAGTTCAATACTCCTATCGTTACACAGGCAGCGTGAGAGTGTTAGTAGATTATATAGATAGAGACCAGATTGTTAAACACTTCGGAGTATGCGATCTTGTCGGTTTTCTTGGTTCCACGTTGGACTATCGGGCTTTGCACGGTTTCTTTACATGAGGGTTATTATGCAGGGTATACTTTCAAGATCTCTCAATTTCCATATCCTATTACGAACAAACTTTCATCTTTTTCACTAAAGCACTTTTGATGATGCGTACAATCCGGTGCCTTTCTACATGCGCTCTTGGTTCCACGACCGACGCAGAACGTGCTCCTCCAACACGGGATAGAAAATGCGCCAAAATGCCTCAGGAATCGTCGTCAGTGCTGTATGACGTGAGAATTATACCAATAATAGATTTGCCTCTTCTGATTAGCTGCAGACACTTCTGAGCCAGCGGGCATAAAAGGCGATGAGCTCCCCGCGTCCCAGTGTTTCGTGTTCTCTTCCTCTCACCTCTCTCTCATACAGCCATCACCAAACTCCCATCAATTCCAACAGCCATCACGCGCAACAGCGCCACTGAACCCAATAGAAGTCTATTCAAGCGCAACCAGAATGTCTCTTCCCGAATCAGCTTCAATCGAGAACCTTACAGGGAAATACACCCTGAACAAGTCCCTGTCCCACGGCCTGGACAAGGTCCTGGAGCTTGTAAGCAAGCATTTTACCTCTCCAACCAACACCGCGTATCCAAAATCTCAAAGTCACTAACCCAAATCTTGTTCCAATCAATCCAGCAAGGACTCTCCTGGTTCAAGCGTACCGCCGCCAACTTCGCCCCAATCGTAGTGAACATCACCCAAACAACCCAGCAAATCGACGGCGCCTCCGTCGACTTCATCTCCGTCAAGAGCACCATCAAGGGCAAGGAGATGGCCTCCGAGGAGCGGTACCTCGACTTCAAGCCGCGCGAGGTGGAGATCCCGGACTTCGGCACCCTGCGCGTGCGCTCCGAGTGGCTAACGGACCTATCCGGAGTCGAGAGCGAGTTCCTCCGTGCCGGCTGGAAGGAGGGGGACAAGTATGTGCACATCGTTACGGAGGCACTGGTGCTTTGGGTGGGTGCTGGAGCATGTCTGGGGCGTGCAGGAGGTGGAGGGGGGGAGGAGGTATGCGCGGCAGGTTAGGATTACTAAGGGGGAGGAGGAGAGGACTGCGAAGTTGGTGTATGACTGGATTGAGTGAGCTGGTTGAAGATGTCGCTTGTTGATACCGATGGCTGTGAGGCTGTTTCTATGGGATACTGTTATCACAGCCTGGTATCGATGCAAGGTCACATAGTGACTATGCAGGGTCCTTTCTGGCATTATCTTACGCCTTGCATTCTACACGGTATACAGCCTACCATATGTATCAATGTCACAGCCAGGATGCCTGATGGTTTTTCAGGCTTATTACCTGAGACATCTCTCCTCCACAGAATTGCCGACGGTCGAAATGCGGTCCTATTACTTCACATCTCCTTTAGGCTATGGTGTCCCAAACAAAGAACATCCAGCAAAGGATGCGTGTTCGAGGCTCACTAAGCCGCCTAGGTCTCGCCCGGAGGGCAATGTCCTTACAATATTCCAACAATCCTCAACGCATTCTTCTGGTACTGGTGCCTGGTGATCATCATCACTTTAGCCCCCGGTCAAGACGGCTAGGACTCCTCGCATCGATAAACGAGGAGCGAATCATCAATCCTTTAACGCGATGTGTAAGTGGCTATTGGTCATATTAATGAGATCCAGACCGTGTGTATCAGTATGCACACCGAGCTCTGCATGGCGTTGAGCATCCAATGACGGGAGCTGGACCCCAAGCCCGTCATCATCAAGTGACTCGCCATCCACATCTTGAACCCTCCCGACACTGCCGGCTCCGAGGAATATCGCGCCCACGGGGGCATCACCATACCTTTACAAGAACAATCCTCGTTCCCAAATACAACTCCGAATGCCCGTTTATCCTATACTACGGCTTCAACCACCGGTCCATCAATTCTCACCCAGTTCCTAACTGCATGATGCCTAACTGCAGCACCCATAATCCCCCTCGGATCACTTACCACCCGCTACGCCGCCCAGCCATCTACTATGTCGGCAAATCTCCCGCCGAACTACGCCACCGCCTCCTTCTCGGATTCTCTCGCATTTCTCTTTTCGAGTCTTATATGAGCTTAGATATAATGAGCTTTCGCGAATAACAAGCTTAATTCCTTCCCCCGGCCTTGCTGCTGCCTCGCCCGTGGCGGCGGCATTCAGCCTTACCCCACAACCCAACGCCGCAGCTCAACGCCATCACTAGGAGACGCTTGCGACCTGTCATCGCGCCCGCATAGATCACATACCATACCATACCTTACCATACTAATTTACCACAGAATCTGTTTTTATATGGAATCAATTCGGTCTCCCTCGCCGCAGACAGTGGTAGTTGCCTTTGAGGCTATGCAATTGCCCGTCACAGAGGCACGGAGGCCATAGAACCACGCTCGTGCCGCATTCTCGTGGCTGAGATCCAAGGCATCTCCAACTCACATCGTCCAACAAGGCTAAACATCGTCATCATCTCCATCACTCAAACCTGAGTTAAACTAAACCCACAAGTCCTTGGCGTCGCGATCCCCCCTCGGCACCAACCGTCGGACAAAAGGCTAATTAGCTCCGTCGATCTCACCCACCAATCCCCTCTCTCCCGGCCCCCCATGTCAAAAGTCCTTGGACAGGAACGGGAAAACTAGACGAAGACAGACAGCCAAGCACACATAAGGTACACGCGATGCGTGTTCTGACCAAGCCGAGGTGGCTCCCCGCCGTTTCCTCCCTTTAATCCCCCTGGCCTGTTTTGACAGATCGGCCGCTGTTGGAGGGTTTCATGACGAACCTTGCTTCTCGTATTGGGCCTCCCTTATGAATTAAAGCACCAAACCCCATGGCGGAGGCAGTAGGAGCATTTCGATGTCGGCGTGACCTTCACACTGTGGAAGCCGAGCATCAGGCGCCGAGGTGTCGAGAGAATGAAGGGTGCCAGAAGCCGGGCTCGTAAGCCAACCAGCACTTATGACCGCGCCCCTGGCGGCGGTGACCGGATCCTCAACCATGGCGATGGTCGCATAAAGTCGACAAGAGACGGGGCAAGCGCGAGGCGATGTTGGCTGTGATGGACTGGGTTCATATGCATCCTGTCGGAGAGGGGGCGGTTAAGGTGACTAAAGTCTGAGCATCACGGAGCCAGGGTGGTGAAAACCTGAGCAAGAGCGGCGTTACTAACTAACCAGGCCAGGGCGCAAGTTGCCTCATTTTTGTGGATGACTACCTAGGTAGTCATCCACGGAACTCTAGCAACTCGCATCCTGGCCTGGTTAGTCAGCAACACCGCTCTTCCGGGGACTCATACCTGCACGGCTAGCCGTGCAACAAAGGTCACATGACATTTGCACGGCTAGCCGTGCAAGTAAGATTACTTATATAAGTAAGGTGCATCTGTAGGTGCGTAACGTGGCCTTATTTACACACCAATTTAACAGTCAACAGCTTCAATCACGTCAATTCAACAGTCAACAGCTTCTGTCACATCAATTCAACTTGCCACACCTTTCTTCTGCCATTATAGACCCAATTGGCGTCCCCCGAACCTTCCCTAATAATACCCTTCCTCCCGAAGGCGAATTCAACTCACAGAAGGAATTACATGCGGCAATTAATGCTTAGGCAGCGCCACAAGGTTATGCCTTTATGGTCTTACGATCTACGACGAGTACGAGTGGAAGAACTATCGTTATCTTCAACTGTAACCGTAGAGCAGGGCGCAGGCCTCCTTCAGTCTCAGCCTCAAAGAAAAAGACAGACTCACATCATATAGGATGTCTCTTCTCTATTATAGCAAAGGAAAGTCTATATAAGACTAAATAGAATCTGGGGTATTATCCTGGGGCTGGCTTTAATCAATATAATCACAAACTAAATATTAGTCAACAATTACATCCTGAGCTTTGTCGGCTATTACACCTACAGTAAGAAACAGTCTAACAACTCACTAATACTGGTGCTATACTAAAGGCAATTATATCCTTTTTACACCTAATATTAGATATACTTACTATAAAGTAAGATATCTATAACTGTATTGCACAGAGCAAATAGAATCTTACTTAAGGTTAAAGCAATATATATACTCTTATTAATTAGCTT
This sequence comes from Ilyonectria mors-panacis, assembly GCA_002991585.1. NCBI lineage: Eukaryota > Fungi > Ascomycota > Sordariomycetes > Hypocreales > Nectriaceae > Ilyonectria > Ilyonectria mors-panacis. The sequence continues at coordinate 281,100 of PPHJ01000047.1, forward strand.
AAGAGTGAGGGCTTCTAGAGCTAAATTCATCTTAATAAGAGCGGTAGAGTTATGGCAGTATTATTTATATATCTGAAGTCACTGGGATACCTCAAATTATATCCTAAAGTGCTTATATTGGACTGTACATATAAGACCAATAAGTACAAGATACTGCTTCTTAATATAGTTAGCGTTAATACTTATTAACAATCCTTCTATATTGTATTTATATTTCTTAGTGGTAAGGAAGAGAATAACTTCATCTGGGCTCTTAAACAGCTACAGTATATATATAAGCTTTATAGAGTAGCCCTTCTATCTGTAATACTTACAGATTGCTACCTTACTTGTATAAATGCTATTTCCTCTCCCTCTTGTTTTCCTAAGTTAATCTCGATATTATACTTATAGTATATCAACAAAACAGTTCTAAGCTACTATCTGCCTGTATTCACTCAAGATAAAAACAATCCTTAGGGATATAAAGAGTGAAAGGTATTCTATAGGTATTAGTATGAGATTGTAGCCTTAACAACTAAGGATATCTACAATAAGAGACTTAAGGAGTTTAAGAAGCGTTATATTCCTGACTATATCAATAAAGTGGGCTATATTCTAGAGACCTAACTGGATCTCTACAAGCAGAAGTTTATAAAGATATAGGTCGGCCAATACCTTCACTTTAAGCAATATATTACATCACAATATGAGGGTATTTACCAGCTAATTAAGGATCACTTAAAAACCTTATAAGTTGACCTCTTTAAAGCCTAGAGGATCATTAAGCTTGTTCTACAGAATTAGCTTATTGAACTTAAGGCAAACCAGGCCAGGCAGTATATTGCTACACCTCTTCAACTATTCAGGGTATTATACAGTAATATCTATAGTTAGATCTCATATAAAGCCCTACATAAGGTCGAGGCTTAACGGGAACAACTACTGAAGGAATATCCTATATGTATAGAGATCTTCACTAAAACTCTTAGTCTGCCTTATGCTTATGCCCTTAAGCTCTTACTAGGATAAAATAAGCCCCTTCAACTGCATCATTTCCATTTACATTAGTATCTCTAACGCTTAGGAATCCCCCAGCTTATTATTAAGCCTTACAAGCAGTTTGATTATTTACTAGCAAGTTCAATACTGCCGTCAACAAGCACACAGCATAAGCCCTATATATTTAAATATATTAAAAAGGCAGTGCAACTAAAGGCACTACCAATATATTTGAGATGTTACGAGTAAGGCCATATAATAAGGTCTAAAGTATGCCCTTTATATTACAAATATCTGTTGCAAGCTCCCGCCCAAACTACTATAATAACACATACAATAATATACACATCTACTTACTCTATAACCCACTCACTATCTCCAGCATCTTCACCAGAATCCTCTACAGTCTCTAAGACTGTAGCCTATATAACAACACATATAACAACACATATAACAACTTATGTACTGTCTCCTCTAGCAGCTAGACTAGCAACTGTTACAGCAGTAAATACAGTAACAGTGCCTGTATTACGAGTTGATAACCCCTATACTATCTTCCAGCAATATAAAAAAGCACAAGAGGCCTGGTTTAATATATTGCCTCAGGGAGTCTATAAGACCAATTAGCAATACCGGAAGGCTATGAAGCTAACTGTACGCTATAGTAAAGCAGACTATAACTAGTATCTTAATTATAAGCAAATAGGGAGTCATTATAAGGCAGGAAACAGCATTAGAGAATAGACTAAGGAGGAAATAATAAGTTATCTTAATTGAAATAAAGCTGAGAATAAGAGGATCGAACGAGATATAGGGATAGAGATAGCGGAGCAGCCATTCTCAGGGCGGCGAGGCATGCGAGATATTTGGGATGCAGCTAAAAGAGATCTTTAAGTACAGAAGAGATTGTATAGCAATAAGAACCCCCCCTGCTGATAGTTACAAGAGTAACAGGAAATACAATTAGTATATATCATTCAAAAGAGAAAGAAAGAGAGAATTTGCGAGTATAGTTATGGTGATCTAATGGCTTAATTTGATAGAGCTGTGGCCGAGTTTCAATATAGGGTTAAATAGGCTTAGTAGTTACCTATAAAATAACTAGAGATATTGTAAAAAATAATATAACAGTGGATTTATTAAACTATTCAATGATATTACTGTATTCCCTGCTATATCTACTAAACATACCCATTTAGATTAACATTCTAAATATAAATCCCTAATCCCTCTATTGCCTGGAGATTGGATAAGTTTGAGGTCATCCCTATAGCAGCTGTTGGCTATACTGTGCCTGGGACCGTAATATTCATATTACAATATGAATTATTAAGAGTCTAAAATTGACTTTAAGTCTACATAGAAGTTACATCAGGATGAATATAATACTGCCATTTATAAATAACGTTATTAAGATACTCAATATACTACTCTCCCCTAACCTGATATCTAAATAGATGTGACTCTATAATAACAGGCAATCCTTAAGGAGGGTATTAAGTAGCTTAAGCTCTTATAAGTACTTAGGGGTCTGTATAGAGTGTAGTAAGAGAGGTTAAATCTATTAGTAAGATTGTAGTAGACCTCTAAAACTCAACAGGGAATAGAGCTGTTAATGTATAAGGAAGGCAGGCTGGTAACTGCTCTTGTTAATTATTGGCAATAGGCTATAGAATAAACTGGTTGTTATTATTTACTGAGAAAGGCCCTGCTGGTATTGCTATATTATCTACAGCAATAGGGAAGTCTTAAGGGTTCCGACGCTAGCTTTAGTTGCAGTTATACATCTTAGCGATAGTACTTGATATAGGAATAAAGAGTTGCTTCCAAGAGGCAAAGCCCTTCTTTATATACTGCACATATTAAAGTGATGCACAGTCATCGCGATAACTGTGATTGTAATAAAGTATTGTGCGTTCTTCACAGACTTGGGCAGACTGATATGTCGTCAACGGGTGATACATTGTACATTGAATAGCTGTACATACAACAAATCATCCTCTTCATTCAATTACATGTAAATACGGCTTCTACAGGTAGGAAAGAGATATCTCTCACACACACCGATGCACCTTACATAAGTAATCTTACTTGCACGGCTAGCCGTGCAGGTATGAGTCCCCCGCTCTTCCTCAGGCTCTCATCACCCTTGCTCCATAATGCTCAGACTTTAATCACCTTAACCTTCCCCTTCCTTTAATAACCAACGCGACCTTGAGTTCACACTGTGCTTTAATAACTTCATACAATCTTTGCTATAGTTCAGCGTCTAGTTAGACACGCTAATAGCTAAAAGCTAAAGGCAGATTAGTTAGTAAGCCTAGTTACGATCTTGTCGAGTTCGTGTCTCAGCCGTATCAGACAAAGGATGGATTGATTGAGACAGCTTTTGGGACGATGGATGATCTTGTCTTTTGGTCTAGGAAGGAAGAAAGCTAGCTATTTATACCTAGGGATCTGTCTGATCCAGATGCTCTTGATCCGATGCCGGATGCCCTTGATCCGATGATGCCGTTGATATCCGAAGATCTAGGTTGTTGAGGTTAATCTAGGTTGTTGAGGGCATCTAGGTTCGAAGGGATCCACGGTATGGATCCGGTCCTATGACTAGGTTCAAAGGAAACTACGGTATAGATCCGGTCCTATGCAAAGCTGACTTTTCCTATCAGGCTGTCTGACAAGCCGTATGTCACACATTTACCGCGCGCTTTTTGATCACGATCACAGTAGCTAACACAAACTACCAGGATCTGCCCGCATAAGCTAGCCATAATTTTGTCGCTCACGATGAAACGATGGGCCATGGAGCAGGCTTTGTCGCCTAGGTTGTTACAGAAGTCAGCTATGAGCACTCAAAAGTCGGACATGGGCCCGAGTGACACATCGTCTGCAGGGCCATAAGTCGAGAGCAAAGCTCAGAAGATATCGTTGCCCAGCAGGGTCTTGTCCACGCCACACCCAGGCACTTCGGAACGAACAGATCCTTTCGAGTCCTTGGAAACCCCGAGCAAATAAGTCAGCTTCCTGCTCGTGGACGACAACGCCATCAACCTAAGAATGATCTCTGCGTTCATGACCAAGCTCGGCCATATATTCAACACTGCTGCCAACGGACTCGAGGTTGTGGACATGTTTCGAGGGGAGGCAGGATAGATTCGGTGCATATTTATGGACATATCCATGCCCCGTTATGGATGGCTTTCAGGCAACTCAAAAAATCCGCCAGATCGAGACGGAAAGGGCCCTGACGCCGTGCGCCGTTATGGCACTCACCGGGCTTGCGACGGAGGGCTCTCAACAAGAAGCATTCGCAAGCGGAATCGACTTATTTTTAACCAAGCCCGTCAAGCTCGAAGAAATTCGTCAGATCCTCGCCGCAAGGGGGCTCACGTGAAGCCTCAGTCACTACTACGGAAACATGAAACCATCCAGGGCCCTGCGCATCGCCTCTGCTCTCTACTAAACGAGAAAGTTGCATGTAATTAATAATTGACGAGGAATACGATTCATGTCATGAAGCGGCGTTCTGTGTTGTTAAGTTAATCAAGCACACACAACCCTGTTGGGAGCCATCTACTTTTCACCCCTGAGGAGTCTCGCTCGTGTGCCACAACACGTCACCGAATCCGATAAGTGCAACGATTAAACAGGCACTGCAGTGACTGCACCTATAACTAAGGTTTGTGCACAGAAAAACAAAGCTTGGGAGCTTTGTTTTTGTGGGTCTGTCAGTGATTCCCCCATCATCTGGATCTGAATCTGAAGCCCCGTCGACCCGATTTTCTATTCACAAGCATTCGACGTTATCAAGATGCCTGCTACCACGAGAAGCGCCTGGAAGCGAAGCACTAGTAACGGAGGCGTCGCGAACCTCAGAGGCTCCGAAGAAGGAGGACCCCAGGCTTCTGATCCTGTCTCTGGAGTCGATCCTGATGTTGCTTCTGGAAACGACCCCGGCTTCGCCACGCCGACGTGTCCTCCACAAACTTCAGACGAAACCAGGGCGTCACCAAAAAGTCGATGGAAGAGGAAAAAACGACCTAAGACACGACGAAACAATACGAAAGCTGTCGAGAAGCTGTACCAAAAGAAACGACGTCTTAAAAAACAAGCGGCCAAACTACGAAACGCCAAAAAGACCGATGGCTCTGCGGCGGAAGAAGAAGAAGAAGAAGAAGAAGAAGAAGAAGAAGAAGAAGCAGAAGAAGAAGAAGAAGAAGGAGCTAGAGGAGCTAGCCCAGTTTTCTGATTCCGATGGACAACACGACCTCCTAGCCGCTGCAGTCCAACGTAAGCTTCTTTTACAACCATCCTCCCCATTTCCATGCTAATTACCAATCTAGAGCATCAAACCCCAGCCTGGCACCTCCTCTATACGACATATCCAGTTGTGGAGGAGAGATACCCTCTTGCCTTGACACTCTCCAAGACGAGTACGTGGTTAGCCAAGGAGGATCACCCATTCTCAATTTGTATAACGAAGGTTAAATGGGAAGCTTTGAAGAAACAACCCCGAAACAACAATCCCCTGGAAGAAAGACATGACGCAGCCCCTTTCAGAATCGCCTACTCACATCACCTTTTGGCTGGTCTACTCCAGGTAGTCGGAGTTCCTGCTTCTGGCCCCTGCAGAGCGTGCGAGAAGGACCAGGGACGCTGGGCGACGTGTGTTATCAGCTACGACCACTCTTCCATCGACATTGCGAAGGGAGCATGTGCCAACTGCCTATACACCTCTGCGGGAGCTTACTGCTCATTCAGAGAGTCGTTACCCCAGGACACGGCGGATACTGATACGAATCCTGAATTGCAAGACCTCGAGGGAAAAGGGTTTCCTACGCACCTCGCAGCCAAGGATGCTATCAAACAAGCTCAACAACACAATGGATATCAAATCGTCAAAATTTCAAGCAACCTACAACCAGCGAAACCCATGTACCAGAAGTTTTGTTGCTTCCGACGCGACGACCTCACTTCAGGTGGCGTCAAAATTGACGATCCCTGCTTTTGGACCATCCGGTTCGATTTTGTCGACGGCTCCTGGGTGGTTCAGCGACCAGACGGTACACACAGTCACGATGCCGTGGACTACACTACACCCAAGCCCAATTGGAGATGCGATGTGTGCGAGCAAGACTTCGACTAGAACGAGAAGGACTCACACATTTGTCCAGGGCAGACTGGCACATGCTACAAGTGCTGCGTCCGCTTTCCAAAAAGCGAGCTCGCGGCACATAGGCTCACATGTCTGTCGCTCGTTTGCGGTACTTGCAGCAAGAGAAAAGTCGAAGATATGGAGCAGCATCGCAAAGAATGTCCTGGTCCACCCAAGAAACACAGGAAACAGTGCACCAAATGCAGGCAATCCATCGACAAGAACAAGTTCGAAGAACATTTTGAGGCTTGCGAGTATTGGCACTGCAGGCACTGCTTGACGGCAATAGTGGCTTCAGAAAGAGACGAGCATCAAAAGATCTGCGAGGAATGGCAGTGCGCTATTTGCTGCCAGAGAATGAAAGCGTCACAGAGGGACGAGCATCTGCCGAACTGTCCATTGTGGAGATGCACTCACTGTATCAGGAAATTCCCGCGGTCAGCTAAGGACGAGCACGTACAGTCCTGCGAGTTCTGGCTCTGTAAACCGTGTCTCACGGTCGTGTTGAAGACAGAAAGAGACGCTCACTTGCAGAAATGCGCTCGGTGGTGCTGCGGACGCTGTCAAACGATCATGTCGAAGTCCGAGAGAGATCAGCATCTGCAGACCTGCGAGTACTGGCAGTGCTCCCGATGTAGCAAGCGCTATTTGGCGTCGATGAGGGATGAGCACAAGATTGCATGTGCCGAAGCACTGCCAGCGCGTTGCATTCATTGCCGCAAAGCCTGGGCTACACGACGAGATTTCCAAGCACGAAGCTGAATGCGAAGCGCGGGTTTGTCCAGGCTGCGCGCATACCCTCAGAGTTGACACGATTGCGGCACATTGGGCGAAATGCACAAAGATGAAATGCCCTAGCTGCTCCCGTATAGTCGAGCGCAACGAACCTCATGACTGTCAGAAACAGCTATGTTCAATCTGTCTCCGACGTTTTCCTCGGGGATGTGAGGACGATCATCTGAGACACTGTGAAGGATTCAAGAAGATTGACTCTCTTTGCTCAAAGGAAGAGTCGGATCGTGCTATCAGATCAATCTTGTCGCAGGGCTTTCGTTCCCTCTCTTGGAAGGTTGCGCCAGAACCCTAACAATGTTTCTGAAGCACCCTCGAAACACGTTCATTGTCGATTTCGAGTGCATCCGCTCGGAAGATGGGCCACTGCCCCTTCAAGTAGCTATATTTGACGCTGCTGAGCGACAGGTTGTTCCCGCCACAGTCATAGATCATGGAATGACAATCGGGAACTCCGAAAGAAAATCAGTCTCTCAAAATTTCACCAAGCTCGCGGCCCGTTCTCCTCTGTTGCGGTGATCCAAAAGTTCCAGCCCGGCCGTGACGAAGACAGAACTACAGGTATGACCTGTCATGCAATTGCAGACCTCATAAGAAAGCATGTCGATGTAAGTGCAATATTCACCTTCCATATCACCTCCTCCCATTTGCCTTCAAGTCGGCTGAATTGCCTTCTTTCACCTAGGAACATGGGCCCGTGAAAGCCTGCATCACTTGGGCAGTCACTCAAATCGATATCAGATGCTTGAGTTACATCCTCAAGACTGCGGGTGCAGAAGATCTGCTCATTCCCGAATGGAAATTTAGCGATCAACCACTAGGATGGTATTATACTGCCCGGCGTCAAATGAAACTTAACGCAAGACTGCTTTCCTTACAACTCGGGAAGCTCTACGGGGCCTTCTTCCCTGAGGATCGGAGGCTGACCTTGGATGCCCACGACGCTGGGGTTGATGTGACGATGACCATTCGATTGGTCAAGGCATACCTGCTGAGGGCCTTCGGCATGCCCCTTCCTGGGAAAATTGATTCCCACTTCTCCTCAGCCGACCGCGGCGCGAAGGGATGGGAACTGAATGCTGAGAAGTTGCTTAGCCTTCTCGAGAAGGCGACCCCTGCTATTGCCTCGAGCGAAGTCGTCGACGATAACGAGATTAGCCAAAGTGGCATCGATAAGCTCTTGGACGACGATGAGGAAGTTTTGGAGGACATCCCAGACGATGAATCTTTGGAGGACATCCCGGACGATGAATCTGCGGGGGATCTCTCAATCAGACTTGAGCAGAAGAACCTATTGGATGATCCCATGGACTATTGATTTGAAGATGCCTTCAAGACAAGAACAAAGGTTTATTCGCCTCTAACGACTCCTCCTCTCATGTCCGGCTCGTCTGCGGATGTCCTGTTCGAGTTTCTTATATGCTATCTTGTCATTTTATTTTTTTATTTTTTCTAGGCTTCTTGAAGCATATCTCTTTCCACAGAATGAAGCGTAATTCGTCATGTCCGTCCCAAATTCCCTTGCTCCGCCCGCATCCTGCACCGGGCCATCAGACCTCTAATTAATCTAAAATAGCACGGAGTTCCTGGATCTGCCCCAGCACGGCTGATCGACTGGTACCGCCTGGAGCCGATTTCGCCTCGACACTCGATTCATATTTAAATGCCGCCGCAATGTCTGCTGTAAACCGAGAGTCAATGGCTTGCAGTTGCTCCAGGGTCAGCTGGTCCATTGAAACCTCCGTGTTCTCAGACAGGGCAACGATGCGTCCAGAGATGTGGTGAGCCTCCCTAAATGGAACACCCTTCCTCACCAGCCACTCTGCGACATCAGTGGCAAGCATCGTCATGTCCAGAGCAGCCCTCATCCGCTCTGGCCGCACTGTTAAGGTAGCAATGACCCCATTAGCTATGCCTAAACTATCCGACACAAAGTCAACAGAATCCAACATAGGTTCCCAGCTCTCCTGAGAATCTTTGGCATAACAGTATGGCAGGCCTTTCATAGTCTTCGAAGTGAATAGTTAGTAGCTATTCTCAATACGTTCTTGAGCACCCCCAAAGCCAGGCAGCTGGCTGAGATATCAATATGAAAACTCACCATCATTAAGCCAGCCATTTGACCGAAAGCACGACCTGACTTGCCGCGCAAAATTTCAAGCGAGTCGCTATTTTTCTTCTTCAAATTGAAGGTCTTGTTAGCACCGTTGACACTTCACCTTTGCCAATAGGTTACGTGAAGCCGAGGAGACTTACGTTAGGCATTAATGAGGAGCCTGTTGAATATGAATCGGCCAGCCGCACAAATCCAAATTCACTCGTTCCATAAATGATGAGGTCCTCAGCCCACCTGCTAATGTGGTTGGTGAAGATTGAGTTCCAAGTAAGGAACTCAATGATGAAATCGCGGTCAGCCGAAGTGTTCATGGAGTTTAAAGTTATCCCGCTGAAGCCAAGCTCCTCAGCTATGGCGTTTCGATCGATTCGGAATGGATTGCCAGCCAAAGCACCACAACCAAGTGGACTGAGATTGACCCTTTCGAAAACCTGCCGCAGCCGCTCGAGATCCTGCTTGAACGCAGCGGCGTGTGCCATTAGCCAATGTCCCCATCTGACTGGCTGGGCACGCTGGCTGTGAGTGTATCCAGGCATGAGGTAGTCGCTGAGGTTGTTAGTCAGGAGGGAGCTGCTTGTGGCCAGAGATGAGGCTTGGCTTACATTTCGGACTCGGCACGTGCGACGATGACCTTGAGGAATGCAACGAGTTGGCAGTCTATCTCCTTGATCCGATCGCGCAACCACATGCGCATGTCACAGACAACTTGCTCGTTGCGGCTGCGACCTGTGTGCAGCTTACCCGCGATGTCCTTGCCGATGACCTCTCCTAAGCGACGTTCGTTTGCCGTATGAATCTGGTCCGTTGTGTTAGCCTCGAGAAGTTGAGTAGAATTGAGTGGCCTCTCACATCTTCGTCATTCGGCATGATAGCGAAAGTTCCCTGCTTCCATTCTTCCATCACTTGGAGCAAACCACGCTCAATCGCCTGAAATTCGTCTTCGCTGATGATGCCAGCCTTTGAGTTGGCCCTGGCAAAAGCAATCGATCCAAGGATATCTTCTTTGTAAAGAGCCTTGTCGTACTGGATGGAGGCATTGTACTTATGCATGAGAGGATCAATCGCACCTGCGCACCGTGAGGTCAGTATACTGCATCCGAAGCTTGTTTCCCGAGACATTCGAACCTGTGAACCTGCCCCCCCAGAGCATGCCAGCTGCCGGGGCGTCCGCCTTTTTCTCGGCCATGTTGGAAATATTTGTGAGTGGCGTTCGTTGCGTTCGTTGCGTTCGTTGCGTTCGTTGCGTTCGTTGCGTTCGTTGCGTTCGTTGCGTTCGTTGCGTTCGTTGCGTTCGTCGCGTTCGTTGCGTTTTCAAGGCCGATGAAATCAATGGGATCGATGAGACCAATGGAGCATATGGCGCGTAATTGTACCAATTGGCGTTCGAGATCAAGGGCGTGAGTAATCAACGCCGATGATGTGGAGGAATTAAAACGCTCGAGATCAAGGGCGGGAGTTATCAAGGTCGAAAAATTTGTTGAGGAATTAAAGTTGGTCGATCAGTCGAGGGCAGTCATAGGAAAAGTTTGTAGGGCCGACACCGGTGTCATGTGTTACGTGAGGACCCCGCCTACTATTGTCAGATTGGATCATGCACACAGCCTCGGATAGGATCAGGTGACCTTAGATGACCCGCGCGGTCGCCAATTATATAATACTCCTAACTGCTATAAGGACAGCCTAAATAATAAAATAAAGTATCTTAAGCTGAGGGGAGTCGTAGCTGGGTCGCTACGACTCCTTTATAGGTCATAAGCTCGGAGGGGTCTTAGGGTTAAGCCCTTGTGATGTCGGCTCTTGCGGCCGAGTATCGGCGCGGCCTCGGAGCTAGGTCGCGGCGCACCCCGCTGTGTGTTCCGCGGTCCGGAGGGCACAGCCCTCTAGCCCTAGGCCCAGCCTGTAACAAAGTGCCTACTTTGAGCATGGGACTTGGCGCCCTGGTGGGCTGGCTGCGCGATCAACGACAGTATATACAACGACTAGAAAGACGAGGAGAGGAGATACTAGATCAATCCAGGTGTATTGTTTAATATCTCCGCGCCGTTAGTCACCTAAGTAATTTCAGGGTGGCTAATATTCTCGGAGGTCATAAAGTAGCTCCTTAATAGTCTAGATAATTCTCACCTTTGCCATTACGCCCCTCAGTTCAAGGCGGCAGTTCTGGCATCTGATATACACAACGATAGCAACACTATTGTCCTCGTGTTCACTGGCGCCAGTGGCCACGGAAAGAGGACCGAGATGAACGCTTTCATCTCATACCTCTTGAGTGGATATCTCGAAGACCGCGCTCGCGTGCTCGTTATTGATGACTGTGGCGCCAAGCAGACTGCGTCTATGACCCAGAGCATTACCTGTTACTGGATCCGCCCACTTGCCCCTGTCTTCAATAGCAAGACGATGCTCATCGTCGATATGCCCGGCTTTGGCGACTCCTGGAGCATCGAACGCGACAATTTCGTGAAGTCACCATTTCCGAACTCTTCCATTCAATAAAGCACATCAACGCTATCATCTTCACAGTGCGTGCCAACGAGTTCCGAACAACCTTTCTCAAGCGTGTCATTCCGACTTGCGGCCCGTAAGGACGTTTCCCATTGGTGACCCGAGCGGCCCATTACTGCAGCCCATCAGCTTGTTGGTAGGTAACACATTAAGGCGTTAGCGTTTTCGAGCTCGTGGACATGCTTCCCGTACTGGGAAGGCCGTTGGATTGGGGATTCTGGCTGCCAGTCTTCGGGATCTCTGTTAATATAACCTGAGGTCTGTGACCAAACCGCCCAGGAAATGGAAAAACTTAGGCACCCGTGGTGAATCGCATGCCAGGGGCCTGGAGCTGGGTGGCATGGGCCAGAGTACTGGCATACAGTGCTGTAGTCAGTGTCAGAAACTGTGTGGCGCTCAAGTCGGGGCCTGAAACGGTACCCAGCACTCTAGCTCAGGCTCTGATCACCCTTGATCGCCTTACTCAGGTTAAAGCAGCGCCAGCTCAGGTTTCCTACCAGAACCGAATTTGGAAGGGACGAATTGTCGGGTGTGACTATTGAGGTAGCCGCACTATATGGTTGGGGCCAGGGGAGTGCTTATTTGGGATCGTATCAAATATATACCTTTGCTGTATTAGGATCTAAGCAATAATAAATCTGAATAGTGGAACTATGTTTAAGTTATTATATTCTATATGGTTATATTTATAGCAAGCAGTATTATACGGCAAATAGTATATATATACTGTAGAAAAATTAATTTACTTTAATTGCAATTTAACTATATACTATACTAAGTCTCTAATATTACTTACTTTAATTTTAGTAGTCTATAAGCTATAAAATATACTATTGTAATTCGCCTATTAAAATTTTGAGATTTAATAAGTAAACTATTTTAAAATAAATAGCTTATTATATTAAGTTTAATAAGCAATTTATATATTAGTATTAATAAGAATATTCTATTAACTTTCTATTTATAAGTAATATTAAAAAAGAAATAATTACCTATTAAGTAGCTTTTTAATTTTAAAACTATTTTAAGTTTTATTTTTTAAACTAATAGTAAATTTAAAGATATTACTACTTAAAAAGCTATATTTATAATACTTTTACTATTATTATAGTTAATATAGTTAGTTTTTTTTAGCTTTACTTAATATTATTATATAGATTAAAGCCATATAGTATTTTTAAATAATAAGAATAAATAGTTAGTATTATATCTAATAATAGAAAAAATAGTAGCTAAATAATAAGGTTATTATATATTAGTTTTTATTTTAAGCTTTAATTTAATTTTTTTAATTTTAACTCTACTATTTACAGTTAATAATCTTACTATTTATAGTTAATAATCTTACTATCTGTAGATAATAACTTTAAGATAGTAATTTTATTTTAAGTAATAAAAATATAAAAGAGACTAATATCTTTTATTATTAAAAAGCTAATTTTTCTTCTAATAAATATTTAATTTCTTTAACTTTAATTATTTAATTTTAATTTCTATTATAGCTATAATTATCTATTAAACTATATAATTTAATATTAATAGAAACTTAAAGTATACTAATTACCTTTTATATCTATATAATATTAAGTATTAATATAATACTAAAAATAAAGTAAAGAAAATAAAATACTTTATATATTACTAATTTCTTTAGAGCTATAGGCTTTTTAACTTATTAAAATTCTTTTTAAATAGAGCTTAATTACTAAATATTTAATAGAAGATTATATTAGCTATTTTTAACTATAATCTCTTTTTAAATAATACTAATAGATTAAATTTATAGAGAAATTAAATTACTTATATTAATTTATTATTTATTTAAATAGAAAAAGCTACTTTATTAATATTAATTAAAAAAATAAAAATTAAATAGCTAATATAAAAATAAAAGAACTTTATTAATAGTATTAGTAAAAAGATATATAATCTTTAGTTTAAAGAGCTTTTATATTATATAGAAATAGTATAAATAATAGTTAGTTAGAGTATTAATTAAAAAGTAAATTTAAATAAAAATTTTAAAATATTAAATTAATTATTAAATTTATAACTTTAAATATTAAAATTAAAATAGCTATAAAGTAAAAAAGTTAAATAGAATTTTAATAAATAGAAAAAAGTAATTTAAATTTAAATTTAAACTTTAGGAATTATAATATATATAATAAAAATACAGTAAATTTAAATATTAAGTTTTCTTATTAAGAAATTATAGTTAATATATAAGTTAATAAAAACTATAAATTTCTTTATTTACTATTAATTTAATATTTTTCTTTTTTTTACTATTAATATTCTTATTAAAATATAAAAAAAAACTTAATTTCTTTTTATTTAATTCTTTTTATATCTTTTCTTATAGCTATTAATATAATTTAATAAATTAGAATTTCTTTATTATATTACTATTTTTAATATTAAAATTAAAATTAATTAATTATTATACTATTATTATTACTATTAAAACTATTTTTACTAACTATTTATAATTTACTAACTAACTTTATTTTTTTAAGCTAAAATTAGAGCTAAAATATCTTTTATAACTTTTTATTAAAGCTTTAATAAATTTTAAAATTAAATTAATATATAAATATTTTCTCTATTAATTATTTTACTTTATTATTTTATTTTTATAGTATTTATATATATATTTTACTTTATTTATAAAGTATAATAATTAAATTTAACTTAAGAGTTTAAAATAAATTTAAAGTATATAGTTTATAATTAAGTAAATTAAAATATTATTTAGTTTTTTTTAACTTTACTTAATATTATTAAATAGATTAAAGCTATATAGTATTTTTAAATAATAGAAATAAACAGTTAGTACTATATTTAGTAATAGAAAAAATAGTAGCTAAATAGTAAGGTTATTATATATTAGTTTTTACTTTAAGCTTTAATTTAATCCTTCTAACTTTAATTTTACTCTTTATAGTTAATAACCTTACTATCTATAGGTAATAACCTTAAGATAGTAAATTTTATTTTAAGTAATAAAATATAAAAGAGATTAATATCTTCTGTTATTAAAAGGCTAACTTCCCTTTTAATAATTATCTAATTTCTTTAATTTCTATTATAGCTATTTTAATTATTTACTAAATCTTATAATTTAATACTAATAGAAATTTAAAATATATACTAATTACCTTTTATATCTATATAATATTAAGTATTAATATAATACTAAAAATAAAATAGAGAAAATAAAATACTCTATATATTGCTAATTTCTTTAGAGTTATAGGCTTTTTAGCCTATTAAAATCCCCCTTTAAATAGAGTCTATTTATTGAGTATTTAACAGAAGATTATATTAGCTATCTTTAGCTGTAATCTCTTTTTAGATAATACTAATAGATTAAATTTATAGGGAGATTAGACTATTTATATTAATCTATTATTTATCTAAATAGAGAAAGCCGCTTTATTAATATTAGCTAAAGTCTTTAAAATTAAAAGGCTAATTTAGAAGGAGAAAAACTTTATTAATAGTATTAGCAGAGAGATATTTAATTTTTAGTTTAAAGAGCTTTTATATTATATAGAGGTAGTATAGATAATAGCTAGCTAGAGTGCTAGCTAGAGGGTGGATTTAAATAAGAGTTAATATAGATATTAGGAATTTTAGGGTGTTTTAGAGGTTAGATTATTAAATTTATAACTCTAAATATTAAGGTTAGAATAGGGTGAAAAAGTTAGATAGAATTTTAGTAGATAGAAAAAAAGCAGCTTAAAATTTAAACTTAGGCTTTAGTAATTATAATATATATATAATAAAAATACAGTAAATTTAAATATTAAGTTTTCTTATTAAGGGAAAATTAAAATATTATAATAAGTAATATAAATTATAGTTTAATAATAGTAAAATAGTAAATTTAATATAATTAAATATATTAATAGCTAGTAAAACTATTTATCTATAAAAGTACTAAATAAGTATTTATATATTAAATAGTAATTAAATAGTTTTAATAGTTTTATTATAATATTTATTAATAAAATATTAAAAGTTATAAAATAGTAGAAAAATAAGATAAATTATAAATAAAAAAATATTCTTTTAAAGAATATAAAAATAAGAGATAAAATAAGAAATAAGTAATAATAGTATATAAAATAGTATAATATAGTATATATTAATAATATATATAGATAAAAGAAAAAAAGAAAACTTTTTAGAGGAAGCTCTTTTTTTATAGATAAATTCAGCTAGTAGATATATAGATATAAAAATAAAATTAATACTATTAAAAAGCTTAGAAATTCAGCTTTAAGATAATATTAAATATATTTCTATAGGTCTTCTAATTACTAAGTATTTTTAATTTCAAATTATAGAGGAATTAAATGTAATTACTTATAAATTAAAATACCTAATTTCTAAGCTTAAATAGATTAATAAGCTGAATTAAATAGATTAATTATATAGTATAAATAGTGTTATTAATACTGTATTTTAATATTATATTATAAGATTTTATTTAGAATATTTAAGCTTATATTTAAGCTTAAATTCTAGCTAATAGAAGTTATATATATATATATATTTATATATTTACTGAGTGTAGTACTGACTGTTTATCTCTATTATTTGAAAATACTGTATAGCTTTAATCTATCTAATGATATTAAGTAAAGCTAAAAAAAAAACCAAATATATTTATATATTTATTAAACTTTAATATAAAATTAATAGTTTTATTAATAAAAATTATAAATAAAATATTAATATTTAACTTATTTATATAATAAGTTATACTAATAGATATAAGTGAAAAAATAGGTATTATTATAGTTAAAACTATATTATAAATTAAAAAGTAAATTTATAGAAATTTTACTAATTATAACTATTAAATTTAATTTAAACTGTAATAATTAGTATTTAAATAATAAATAAGCTTTATATATAAAGAGTTTATAAATATTTATAAGAAGTAGTTTTTTCTTTTTATACTTTAAAAAATTATATATTTTAATCTTTTTATTATAAATACTAATAACTATACTTATATCTATATATAAAGTGTTATTTTTATTATTTATATAATTATAAAATATAATAATAATTCTATTTTAGTTATTAAAGTAAATAAAAAGTTTTAAATAAATAATTTAATAACTTAAAGTTTTTATATATTAAGTTTATTAAATATATAAGTAAAATACTAAAGTCTTTTTTTAAGTTATTTAAGCTACAGATATAATAATAAGATTTAATTCTATTTTTAAAATATAAAAAGTAAACTTAAAAGTATTCTATAGTATTTTAAATTTATATAAGCTATTTTTATATTAATAAATAAAATAAAGTTAAAAGTATTTATTTTCATAATATACTTAATATTTATATTTAGTAAAAAACAATTAGTAATAAAAATATAAATAGACTTAATAATAGTAAAATTATAATATTTAAAATTAATAAGCTATTTTAAAAATTTTTTAACTTTCTTAAAATAGCTAACTATAGTAATATAGTTATATTTTAATATAATAATTTTAACTTAAAAAGATATAATATTAAAGTTAAAAAGTTTAAAAAATAAAGTAATATTTTATAATAATTTAAAATTATACTTTTAAAAATATTAATATTTAAGCTAAAATTATAAAAAGCTATATAATAGTATTATTTAAATTATAAAAAAAACTAGTAAATTAATATTACTTTTTTATATATTTTTAAATACTTTTTTTTAAAAAGAATTCTTATTAAAAAAAGCTAGCTTAAATAAAATAAAAAAGTTAATATTATTTAAATTTATTTTTAATAGAATAAAATCTATATAATTTAAATCATTATTAATATTTTCTATTTAAAAAGTAAACTATAAATAGCTAATTTTTATTTTAATATAACGATTTCTGTGAACATCCTTAATACAAGAAAGAAGGGTTGAAACTTGGGACATCTGCGAAGCCACGTCTGACGTGTTTAAGTGGCTTGGCTCAGACGTGCAAACCTTGCCGGCCGCAGACGTCGGCTAAGCCAACAGGGGGCAGTTCATTACTCCGTACTTAAGCATGTGATGGAGCAGTAATAGACGCAAGGACTGGCAAACGGCTGCCCTAGTTAACTTCACCCGGATTAGCTTTGGCGTTATTAGTTACAGTGGGTGGCATTTAGTTTTGATCCAAACCGCCGTATGGCGGCAGTTACTCTAACGGTCAGACTAGCCTAAATTAAGTGAAAATAGGGCCCAATTTCCCTTAGTGTGTGTTGGGGTGACTTCAGCGATACGGCACTTTGGAACAAAACTAAATGCCATCCACTGTATATAAGTATTGGCTATTTTATTGGAGTGTGATTGGGGTGGCTTTATTTGCGCCCGTGGTTGTTATACAAGTAGGGTCGTGTCACAGCGGCTGCACTGCAGGCCGCAAGTTGGCCGTGACAGGTGATTTCCTATATATTCTCCCCTGCCCTCCATTATTTGTGCTACTCTCGTTGATATTGCGCCTACATCCTACGAAGATGGCGGAGCAAGAACACTCGCAAGATGAGGTACCTCTATCTTGTCTCCCAGCTCAACCGACTTGGGCAACTCGACGGACTCAGTCAGCTGGCTCGACTCGGTCAAGCTGGCCTTCAAAATCGATCCTCGCCCATGTATCTCTCGTTATCGGCACTGCGGTCTCCGTGGCTTTTTGGGTCGACGGCCGGATCGTTCGGAACGCAGACGAAGAGAGAAAGGACCTTGATGTTAAACTCTACGCCAGCGATATCGTTGCCATCGTTTCGGTCTTAGCTACCGTTTTGGGACTTCTCATGGGATACTGGTCTGCCGATAAGTTAACTACCCTAGTAGAACATCAACACGGTCTTGAACAGCGTGAAGAACAAGCTCATCTCCTTGTCCATGACCCACCCGAGAATCACAACTAGTGGAGTCACGAAAATCGCGATCTGAATTGAGCTCCCCACCGCCACACCGATGGCCAGGTCCATCTTGTTCTTCATGGCCACCGTGACTGCCGTGACGTGCTCGGCCGCGTTTCCCACGATAGGCAGCAAGATCAGGCCGATGAACGCCTCGGAGATGCCCGACCCGCCTGAGACGACGTCGTTGATTGAGTCAGCCATGAACTCGGCGCACACGGCGACTAGTCCTGTCGAGACCACCAGGAGTATGATCGCACTTGTTCGCAACACGTACTGGTGTTTTCCCTGGTCGTCCTCAGGGTCATTATAATAGGGACATACGCTGGGATGACGCCTGGTGCAGCGCCAGAAACTGACTGCGTGATCCGTGCAGGTAGAGAGTTAGTTCGGCGGCTAATGAAGGGACTGTGGAGGTCGGGCTTGCTTGCTAAAGGGTCCCAGTTTATGGAACCTGGTACACTACAAGACCAGACTATGTATCATTAGGAGCTCAATTCATTTCTTCTTCAGAATGTGCATTATGTATTTACGGAAGACATCTGTGTGGCGCACAGTATGGGCGCGGTCCCGGTACTAGCTTCGATGGGTTGGAAAATTCCTTCATCAGGCGAGTTCGCACTCTACGCGACGGTGTACAGCGCTGCGGCGCTGTACAAGTTGACTCGAAGGGACGATGGTTGTCGTATCTAAGAATCTTGAGGCAAAAGAAGCTCTAGCTTGAGGGTGAAGAAACCGTGTGCATCATAGGATGAGGTAGATGGTTGCGACACGGTCACTGTTAGATTGCATGTATCCTGAAAAAACCAATGGTATGGATCCTTTTTTTTGGTTAAATCCTTTCCTCAACTTTTCAATCTCATCTACATCGATCTCATCCACCTGAATCTAGTTCATAACGGACTCGCTGCCCCTCTTATATTAAATATTGAATATTCTCCTCATAGAGGCAATTAGTCCAAAATCCTGTATAATTCCTCCCATTTCGTGACTTCCCTATCGTCTGATATCTTGCTATCGTTAGTGGATGCTTCTACAAGCAGAAATCATACTCACGATAAACTAGTTAGTGTCTATCTCGCCGCTAAAATCAGGAAATAGTGACATTTCTATAGTCCTAGAATCTTAACAAAAGTCGATGTAGAATATTTTTGACGCCTTAGGGAAAGATGAGGTAATAGTTAAATAAATCAATTGTTGGTGGTAAATAAGCAGTTCTATAAGGTATTCTTCAGGATAATATACAGCAACAGACTTAACCTTCTGTAGGCTAGGGTAGAGTTGGATAATGGAGTTAAAGAGGTCTATAGTTATATCAAGATAAAGAATATCCATATCGAAACTAAAGTAGAATAAACTACTATTACATAAGCCTAGGACCGGACAGATCGCGGTATATTCCTTTAAAGCTTCATGACGAGACTCTTGACAAACATGAAGTGCGGTAGGGGGAGATTTAGTGCTAATCCGTGCCGTGAGACTCTCATCAAATGCATTATGATCATGTTGAAGAATGATCTTCCATATGTTATGGTGTGTGTGTACAGTTACGGTGCGAGAATCAAATGTAAGACCCCAAATTTGTAGCCGAATCTCAAGGGGCAATGAGTGAAATTGGACAAGGTTCCCCATCGAGGTGATCGTGGAATAAACAAGTGGCGTCCATATATATGAGCGTTGCAATTGCGAATATCCTCGGCTAATATTCAAATCATTCGCAAACATATAAAGTATTAGAATCACATATGGGGAGTTATAGTTCAACGGTAGATCTGTGTAGATTCAAGAGGACAAGAAGCCTGGATGGAGTCGTAAACAACCATCCATACCTCAGGCCACCTAAATAAGCCAAAATTAAAGATAGATACGGAAGGCTGAGAATCAAAATCCCAACTGCCGGTGGAGGTCATCGGCAAGTTACATCAAGATATTAAATCTCTCGCCGACCTCTAACCCCAAAAGTCCTCCTCTCGCAATATCTGCCGTTGCATTTAACTGTACTTGAGGCTTATACTCAGGCATTAGCCGAGCGCCTGCTTATTGCAGCATTAGATATAAGAAAAGTCAGGATGAAATGGAGACCAATTCAACATACCATAAAATAGCCATCAGTTTACAACTGGTAAGGCTTAAGAACACCATTGATGTTGGCAATATGCTCATCAAGATTGACCTTCTGAGGAGGACCATAGGCTCCGACCTCGTTGGTAAGCTTAGCCGTAAGGTAGGAGTTATTCTCAAGCCCAATGTTCTCAGCGGACTGGCTGAACGCTTTTTTTCCCCACTGGAATGAACCGTTGATGTTGCCGAGAACCGCATCTAGGTCCATTTTAGAGTGGTGCCAAGTGACGGTGTCCTCCTCCAGACATTCGGCGTGGAGGGTATGGTTGTCAATGCGGATGTTGCGGCTGGACTGGGAGAAGGACATTTTGGAGGATTGAAATTGAAGGGTGAGTAAAGGGTTTGAAGAGGTAGTAGTGCTTGTTGTGGATTGACTGTTGACTGTTGGCTGTTGGCTGTTGGTTGTTGGTTGTCGAAAGTTGAGATGTCCTTGAGGCATCACGCAGTATTTATAGAAGCTGCTTCGTATAGACATCGATGGCAGCCTGTATTGACGGCCGCATGGCGCAGAAGATTTCACTGAAGATTACGCGTCTTGCACTTTTACGCAATAATGACCTACTGGCCAGTAGATATTGAGGGGGTTTCATCCGGCAGTTCGAATGTGCATAAGCCACTTACTTCTCGACAAAGTCAGCCCGACGACTCCCACTGGCAGCAACTAATGTGGACCTTTCCATCTTGAAATCGACTTTTACTTAACCTTAATGACTATTGGTTCCTCAAAAAAATAATTTCGTATTGACATCATTCTTAGTTGATCTCGCCGTTCTATTAATAGCAAGCTGAAAGATGTATCTAATATTATCTGAAGTAAGGTATTATAAAGTAGGATAGTAGCTAATACTATTAGATATTATTTATAGTTAATTCTATTATACTATCTGTTAACTGTAGGAGAGATATTTTCTACTGGATTAATATTATATTATTATAAAATATATAGTAGGAATAATAGCTTTTTATCTATAGTATAATTTTTGGCTAATAGTCTTATAGTTATTAATATCTTATTAGTATTTAATATATAAAGAGGTTATTTTAAATAAACTATAGTTTAATATATAAGGATATTATATTAAATAAATTAGAAACTATAAGACTAGAGTATTTTATAATATTAATACTATTACTAAAAGCAGTTTAAAAAACTAATTTATAAATATTATATTTATATACTTATAGTGCTATATATATATAATTAAGAGATATATATTAGCATTAAGAGTAGAGTAATAAAAACTGCCTTATTATATTATATAAAATAAGCTTATATTATAGTATTTATATTATAGTAAGATATATAAAATTTATATACTAGCTACTTTAATAGAAACTGAAAACTACAGACACTAATATACTATAGGAAAAATATAACTATATTTTTATCTATCTATTAAGCTATTTATTATTATATAATATTATATAATAATTAAGTACTATCTCTTATAAACTAATTCTTTATTATTCTCTATATTCTCTATTAATTTAACTTCTATATATTATAATATTAAACTCCCTTAAGTTAATAAGCTATAAGTATATAATTCTCTACACTAATAATATATAGTTAGTATTAAATTTAAATAATATATTTAAGCTATTTAATATTACTATACTTACTTAAGTAATGATAAGTATTAATATTAATAAGAATAATTTAGCTATTAAGTAAGTTATATCTTACTATTTAAACTTTAACTTAAAAAACTTACTTTTCTAGAAGATAATATATAGTAAGTTTTATTTTAAATTATACTTTTTCTACCTAAGGATATTTAGTTAATTAATTTATTTTTATACTTATAGGCAGTTTAAATTAAAATCTTAATAATAATATTTACTAAATCAATAAATTTATTTTTAATAACTATAAGTTAAATAATAAACTTTTCTTTTTTAGCTTCTTATATAAAGTCTTTACTATCTATTTTATTATTAGCTTTATTTATAATATTAAAGTCTTTTTAGCAGTATATATACTTCAGTTTATAGAAATATAGTAAGTATATTACTAAAATATAAATAGTAAGTTATTTAAGAACTCTACTTAATACTATAATTATACTAAAAAGATAGAGTTAATAGATATAAAAATTAAAATAATTAGTATTTTAAAATACAATTAGCACTCTAATAAATAATATAAGCTATATTATAGATACCTTTAAATTTATTAATATTTAAAATAAAGAGTATTCTAAAATAGAATTTTATAAAGTAGCTTATAAAAACTAATATCTCTATTAATAAATAGTATACTTTCTATAATATAGATTTATTAGAATATAAATATTATAAAATATACAGAAGGTATCTAATAACTAAATAAAAGCTCTTAACTAGATATAGACTATACCTTCTAAGCCCTTACTGTTAATAAGAAAAAATTTAACCTTTCCTCCTACTATTTAGTATAAAACCGATAATAGTCCTGCGAAGGAAATGCAGCAATGTTGGTTCCCAGGCGTATATGGAAACATTAGCGGGCAGGCGGATAAGATCAATTAATAGAATCACTGCATTCCTCCCCTTCATCTACTAGATTCATCTGGATAAGTGCATCGCAAATCCAACACTTATCCGGCCCTTATTCTGCCACCTGGGGGTCAATCCAACACTAGTCTAACTTTTGTGGCTTGTAACTGATGATGGATCCGTAACGGTCAATTCGATCACAGGGATAGTGTTCAATACGATGTGGACACCAAAGATGATGATTGTCTTGATCTAGGATGCCTCCGGCCCCCTCTTTTCTTGTGAGGGGTTTGGGTCAATCTCACACCCTATGACTAAGATGAGGATATTGATATATCAGAGGATTGTGCCTATCCGGCCCTTGTTCCGCCACCCGAGGGTCAATCCAACAACTGACATTCTTTTCGAACGCATGTTGTCACGATGTGTATTTGGGTAGCTGGGCGTGTATATGGCGTGTGACTGCTATAACTATATCCTTCTACCTGGTTTCAGTATAAGGATGTACAGGGACTCAGAGCGGGGATCATATGCAACTCAGAATATACACACATCCAATGAGACGCCTCACAGAATCAGGGCTCGTGACACATGTAAGCCAATGTGAACGAGTAGTCCTACATAGTATATTTTTTCGTCAGGCGATACGACGGTAGCGTCATAGCTGCATATGCCCTCAGTTACCGGCATCGTGTGGCGTGAGTGGAACTTCCCACTCCGAGGCCATCAGATGTCAGCAAGCCGTATCACCGCTCAGAGTGACGCTTCGCTGAGCCATAGAAAACCTTACCATTTCCAGTCAAGATACAACATGTGAATGCAAAGAAGAGCCTAGGTACTTGAAGCCCAATACTTCTTGAGGCCTTCCTTCATGTTCATGAATGGCGTCCAGATGTCCACTCCCGCCGCGCTGCCTTGAACTCAATGCTTGGCTTAACCAGGGACAGAGTCCAAGGTTTCGTGACCGTTGTCTCAGTGGTTGCGTCTAATATTGTCGGGATAGTTCGCAAAGGTGACATCTGACACGCACACCATTGTGGAGAAAATTTGCAGGCGATAGTGCCAGCATAGCCCTTAAGGTGGCGGGAGATATCACCTGCACCGGGATGAAGATCGTGGTAATTCAGTCGGTACCTCTGCTAAGGGGTAGGATCCGAGGTCGCGGGCACCGCAAGTAAGATCGCGAACGATGCCAGCGAGAGCCTCCTAGACACGGATATCACTAGGATACCGAGTAAGGTGCTTAGAGGGTGAATTTTACGAATTTCTACAGTAGTCATAGGGCTCTATTAGCTTACGAAGCCTTCCCCTATTCCAATAGCATAGACAGCATAAAAACTAACATTCAGACCATTATTAGATAGAGAAATCAAGAGTCCTTCTTTGCTTGCATTCATCCGCAAAGTGTGACAGGTTTTCGCCACAGGTTATCACATGTTCGAGATTAAGAATGTGAAAAGTAAAAAACCGAATAGTAGGGCCCGACCAGCGTCTTTTCCCCACAGTGGCTTGGAGCTCAAGGAACGCTTCCGCGGCCCGTATTGAGCCGAAACAACTTCATGTGGAGGCTGAAGGAGGGCTGGCTGAATGGATTTTGGCACCTTTCTGAATCTTACTGGCGGCGAGAGTTTACGTGCATTACAGTCACACTAGGAAGGATGCTTGGCACTCGATGCAGCCCTGGTCTTGGTCGAGGCGTCTTAACGGCATCTCCGATCGGGTGAGCGCTGATGTTGTCGTAGCTGCGACGGTCGCGTCTCTCGAGGCTTCGAGACAAGTGAGATTTTGTAATCGTAGATACGTAAGCAAACTGCCGTTCAAGATGGATTGGAGAACATGATCAGGACACTTCAAGTGCGAGCAACAGATATCTCAAAATCAGGCTGAGAATTGGGACGCGAGGAGGGTAAACGCCTAAGCGCCAGCCTTGTGCGGTTGAGTGCATCGCTGCCAACCAGACACCTAACGCGCGGAACCAGGCTGCGCGGTTGACCTGCGGAATACTTCGACTTCATTCAAGGGATGATGGAAGGTGGCATTGTATCTTTCAGATTGTTGACTGAACGTATTACATCTCTAGGCAGTTTCACACTAGGGAGTTCATATAATATGTTCCTCAGCTATTATCGCTACAGGAACTTGGCCAACTGTCTGTTAAGCAGATTGTTTATTCGCAAGGGTGTGGGGCAGATATAGTAGAAGAGTCTTTCCTCGCTTTACTTGTACTGCAGACGACCCAAAATGCCTTGCCCGAACCAAACGGTAATACGGCCGCTTAGTCAAGATAACCAGGAAGGAGTATCAGAAGCTCCGACTGAACAATCTAGAAAGCTAGTTACTTTACAGGTTCCCGGACTATCTAGAACAAACTTATGCACATGTCCCTAGTAGCTACCGTATCCAGCATGCACTGCGCCACCAGGGCTGTGAAGGTGTCCATGATCAGGTTCACCCATAGCAGCCACACTGCATTTCGGGCGGCCACAAACGATCTCACCAGGACCCCTCGATGGGCAAGGGTGCAGAGGTCACTGACTACGGATGCCCTCTCACATCCAGCCTTGTTACTACTCGTCCTCTTCTTGATCGTCGGAAATGGCTTGATCGTCGAAAAAAAGGTTAAACTCCTCCCACCCTTGAAGGCATGGACTGACATAGGATGTGCAGCTCTGTCTTGAAGAGATTCAATACCTCGGCATCCTTATTGAGGCGACTCGTTCGGTCTCTCTGCACGACGAGATTTGACGATTTCGCGGATCCTAGCTGCTAATTGTCCTATCGCTTTCGGTCCGCCCGTTGACTTAGCCTCCTTAGGCTCTTTATTCGTGCTTATGGAAATACCTGCTGATCCAGTTAGGCCGCTCTTAGCAATTTAATGGAAAGTGACAGCTTGTGATACCTTCAATGTGTTGTAAAGATTCTATGTTGCGTATGACTGTAGATGATTTGGGATGGTTAGGTCCCAGGGCTATTTGGAAACCATATAGCGCCTGCTTATATATCTCCTCTGCCTCCTTAAGCTTGTCTTGGTTTGAGTAGAGGTGACCTAAGTTGTTGACTGTGTCGAGAGTCGATATGTGATGAGATCTAAGTGCCTTCTTGTAGCCTTCTAGTGTCCGCTTATATATCTCCTCTGCCTCCTTGAGCTTGTCTTGGTCTGAGTAGAGGTTACCTAAGTTGTTAACTGTATCAAGAGTCAATATGTGATGAGGTTTAAGTGCCTTCTCTTTGCCTTCTAGCGCCCGCTTATATATCTCCTCTGCCTCCTTGAGCTTGCCTTAGTCTAAGTAGAGCACCCCGAGCATATATAATAAGTCTATTACCAGTTCATCGCTAATATACTAAATAGCTGTATCCGAGAGTGCCTCTTGTATCTATTCTGCGCACCTCTCTGCATGTGGGAGAAGTCTCTGCTGGAAGACCTAATACTCCTTTAAATTATGTATCGGCATTGAGGAACCGACTACTACAAGTGCCAGCCTTACCGACTTGTATTTCTGCTGGTCATCATCCAAGAACGACACCCACCTGTGTACCACCGGGTGCATAGAGTAGCTGCCTGTCAATCCTTGTTGGGTTTTGACTATTGAGTACTGAAGTAGCAGGCTGACAGAGTCTAGGAATTGCATTTTATTACGAGCTATCTCCCTGAGCCAATCGGGCCACCTGTCTACCCCTTCTGCTACTGCTGTCGCTTTAAGTAGACTGTACTATAGCTACTTGTTATCGAGAAAGGCCCAGAGTTGCAATAGACTGGCGGCGTTGGTGCTCTTGCTCTCAATCTCCTTAAACGAAACCATCTACGTTGTTATAATACTTTCCTACTTGTAATCTAGAAGTGGGCGGCTCGATGTATTGCGGGATCCCATCAGCTCGTCCTACTGGTGTTTGTATATCTGCACGTACGTCGTTGTGTTGATGCCCTTTTCCCGGAGGTACGAGGCGGCTTGCGCCAGCGCCAGGGGCAGGCCGTCTAGCAGCTCGAGGAGCTGATTACAGTCCGAGCCTAGTATAAAGTAAGATTCCCATCACGCTTCAGTTGATGTATAAGACCATCAAGACTCACCGAGTTTGCCGCCATACTATTTCCCAAAAATAGTCCTGCTGAGACTGAGATCAACCTTGGCCAACCGCCTGAACTCGCCTAGCTGCATAAGACGCAAAAGCCGTATTGTGACCAGTATTGCCCCGTAATCGCCGGGCAGGTAGCATCTTATATCGTATGCGCCTATCACGCCGCCTTGCTCGTGGTCTTGGTCGACATTATGATGCATGTAGTGAACAAGGTTAAAGTGACAGCCTGGTTGTTCATTGGGCAGAGATAGACCTCTTCTGTCTGAGAATCAGGATCTGCTTTCGAGCATAGGTCTCTTTTTGAACAAGACCAAGACTAGAGTTTGACGAGTGACCTAATTGAGTAAGGTGACGGGAGTGACTAATGGAGCACAGAACGATCCAAACGACTAAATCAACGTTGTAGTGTGGTACTGTACAGTAATAGCCGCGAAAGATGTCCGCCAATTGAATGTTAAATGTTTTCCCGCACGGACCACATCCCTGTGGCGCATTGTGGCGGTACCGTGCGTGGTGACAAGCAGTGAGTACCGTAGCAGTGAGGGGCATAACAAAGCCAGAAACGGCTCCAGGGCGCCAGGCAGTAAGCCACAAATAAAACACCACCTGCTTTCCCCCACTCCTGGATGACAGCAACTTTCTGCTTATCTTCTATAAAGCTACAACCGGCTCTTTCTAATAGCGACTATAGCATTACGGCTTAGCCTCTTTTAATATAATTAGATTAATACTATAATTAAGAGCGGCTTATTAACTAATAAAATAGCTAAATCTATTAGCTGCTATAACTATACAGTTTAAAGACTATAATTAAATTAATAAGATATTTTAATAATAAAAGTATAATTAACTCTATTAAACCTCTTAATTTATATTAGCTGAGATAGCTATATTACTCTATATATATAAAAGATTCTATATAAGTAGCTATTATAGCAGCTAGATATATTCTAATATAAAATAGCTATATTTCTTTATAATAAAATAGAAGTAGTAATATTACTTTTTACTATAAGTTAAATTCTAAAAGAGATAGAATAATTTAGGAAAATTTATTATTATATTATATAATAATAAGATAATAAGTAATAAAATTTATATTTATATAGAGTATTATAATATAATATTAAATAGTTTATTTTTTTAATAAGTTTAGCTTTAATAAGAAGATTAAGTAGTAATATATAGGTTAAATTCTATAAGAAAAAAACTTCTATAAAAATTAATAAACTTAATTATAATATGTAGTATTAAAATTTTTTAATATATACTGTAGAAGGTATTCTTTTTTTATATATCTATATAAAATTAATAAATACTATATAGTTTAAAAACTTTATTTAGTAGTTACTATATTATTATAGTAAATAGCTAGAGTTTAATTTTATTTTTATAATAGATAATACTTTATAGTATAATTAAAAGAGAATTAAATAGCTATATATAGATATAGATATAAAAATATTCTTTTTATTACTATATTTATTAAATTTTAATTCTATTAAAAAGTTCTTTTTAAAACTAAAAGTATATATTAAAAAATATTAAAATAAGTATTTAAATTTTATTAAAAGTAAATTTTAAAGTATTTTTAAAGTTATATATTAAAACTATTAGCTTTTAATAAATAAATACTTAAGAATATTTTTACTATATTAAGTTATTTCTAGAGGAATTTTATAACTAAATAATATATAAAATATATAAATATATTTATTAAAAAAGAGAATAAAAGTATATAGTATAATATTAAGTATAATTAATTTTCTTTTTAACTAAATATTAAATTAAAACTTTATATAATAGTATAATATACTTAATTTAAAATACTAAATTTAGTAATAAATTAAATATAGTATAATTTAATTATTTTATAAATACTTTTAGAATTTTATTTATAGCTTATTTTAAAATACTTTTATATTAACTTTACTTTTTAAGTATTTATATAGATATTTAAGTTAAAAAATAATTTAGTTTTAAAATAGATTTTTTTCTATATATATACTAATATATAAAGTTAAGTATATTATAATAGTAACTATAAATATTTTAAATAATAGTAAGATTATATATATAATTTAAAAAGTATTTAAATAGTTCTTTTTAATTACTTTTTATTAAAGATTTAATATTTAAATAGATAATTTCTTAGTTTTATTATAGTAGCTCTATATATAGTATATTACTATAAGTAATATTATACTTTTAATTATATTTAATTACTTTTTTTTAATTACTTTCTATTAAAGATTTAATATTTTAATAAATAATTTCTTATTTTTCATATAGTAACTCTATATATAATATATTACTATAAGTAATATTATACTGCTAATTATATTTAGATACTTCTTTTTAATTATTTTTTATTAAAGTTATAATATCTCTAACTTTATTACTTTAGCTTTAATATAATAGCTTTACTTATAGTATATTATTATAAAATTTATTATACTGCTAATTATATTTAAATACTTCTTTTTAACTACTTTTTATTAAATTTATAATATCTTTAGTTTTATTACTTTAGCTTTATTATAGTAGCTTTATATATAGTATATTATTATAAGTAATATTATACTTTAAATTATATTTAAATATTTCTTTCTAACTACTTTTTATTAAATATTTAATATTTTAATAAATAAATTTCTTAATTTTATTATAATAGCTTTATATATAGTATATTACTATAAGTAATACTATATTATAAATTATATTTAAATACTTCTTTTTAACTACTTTTTGTTAAAAATTTAATATTTTAATAGATAATTCTTTAATTTTACTATAGTAATCTTACTAATAGTATATTATTTTAAAATTTACTATATTACTAATAGTATTTAAATACTTTTTTTTAATTAATTTTTATTAATAATTCAGTATTTAAATAGATAATTTCTCAGCTTTATTATAGTAGCTCTATATATAGTATATTACTATAAGTAATATTACACTTTTAATTATATTTAGATACTTATTTTTAATTACTTTCTATTAAAGTTATAATATTTTTAACTTTATTACTTTAGCTTTAATATAGTAGCTTTACTTATAGTATATTACTATAAGATTTATTATACTATTAATAGTATTTAAATACTTCTTTTTAACTATTTTTTATTAAAAATTTAGTATTTAAATAGATACTTTCTTAATTTTATTATAGTAGCTCTATATATAGTATATTACTATAAGTAATAATATTATACTTTTAATTATATTTAAATACTTTTTTTTAATTACTTTTTATTAAAGATTTAATATTTAAATAAATAATTTCTTAATTTTACTATAGTAACTCTATATATAGTATATTATTATAAAATTTACTATACTTTTAATTGTATTTAAATACTTCTTTCTAACTATTTTCTATTAAAGTTATAATATTTTTAGTTTTATTACTTTAGCTTTAATATAGTAACTCTATTAATAGTATATTACTATAAAATTTACTATATTTTTAATTATATTTAGATACTTCTTTTTAAATACTTTTTATTAAAGTTATAATATTTTTAGCTTTATTATTTTAATCTTAATATAGTAATTCTACTTATAGTATATTACTATAAAATTTATTATACTTTTAATTATATTTAGATACTTTTTTCTAATTACTTTTTATTAAAGTTCTAACTTTTTTTTACTATTACTCTTAATTATATAGAAAGTTTAATATTTAGTTAAGAAGTTATTATATCTTTATTCTCTTTTTATATAACTCTATCTATTTTTCTATTTTAACTGTATATAGTAAGTATTAATTATATACTAACTATATATCTTATTTTAATATTAAAAAAAGCTTTATTATAACTTATAATATAATACTTAAGAAATATATTTTATATTTCTTTCTATAGTAACTTCTTTTATTAATACTATTAATATCTATTTATATTTGCTGTTTAATATTTAATTTATATTATAAAGCTTTTTATACTAACTTATATATTTTATAACTTTAGCTTTTTTTTCTTACTCTATATATAGTAAGAAATAAAATAAAAATTAATTATATAATAATATTAATAATCTTTATTATCTCTAGTTAATCTAACTGCTTTTTATTAATTAACTTAATAGTAACTACTATTATTTTATATAGAATATTTTAATTGTTAATATATATAATTATATAGAGAATTTTATATACTATTTTATTCTTTTATTAAATATAATCTATTAATATACTTTATATTTAAGAATACTATTTAATACTTTATATCTTTAATACTAATTATATTAAGTTTTCTTTAAAATACTCTATTATATTTTAATCTATTTTAATAGAAATAAGTATTTCTTAATTAATATCTCTATTTATTATATATATATATATCAGTCTATAAAATAGCTAATAGAAACTATTAAAGTTCTTTTAATAAAATTATAGTCTTTATTTTCTCTTTCCTACTATTATCCCTTAATATTATAAAAAGCTATTTTACCTTTTTATATATTATATAAATAACTTTAATATCTTACTATAGATTAATAAGTAACTTTTTAATTTCTTTATTTTAACTTATCTATAATATTATTCTAATAGCTACTTAAGGTATATATTTATTTAGATTCTTTATTTTACCCTTCTATTATTTAACACTAAATATTATTAAGTTATTAGTATTATTAAGAATTAATACCTATTATACTAATATCTTAATACTATTATATATAGCTATAAGTAAATTTTTATCTTTAAGATTCTTATCTATATTGAGCTTTTTTACTATTACTTTATAATTCTATAAGAAGATTACTTTACTATTAGTATATATCTAGAAGATAGAGTAATTAGAGTTATTATATTATCAGTATATATAATTAAGTGCAAGCTGTATTTTCCTAAGTTATTTAATAGATATAACTAGTAGATATTATATAAGTAACTTATTTAAATCTACTAAAATCCTAAAATACAGCACTATAATATTTTAGTGTCTATAAAAGTAGGATATTAAATTTATCAACTAAATTTAAGCAGTAAATAATATTCTTATTATAGAGATATAGAATAATACAGATAGCAGCTTAAGTCTATGAGTAGAGTAAGTAGATATATATATCGCCTAGAGAGATTTTTATATTATTGCCAAATTGGCTATAAGTAATATTATATCAATATAATACTAGCTACTCTATTTTGCTTCTAATACTATAATAGCAATCTTCTAAAGGCCACTTAAATTATATAATATAACGTCTAATAACAGTGGCAACCAAGCTAAGTATTATAAGACCTACAGCCTTACTAATTAGCAAAAAGAGGAGTGCCAGTCAGACGACTGTAATTATACTTCCTTCTACTAACTGCTAATAGACTACAATTATAATATTCACCTCTTAGTTGAGTTTTCATTTAGGCTTCTTTTACTGACTTTATCGCACAGGCAGAAGCAATTAGAGCAGCGGCTAGTATCATCGGCCTTATCAGCGCGATATTTACTGTCATCCAGGAGATCTAAAGTGTGCGGGGTAGGGTCCGAGGCACATCCAAGACGCTAGAGAATGTCTCTAAGCACCTAGACGCTATTAAAGAGTTACTTGCCCTCATTCACAAAGAAGAAAGGCTGCAAACAGCTAAGGTCAAGCTGCAAGTAAAGGCCATTACCGACGTTGCAACTGAGCTTAGGATATTCTTCAGTCAGCTTGCTACCAGGCAATAAGAGAAGGCTGTGCCCTAGTTCTTTTACGCTCTTAAGTCGGGCGACAAAAACGACAATAAGTTGCAAGATATTCTGAACCAGCTCGATCGCGCTCGCAATGAGCTCAGCTTGCGGATCTCAGTGGCTTAAGTCGGCTTGCTGGGGAACCTCTAAGACGGTTTTCAGGTTGCATTCAGCATGCTCAAGCAGACAAACACTAGAGTCTACCAAGTGCTCGGGATCAACCTGGCTCTTATAGATCTAGTTAAGAACCAAGTGCTGCAGCAGATAGGTATGCTAATAATCCCGATCGCTCGATAGCGACGCATTGACGAGATGTTATAGTGGACGGAACTATAGCGGTCGATACCGCTGATGTGCAAAAAATCGGAATGACCCATGATACGACGAGCACGAACGCATCTAACGAGACGAGAGAAACATATATCTATGGAAATGTAACGCTTGATCAGGCCCGACTAATGACAGGCAATATCGGGGTGGAAGGTTGGCAGAAAATGGCAGGTCGCAAGACGACGATCGCTAACAATAAGTTTGGCAACGACGTCCGAATCACCACTGGTGATATAGGAGGGAAGGCGGCGGAGAACTTCAACGATTCCTTCTGGAAGTGAAGTTATTCAAAGCCTGCTTTAAAGTATTGCTATTCGTACAAGATTTCCACGGAAATCCATGTGATCTCTCGTTTAGCTGCACCTTATTACAACACTACCGGTATCTTTCTCCATGAGATGGCCACCATCTCCGCAAAGCATTAATTGCATAAAAGTGCCGCAGGAAACTCGCGCAGAGAGATGGAACATACTGTACGCCGTATGATTGGCTTTCAGCTGCACTACTACCCTGTTTCAAAGGGGTGCATCAGCGACTTAATTCGCTGGGGCTTCGGTTAATACTTTATGCAGCCGATGTGGTGCACATCTTGTCTTTCGGGTCGCACAAGCCACGTTGTGTTCAGCAATTAGAGTAATGCCGCTCGGGGATCACAACCACCAAGGATCAGCAAGCATTGCGTCGTTTCGCACGACTACAGAATCTGGCGGCAAAGGGTCCGCCCACAGAACCACATATTCCAGTCCAGCACAGCTAAACAAGACGGTACACGAATTTCCTGGGTATGTCGGTGGTAGGCGGAAGTGCGATTATGGGGTATGGCTGACGGTCGCTGAGTGGTACTAATCTTACCTCAGTAAAAGGCTGTAGGTCTTGTAACACTCTCTTTTTATATTTAAATTCTAAAAAGACTAAAGTATTTATAAAAGTAAAAAAATATATTTTAAAATTATTAATTGCTAAGTATTTAAAATTATATTTTACTACTTTAAAAAGTCTTTTAATTATAATAATTTTTAAAATTAAAGTTAGTTTATTTATAAAGCTATTTAAACTAAAGAATTTTAGCTATTTCTAGCTGCTTTTTATTATTATTAAAAGCTTTTAAAAATTCTAAAAAGCTTTAATAGCTTCTAGTTAATTATAGCTATATCTAGCTAGATTAAAACTATTTATATTCTATATAGTAAGTATATAATATTAATAATATTATATAAATAATTAAAAGTATTTTTAAAACCCAGCTTAAATAGTTTATATTTTTATAATATAGTAGTTAAATATTTAAAGCTTTATAAAAAGCTGTTAATTTAAACTTAACTAAGTGTATAATAACTAAAGTTAAAATTTTAAAGAATTTAATACTTTTTAAAATTAAGCTTTAAAAAGCTAAACTTAAAACCCTTTTATTAAAAAACTAATTAATTTACTGCAGTTTATATATAATTAATTAAGCTGATATTTTTAATAAGATTAAATAAAATATAAATATTAAGAAAGAAATACTAAAGATTATTATTATAATAGCTATTAAAAATTACTAAAAGAAAAGTTTTATAAAAGGTATATATTATTATTTAATTTCTTCTATCTTATTTATTTTAAGAGATATTTATTTAAATACTTAAATTTACTATTTATTAATTACTAAGCTTTTTTAATTTATTTAAATTATTAAATATTAAAAAGAAAATTAAAACTGAAAAAATAGCTTGCTATATAAGTTAATTAATAGCTATTATATAAATTTAAATAAGCTTAATTTAACTATAGCTTTAAACTTAAGTTTTTATAAGTTTTAAAATAGCTTTTTTTAAAGTTAAAAACTTATATAATTTAATAATAAATTAATATAAAATATATAACTTTATATAAAAAGGTTAATTAATTAATTTAGCTATAATACTACTTTTATAGAGATATATTATAGCTATATTATATATAATAATAACTTATAATTAAAAACTTAGTTTTTTAATTAAATTTAAATTAATAACTTTTAAAAAATCTTTAAAAGGAAATTTATAAGCTTTATAATAATAACTACTTTATTATAAAAATAAATATTATATATAAATACTTTATTTAAATTTAAAATAATTTTATTATATTATAAGTTTAATATATTTAATTTTTAATTTCTTATTTATATTTAATATAAAATCTTTATATATATTTATATTAAATTATTTAATTTTTTTCTAAATATTTTACTTTTTATAATTTTTTATAATTTTATTAATATAAAAAAGGTTTCTTTAAATAATAACTTTAATAAAATAATAACTAACTTATTTACTATTATAAAAGTTAGTATATATATAGAATAAATTAAAAGATAGAAGTTAAGATATATTAAAACTTCTATTTAGTAAGTATCTTTTAAGAAACTTATTAAGCAGTCTTAATATAGATTTAGGCTAAAGCTAAATTATATAATTTAGCCTAATAGAGACTCTTTAAAGCTTTAAACTTATCTTCTTATAATTATCCCCCTTTCTTTAAAGCTTTATTTTAAAGCTTATAAAAGAGTTTTATTTTTCTATTATTCTTATTAAAACTTAATAGGAAAAAGAGTAATAATAACCTACTTTAATATAGCAATTTAATCTCTTTTTTCTATTTTACTAAGCACTTATAGTATATTTAGTATTTATTTAAATTTGCAGTTTATTATATATTTAGTTTAGTTTATTATATATTTCTAGTATTATTTTTTATCTTTATTTCCTACTATTATTTTTTTCTCTTTTAAGCTTTATCTTAAAGCTTTTAAAGTTAGTCTTATTCTATAGTTATTATCTTCTACCTTATTTATAAAGAGTCTTCTATCTTATTTATAGAGAGCTTATTAGTTCTATCTTATTTATAAAAAGCTTATTAATTCTATTTTATTTATAGAGAGCTTATTAATCCTGCTTTATTTATAAAAGGCTTATTAGTCCTACTTTATTTATAGAAGGCTTATTAATTCTATTTTATTTATAGAGGGCTTTTTAATTCTATCTTATTTATAAAGAACTTTCTTTTATATTATATATTAATATCTCTAATATATTTTAATTATTTATTAAGCTCTTATTAAGTTATAACTTCTAATAATAATTCTTTATATCTTAAGCTATATTTATCTTCTAAGGTATATCTTATAAAAGGTATAGAATATATTATTTTAAATTAATAACTCTAACTGCTATTAAATTCCTTTTAATATCTTAAAGTAATTAAGTTTCTATATATAAAAGGTTAGCTCTAAAGGGGCTAAAGTAGCAGCTAGTACTATAATCTTCCTATAGAATAGTAATTCCCTAGCTGTTAAAGTAAAAGGAAAAGTAATAACTTAACTATAAATTAAGTTATTTAGCTGTATTTATATAGAACTAAGTATAGTTTAAGTTTATAACTTAAGCTTAGCCTATAATACTATAGAGTACTTACTGTCTACTTACTAAGTATTCTATAAGATAGAAAGATATTATACTTAGTTTTAAGATATAATAGAGCTTCTAAAGTAAGAACTATCTTACCTTATTTATAGAGGTTTTATTACTTTATTTATAGAGAACTTTATACTCTCTATTTTATTTATAGAGGACTTATTACTTTCTATTTTATTTATAGAGAGCTTATTACTTTCTATTTTATTTATAGAGAACTTATTACTTTCTATTTTACTTATAGAAAACTTAATAGATTCTTTTATTATATTTTATAGTCTATTCAGTATATATTTACTATCTCTTTACTATATTTAGTTTATTTATTATTATCTAAGAAGTTTATATTATTTTAATATACTTATAACTATAGTAGTAATTTACTAGTAATAGCTTAAATAGTTTAAACTGTAGTAATTACTTAGGTATTTAGAGTAATATTACTATTTAGTATTTATTTAGCAGATAGTCTATCTATAGATTCTTTTAGATATAACTCTATATAATACTCTTTCTTTCTATAATAAAAGTAAATAATTTTAAAAAAGAATTAAACTTTTCTAGGTTTTTTCTTATTTATAGTTATTATTCCTTAGAATATTATCTATAGCTAGAAAGTTATTTATAACTCTTTTAGAAAGTTTACTATATTTACTTAGCTATTATTTAGCAGGCAGTTAGTAGTATATTAAATTAAAGTTTACTATTAGTATTAAGCTTTTTATACTAGCTCTTTAGCTTTTATAATTATACTATTTATTTAATATAATTCTCTTTATAGCTTTAATTAAAGCTTAAAATAATATTAATATATAAGGATTTTATTTTTATTAATATTCTTTATATTAAGTACTATATAGTTAGCTTACTATATATTAAAGTAATCTATTAGTAACTATTTAGAGAGCTATTAAAGACTTAAGAAGTTATTTTACAGCTTAATTTCCCTCTATATAGAGTTAATATACTATTATTAGAGGAAAATAGTAAGATTCTTTTAAATTAAGTTTAATAAGCCTATAATATATACTTACTAATTAGTCTATAAACTAGTATATAGTTTAGTTATAGCCTAATTAATCTTTTAGGCCTTTATAGCTATTATTTATATACTATTACTATTTTAAATTACCTTAATTTAATTTTCTATTTCTATATTTATAGCTGTACTTTAAAGAATAGTATATATATAATAAGAAGAATATTTATATTTCTTTAGTAGCTATATTTCTTATTACTATATAAATTACTTAATAAAAAGTATCTACTATTTCTCTATTATAATTATCTATTATTTAAATTAGCAATTAGTAGCTTCTTATTAAATTACTATAATTTATAGTAGTATTTATACTATTATATTTTTATTAGTTAGTTAATAGTTACTTACTAAATAGTTTTAGAATCTTATATAGTATAAACTTAATTAGAATTCTTAAGAGCTTTTTAAGCAGTCTTAAAGAAGTTATAGTATAAATCTATAAGAGGTTTCTTTATAGAGCCTATTTAAAAATCTACTATATTATTCTTACAGTAAGAGAGTTTATTAGTTAGAGTACTAAAAGTCTAATATAGCTTTAAGTAGTAATTATAGAAGCTTTAATATAATAAAAGTAGTATTAAGAATTACAGAAGAGTAAAAAGACAATCAGCTAGCTAATAAGTCATCCTAATATTATAGTTTAGAGATACCTAAGGTTAGAGATTAATATATATATTAGACCTTAAGAATATAGCAGTATAGCCCCTCTAATATAGAAGAGAGACAAGCTTTAGTCTTTATATATTTTTTAATATACCTTTTCTCTACCTAACTATTATTACTAAATCTTCAGTAAATCCCTATTAGTATAATATTCTAAAGCTTCTCTTATAGTTATCTAGACTAAGAAAATAGTATTCTACTAGAAGTATAATTACTCTCTAAAGAAACTCTAATAGAGTATCTATTCTTTATTAGGATAGCAGCCTACTATTAAGGAAGTTAGAGGGAGTATATAAATTTTATAAGAGTTTCTAAGTGAGAATAAGTTAGTAGAGTTTAGAGATAATATAGTTAAATTAGAGGAGACTGAATTACAATTCAGTCTGCAGCTAGCCTTAACTACTAACTCTACACCTAAACTTATTGCCCTCTAATAAACTAATAGAGAAAAAGGGGAAGCAGGCTTATATAGCCTTAATACAGAAGGTATATTATATAAGGGCTGCCTTAGAAAGTCTAAAGGCAGAATTACAAGAGACTACTTTAAGATAGTTTTAATCTCTAGAAAAGTCTTATTTATTATATTAAGCGCAATATTATTATAATTATAATTCGCCTCTAAAATTAAGCTTATTATTAGATAGTAATCTTCTTAAAATAAGAATTAAAAATATTATACTTTTTAAAATCTTAATAACTATTTAAAAACAAGCTAAATAGCTTAAAGAGATAGAATAAGTTTTTATAAGTATACCGTATATATACTATTAGAATAAAAATAAAATTCTAAAGGCTTTAAATAATATAGAGGTTAAAAGCTAAACTTACTAGTATTAATATCTAAACTTTAAGGACCTAAAAATACAGATAGCTTTTAGTAATAGCTAGTTAAGATTTAAAACTTAAATAGATATTCTAGTTAAGAACCTTAAGAACTATATAATTAATATTACTACTAACTTAAAATTAGCTAAATAACAGAAAGATTAATTACTATATAACTTCTATATTTATTTTAATTTCCTTAAGAAATATAATAAGCCTATACTAAAAGAGACTTAAGTGAATTTTTATTTTATAAAATTATAACTTACTTTATAATAGCAAATTATTCTTTAGAGTAAAACTTAAGTTTTAGTTAAATAGAAAGAATTAGTTATATTTATATCTTAAATCTAAAATACTAAGTATAGATATAGTAAGAAGAGGAAATTAAAATAGAATAACTTAAGACAGTAAGTTAAGTCTCTAAAGAAGTTATTATAAGATACTCTCTTAACTAAAACCTAATAGAAAGATTAAAGAGATTAGTAGAAAAATAACTTAAACTTAAAGAAAAAGAAAAAGAATCTTAAAGATAAATAAGATAAGTTTAAAAAATACTATATTTATAAAGTAAGAATTACTTTACTCTTTAATATCTAAATAAAAAAAAAGAAAAACTTAAGGTTTAGAAAACTTAAATAAAGCCTAAGGGAAAAAAGACTTAGTTAATATAAATAACTTAATAGAGACTAAAAACTTAATTCTTAGAGTTATATAGTAAATAACTACTAAAGCTATAATTTAGGCCTAAATGTCTACTAAAACTTTAGTTATTTTAGATATTAAAGCTAAAGTTAATATAATTAGTAATAAACTTACTTAAAGCTTATAACTCTATCTAAAGAAGATTAAAGTTCTAAATCTAGAGGCAGTTAGCAGTTTGAAGTATAAAACTAAGAATACTTAAGTAGTCCCTCTTATAATAATGGATTTTTAGGGATAGAAAAAGTTATTTATATAGATAATAGCTAATATTAAAAAGGATCTAAATCTTAATAAGAGCTCTATAATTCTAGTGATATTAATACTATAGGAAATAGCTATAGTACTAAATTCTATAAATTAAACTTAAGTCTTTAAGATATCTTAAGCTAGCCTAAAGATAATTTCTAAGTATAAGTTCTAATAACTGTATAGAAATACAGCTAAAGTCTATAGTATTATAGTTTTTAATAAGCCCTATTAAATCCCTAGAGATAAGTCTCTAATAAGACTAAAAAAGAAGGAAATTCCTTTTAAGCTGCTAGACTATTAGAATGTATTCTTAACAGAAAGCTTAAGAATTCTCCCCTTTTATTACTCTACTAATTATAGTATAAAGCTACTCTCTAAAAAGAAGCTACCTTTTAGACTAATATACTCTCTATTGCTAAAAGAGCTATAAACTCTTTATAAGTATATTAAGGAAAGTTTAGCAAATAGTTATATTTAATATTCTAAGAGTCCAGTAGGAGTATTTATTCTCTTTATACCTAAATTAAATAGAAGTCTAAGGCTCTATATAAACTATTAAGAGCTAAATACTATTATAAAAAAAACCAATATTCCCTCCTTTTAATAGTGGAAATTTTAAACTGTATTAAAGGCACTAAGTTCTTTTTAAAGATTAATATTAAAAATACCTATTATTAGATATATATTAAGAAGGAAGATAAGTAGAAAACTGTATTTTATATCTAATATAGTTATTTTAAGTATTTAATTATACTATTTAGACTAATTAATACTCTAGCTACCTTTTAAAATTATATCTATTAAGCTCTTTAAAAGCTAGTAGATACAGTTTATATAGCCTACTTAAATAATATTTTAATTTACTTAAAGAATTAAGAATTCTATATAAAATACTTATAATAAGTACTTAATTACCTCTATAGTATTAAGTTATATATTAAAGCTGCTAAATATAAGTTTTATTAATAATAAATAGAGTTTTTAAGGTTTCTCCTCTTAACTAAAGGGGTATTAATAGATTCTAAGTGAGTTTAAACTATAGCTAAATAGAAAGAACTTAAAATCTTTAAAAAGATTTAGATATTCCTAGAATTCTATAACTTTTATTATAGGTTTATCTATAGGTATTTAGATATTTCTACTCCCCTAAATAACCTACTAAAGAGGAGTATAAAGAGAAAGAAACTAAAGTATATTATACTAAATAAAGCTAAAAGAAGAGTATTCTACCAGCTTATTTAAGCTTTTTAAAAGATACTACTTCTAAGGCACTATAATCTATCTCTTTCTATCTGCTTAAAGACTAATACCTTTAGGTTTATAATAGCTAGAATTATATCTTAGCTAAATAAGTTAGAATAATACTATCTAATTATATTTTAATCTTATAAATTTCAGTTTATAAAGCTAAATTATAGAACTTTAGATTATAAATTAATAGCTATTATAGAGTTATTTAAATATTAGCAATACTACCTTAAGGCAGCTATAACTTCTATTAAAGTCTTAAGTAATTATTAGAATTTACAGATATTTATAAAAATACTTTAACTTAATAGTAAGCAGGCTAAATAGTATACCTACCTTATACTCTATAACTTTATAATAAAGTATAAACCTAAAAAGATAAATCTAACAGATAGTTTATTAAAACAGCTAGAATTTAAAGGCAAAATACCTCTAAATAGTAAACTGCTAAACTAATTAAGATACTTATTAACTAAAGCAGAATTACTTTATCTCCTATAGAAGCACTCTAACTTATAGAAGCTATAAGCTTAAAGTCAGAAAGATACTAGCAAAAAGAAGAATAAGTCTTCTATAAATCCTCTAGAGGTTAAGCTTATACAGCTAACTCTAAAGAATTAAACCTATTAAGCCTAAAAGAAAACTAAATACAGACTATCTATCTCTCTAATTAAGGCTAAAAAGGCTATCTTTTAAGAGTAGATCTATAAGACTATAGTATCTTAACTAATTATAGAACTAATCTATTTCCTCTAAAATAAGAATCTAAAGACTTAGTACTAAAAGAGAGTTAACTCTATAGTAACTAACCTTAAAGAAGAACTGTAATCTTTTAAGAAGGGCTTACTCTACTTTAAAGAGTGACTATTCATCCTAAATAAAGAATTAGTAAAGTATATACTATTATAGCTTTATTATAATAATCTATTTATAGGCTATTTTAAGGTTAAAAGAATTAAAATACTTCTTTAAAGAAGATTCTATTAGATTGAAATTAAAAAAGATATTAAGAACTAAGTAGAAACTTATACAGTCTACTAAAGGGTAATAGCAAAAAGATATTAACTATATAGTAAGCTTAAATTCCTTTTAATTCTAATAGAACTCTAATAAGAAATCTTAATAGACTTTATTATAGGTCTTCTATCTATACAGTATAGAGAAAAGAAAGTAAATATAATACTAATAATTATTAACTAATATATTAAGTTTTTAGTATTTCTTTCTATTTTAATAATAATTAATACTATAGAGTTAGTAGAACTCTTCTATAATAAGATTAAGTTGCAATATAGGTTGCTAAGAGGGATTATTAGCAATAGAGAACTAATATTTATAAGTAATTTCTAGTTAGAGCTATACTATTAGAGTAATATTAAATAATAGCTATTAATAGTATTTTACCTACAGATTAATAGATAAATAGAAAGAATAAACTAAATCCTTAAATATTACCTAAAATACTTTATTAATAAGTAATAGACTAATTAAACTGCTCTTTTATATACTATACAATGTCAGAGGCTGGACC
Source organism: Ilyonectria mors-panacis (assembly GCA_002991585.1). Taxonomy (NCBI): domain Eukaryota; kingdom Fungi; phylum Ascomycota; class Sordariomycetes; order Hypocreales; family Nectriaceae; genus Ilyonectria; species Ilyonectria mors-panacis. Next base: position 323,939 of record PPHJ01000047.1, read on the forward strand.
TGAAGTGAGGGACTGGGCTAGAGCCCGGCCTGGGGGAACTTACATCCGGCTACGTAACGAGCGCGCAGAGTTTTCACAGCGACCTTTCAGTGAGGTCGCTCCTTCCTTCCTTCTCTCTTCTTAGCTTAAGATACTCAATATACAGAACCCTACTGTTAGACAAACTCAGGGCGCGCCCCTTACATACAATATATATATAACAGTACTAAAAACAGTATAATTAGTATTCCTCTATTTAAGGCTCTACTGAACTATATACCTAACTTAAAGCTGTATATTAAGGATAACACACTTAGATAGAGGGTACTAGAGGCTAGTATTAAAGTATATTACCTTAAAGAATTACATAAAAAACTTAAAGTTTATTAGGAAAAAACAGTAAAAAGATAGACTGAAAATTATAATAGATAATATAAGAATATTTCCCTTAAGATTAACAGCTTAGTTAGTCTTATAACTAAAAATCTCAATATTAAAAAAAGAAAAGTATAAGCTAGTACTAAAATATATTAGACCTTTTTAAATTATAAAGAAAATCGGCTTATAAGTATATTACCTAATATTACCAGATAAGTACAGCTGTATCTATAATATATTCTATATTAATCTTCTAGAGCTATAGCACCTAAAAGACTAAAATTAACCTAAACTCCTACTAATATCTAACCTTAAAGAGTATAACTCTAAGTGGGAAGTAAAGAAGATTAAGAATAAAAAGAGGCAATAAGGTAAAATTTACTTTCTAGTGAAATAGAAGGGATAGCCCTCAGAATATAATTAATAGGTTAGGGAAAACAATATAGTATATTCCCTTAAATCAATCTGTAAATATTGAAATACTACTGTAAAAACTAAATAAAAATACAGACACCTAGGGAATATAAGGCTAAATAAGAAATTAAAAATAAAGAGAGAAAGACTGCAAAAAGCCTAAATAACAAATTAATTAAAATAACAGGCTAAAAGCTAAAGCAGTATATAACTGTATAAGAAGACTACTAACCTAAAAATTAGCATACTTAATATATTAGAGCTAAAATACAGAGAATTCTAGTTATTATCCTCTATATCCTTATTAAATTTATTACAAATAGAAGACTCCTTAATAGGGTTTATAAAATTCAGCTTAGGGATCTAAAGTATATTCTCCTGGAAAGTATATCCAGTAACCCAAATAATAACCTGCTAATCTAAACCTTCTTTACTAGAGAAGGCTAAGGCTAATTAGAACTCTATAAAATATTAAAAGAAACTCTTTACAGCCGTTTAAGCTGAGAATTCCTTATTAGATATCTATAAATAAAGGCAGCTATAATTAACCTAACTGTAAACCTCCTTCTTAAAGTATTTCTATAGGAAATATTAATAAGTATCCTAAGAGATATAGGGGATTCTAACTTATAAGTATATATAAGGGCTTACTAGTACTTAGAGTGAGATAATATATCTTAGCTATAATCTTATATTGGAAATAAGTATTCTATAAGAAGATTAGTAATAAAGTTAAGAAACCCTTAAGAGATAGAAGATATATACTACTGTTAAATACTTACTACTAAAGATACTATAATATTAAGAATATAGCTTCTTAACTGTATAAAAAGCCTCTATTAAAAGAACTACAGAGTGAGTAATAGTGTTTTAATATAATAGAACCTAAAAAAGAAGAATATCCTAAGAGTTTCAGTATAAAAAAAGCCAGATTGTAAACTTATATAACTAGCTGAAATTGTAGGTATCTCCCTCTATTATTGAAGGGGCCCTATTAAATTAGCTTAAGCTAAATTAAAAAAAAAGAAAATACTTATAGATTATAAACTCCTTTAGTCTTATTATAATAATAACAGTAAATAGAGGCTATATCCTAAAATAAATAGAGAACTAAAAAAAGATTAAAAGACCCTTAAGTCTTAGCAGTATTAAACCAGACTTTATAACTAGCTAATAAAACTAAACAAATATATAATATACACTAAATACTAGAGACCTTAGTTAAAAAGGGATATAGAAATAAGAACTTAGGGTTTAAAGCAGAACTAGTATAAATAGTGCTTTAAGGAGTGCAGCTAGATATACATTCTAAATGAATAATAGCTTAAGAAGGAGTTAAAAAAGGTATATAATATTTAAAAAAACTAATAAGTTTAATAGAACTAAAAGAAAAAATAGCAGGCAATACAGACCTATAAGGTTATAATAATAAAGAAGGAAAATAAAAATAGATATATAAGGCTATATTTATATAGGTATATATAATACAAATATAATCACTCCCTATATAATTACTCTCTAAATAAAGATTAAATAAGCCAATAAAAATTCAAACTCTAATAAAAATCAAAACAGACTGTATAATTTACAAACAGACTGTAATTTACAGCAATATCCTACTGATTGTATTGATATTATAGCCCTACTAACTACTAGCATTATTAGTCCTAAGCTCTAGATTTTCCGGACGATAGAGCCCTAAATCCCAAGCAAAATCGCAATTAGAATCAATTACTATATTCTAAAATTAATTATTAACTATCTGATAAGGATACTATAAGTTGATAGGGGGATATTATAATAAGGGTGGTATTAAGAATTGCAGGAGAGTAAAGAGACAATTAGCTAGCTGATAAATCATCCTGATATTATAGTTTAGAGATACCTAAGGTTGGAGATTAATATATATATTAGACCTTAAGAATATAGCAGTATAGCCCCTTTAATACAGAAGAGGGGTAAGCTTCAGTCTTAATATGTTTTCTAATATATCTTTTTTCTGCCTGACTATTATTACTAAATCTTTAGTAAATCCCTACTAGTATAATATTTAATATATACTCAGCCTGCAGTTATAAATATTCTGAGGTATACCTTAATAGGGACTATAAGTTAAACTTATAGTTAGTAGTATCTTTTTGCTACTTATTTAGTAATTTCTTTAGAGTCTCTATTATTACAGTAGCCTATAGTTATAGGGTATTTTATAATATACTTATTAAGTTTTTAGTTAAGTTTTAATATCTAGTAGCACTTTAGGTTTTTATTTCTCTATTTATCTTCTAAGATATATTAATAATCTAAATAGAGTGTAAAAGTAGAAGAATTATAGAGGTTAGTATATATAGAGTAAATTAAAAGGTAAAAGTTAAAATATATTAAGACTTTTACTTAATAAGTATCTCTTAAGAGCTTACTAAGTAATTTTAATATAGATTTAAACTGAAGTTAAATTATATAATTTAATTTAGTAGGAACTCTTTAGAGCTTTAAGCTTATCTTCTTATAACTATTTTTAAATTATAATTTAAATATTTTATTTTAAAATTAGTTTTAATATTAAAAATTAAAGGATATATTAATTATATTTATATTATATTTTTTTAATATAAATCTTATTTAATAAAAAAATATAAAGTTTTTTTAAATTAATAGTATTATTTTTTATAATTCTTATAATAAATATATTATTTTTTAATAAACTATTTATAAAAACTGAATTTTAATTAAAGCTAAATTAAAGCTAAACTTAAAAAAAAAATTTAATATATTATAAGTATATAGAGTTTTTATAATAAAACTATTAAAATTAAGCTTTTTTTTTTTTTTTTTCTAACTTAAGATATTTAATATATAGAATTTTATTATTAAATAAATTTAAAGCTTACTTTTTTATACTATTTATATAATTTATTAAAATTTATATTATTTATTAAAATAATTAAAATTAATTAAAATATTAATTAGTAACTACAGTAAATATTAAAAGTATATATATCTTATATATATATATATATAAGCTATATAGCTACTTACTGCTATATTTATATATTATTAATATATTAAATTTAACTTAGAAATAAAAGACTTATTAATTTAATTTTTATAAAGATTTATTAAGCTATTCTTATATATCTATATAATATATATAGAATATAAAATAAGGTATATTAGCTTTAATTTCTTAAGAGTACTTTTTATAGCTTTTTTACTTTTTATTTTATAGATAATTAGTTAATAAAACCTCTATAAATTTAATATAAAGCTATATTAAAATAACTAGTATTATTATTATTATTATTATTATTATTATTTAATAAGAAGTTAGTATAGATAGCTATAATAAAACTATAATAAGAATATACTGTTATTATTATTATTACTACTATTTTTATTATAGAAAGTTAAAAAGCTATATCTTAAAACTAAAAGTAAAAAATACTAATTTATTAATAAAATTCTAGTAATATAGTTAGATTAATAATATAAATTTAAATTGAAAATACTATTAATATAGTAGAAAAAAAAAGTAGAAATTAACTTATAAAACTTTAAAAAAAAAAAAAAAGAGAAGACTATAATAGCTAGAGTATAAAATTTAAATATTTTTTTAAGCTATTAATAATAATTAGAATATTAATAGCTAGCTAGTATTAAACTCCATTTATATAGCTACAAATAGCTAGTAAACTATTTTAATATATTAAACTTATACTAAAATATATAATCTATCTATAGTAGCTATAAATTACTAATAATAATAATAATATTTAGTAGAGTTAAATAATATATCTAACTTAACTATATATAGCTTCTACTATATACAGATTAATTTAAATATTTAAATTATAAGATAATTTTAATTATAATAGAAAAACTACTTTTTTTAATTTATATAATACTAATAGAGTTTTAATTTAAACTTAAAAATATAAAATAAAAATTTTCTTTTAATTACTATAGTTTTTTCTTTATTTCTATAATATAAAAATACTATCTATTTTTAATTAAATTTATAAAATATAAATATAAATAATTAATTAAAATAAATAGAATTATTTTATAAAATTTTATTTTTATTTTTTAAATTATTAATATTTATTAAATTAAAAATAAAATTATATTTGATTTTTTTTTATTTAAATATTTATTAATAATTATATTTTTTTTTTAAAAATTTATATTAATTTAATAAAAATTTAAAAAACTAAATTAATTATATTTTTAAAAAACTAAATTAATTATTTTTTTAAAAAAATATATTTTATAATATATATTTTATAAGATATTATTTTTATTATATTATAATAATTTAAAAATAATAATAAATTAAATTAATAATAGTTTTAAATTTTAATAAAATAATTTAAATAAATAAATATATATATATATATATATATAAATATTTTAATTTTAATTATAAATTAAAAAAAATTTATTATCTTTTTTTTTATAAAAAATATAATAATATAATAATATATTTAATAATTAATTTAAAAAAATTTATAATTATAATATTTAAAATATTTATTATAATAAATTTATAAATTTTTATATAATTAAATTTTTAATAATTAATTTTAAATTTTTTATAACTAAATTTTATATTTATAATATTAAATTTTTATAAATTATAATTATTATTATATTTATTATTTATTATTAATTAATTATGATATTTTTTAAAATTAATTTAACTTTTTTATTATATTATTATTTAGGGGTTTTTTTTAACTTTATTTAATATTATTAAATAAATTAAAGCTATATAATATTTTTAAATAATAGAAATAAATAGTTAGTACTATATCTAATAATAGAAAAAAATAGTAGCTAAATAATAAAATTATTATATATTAATTTTAATTTTAAGCTTTAATTTAATTTTTTTTAATTTTAATCCTACTATTTACAGTTAATAATTTTACTATCTGCAGTTAATAATCTTACTATTTATAGATAATAACCTTAAGATTGTAACTTTATTTTAAATAATAAAATATAAAAAAGATATCTTTTATTATTAAAAAGCTAATTTTCCTTTTAATAATTATCTAATTTCTTTAACTTCTATTATAGCTATAATTATCTACTAAATCTTATAATTTAATACTAATAGAAACCTAAAATATACTAATTACCTTTTATACTTATATAATATTAAGTATTAATATAATACTAAAAATAAAATAGAAAAAATAAAATACTCTATATATTACTAATTCCTTTAGAGCTATAGGCTTTTTAGCTTCTTAAGATTCCCTTTAAATAGAGCCTATTTACTAAGTATTTAACAGGAGATTATATTAGCTATTTTTAGCTGTAATCTTTTTCTAGATAATACTAATAGATTAGATTTATAGGGAAATTAAATTACTTATATTAATCTATTATTTATCTAAATAGAGAAGGCTACTCTATTAATATTAGCTAAAGCCTTTAAAACTAAAAGGCTAATTTAGAAGAAAAAAAACTTTATTAATAGTATTAGCAGAGAGATATTTAACTTTTAGTTTAAAGAGCTCTTATATTATATAGAGGTAGTACAGATAATAGCCAGCTAGAGTAAAAAGGCAGATTTAAATAAAAGTTAATATAGATATTAGAGATTTTAAGGTATTAAGTTAAGTTATTAGATTTATAACTCTAGATATTAAAGTTAGAATAGCTACAGCTTAATAAAAAAGTTAAATAGAATTCTAATAGATAGAAAAAAGCAGCTTAAAACTTAAACTTAAGCTTTAGTAATTATAATATATATAATAAAAATATAGTAAATTTAAATATTAAGTTCTCTTATTAAAAGTTATTATATTATTATATTTTATAATATTTAAATAAAATTATTTAATTTAATAAAAATTATAATAATATTATATATTATTCTTTAAAATTTAATAATTTAATAATAATTTTATTATAATTATTTTTATTATATTATTTATTATAATCTTTTTTTTATTATTAAATTTAATATTTTTTTATTAATTATTTTTATTATTATTTTTAATATTTTATATTATATTTTTTTTTTATTTTTATAAAAAATATTTATAAATAATTAATAATTTTATATTTTAAAAAATATTTATATAATTAATAAATTATAACTATATATATATAAATATAAATTATTTATAATTAAAATATATTATAATTCTTTATAATTTATATAAAAATAAAATTAATTAAAATTTAAAATTTAAAATTAATTTTTATAATATAATATAAAAATAAAATAAAATAAATTAATTAAAATATTATTTTATATTATATTAAATTAAAAAAGTTATAAAAATTTAAAATTTTAAATTATAAAAATTTTTAAAATTTTAAAAAATAAATAAAGTTTAAAATAAAATTTAAAATTTATATTTAAAATTTATATTTAAAATTAATAAATTTAATTAATAAATTAAATTATAAAATTAAATCTTTTTAAAATATAAAATCTTTTAATTAATTTTAAAATAATATTATAATAATATATTAAGTTTTATAGCTATTTATAATTTAATAGTATATTATTTTTATTAAATAAGTTAATAGAAATTATATAAAATTTAATAAGAAATTTAATAGTAATAATAAAAGAATTATTTTACTATTATATAGAAGTTTACTATATAAATATTCTTCTAAATTCAGTTTACCTAAGTTTATAGATGTATATTTTAATATTAAAAACAGAGCCTTATTTAATTAGCCCGCGCAGCCCCACCAGATAGGGCAACGTATGGTTTCTTTGTTTGCGCGCATACACACATTCTAGAAAAATCAAGGCACTTTCAAACCACTTTTGTATGCTCTCTTTGACGAATAACGCACTGTGTGACATTTGACTCTCCTCGTTTTGTTCATATCTTCCCATTGCATCTCAGCATTGCATCTCGCAATTATCTTTCACAGTTCTTGATTTCTGAAGAATACTTGCAAAGAATAACTACCTCAAAGCTTCACACGATGTCTCTAAAACGTAAAGTAAGTGGACCCACTCCAGATATGTTCGCTTGCTCGGTGGTGCTTGGCTTGACCTGACTCTCCATACTTTTACAGAAACCTGTCGATGAAGACTTTGAAGAGTACGATGACGTCGACATGCTAGAAACGTCCGAGAATGAGGAGGACTTCTCCGAGGACAAGGTCCTTCGCTCCTAGGACGGCGAGGACATTTCCGACGACAAGGCCCTTCGCTCCGAGGACGACGAGGACATTTCCGAGAATGAGGAGTACATCTCCGACGACGAGGTCCTTCGCTCCGAGGACGACGAGGACATTTCCGAAAACGAGAATGACCTCTCCGACGACGAGGTCCTTCGCTTCGACGACGAGAACGAGCTCTCCGATGACGAGAACGAGCTCGAGGGTGACGACCACGGGCTAGAGGATGACGACCACGAGCTCGAGGGCGACGATGATATCCCCGAAGACCCACTCGATGTCGCGGAGGACTCTGACGATGATCAGAGTGATGATCAGAGTGAAGTCCCTGATCATCACGGTGAAGATGACGGATTCAATCTCTTCGATTGTGCAAAAGTCGTAGACCATGAGAACTTGACTCTGGTCTACGACGTTTGCACTCTCAAGGAGTGCAGGCGGTCCTTCAGCAGCCGGACGGGGTGCATAAAGCATGCAAGGGCTTGTCCGGCAACCAAGGAGATTGCGGCGACTGTGAGATCCGTCCCAGTAGTAGAGGACACAGGCAAGCAGCAATGCAGCCAGTGTCAGCAGGAGTTTCTGCTCGCTGCCTCCCTGGAGATGCACATCAAAGCCTGCCATGCCGAGGCAGAGTTTGCGTGTTCGCACCCGGACTGCCACCAGGATCCGACACTATACACGGAGTGGTCCCTCAACTTCCACCTCCTCGATCAACACGACGACGCGGTGTTCTCGTGCCCGTTCCCCGGATGCGGCTTCTTCAGCCGGGGTCGGTTACGCAAACAAAGGGTGAAGAGTACCATTTCTCACCTTGTTCGACGACATGCAGTTAGCACCAGAAATATCCAGAATCTTCAACTACTTCAGTTGAGAGAAGTACACGACAGGGAAGCGATGACCGATCCTTCGTGCGCGTACATCAACGTCTGTGCGAACATAGCTGTCGAGGCGCCCTTGGTGCCGCTTCCACCAGGCATTGTCAACGACTGTCGACCGGCTGGGGTCAAACGCGACGTCCAAACAGACTGCGACGGCATCTACGAACAGGTTTGTCAAGCTGCAACGGGTTTCGCAGGTTGTGACAAATACTAACAAACCAAGTTGTGTGAGCATGCCGACTTCCGAGCCGGAGATGAAATATACAACTTCAATCTCTACAAAATGAGTAGGTCAAAGCACGTCCCAATTTCAATCATATGCTTACCAAGTGTCACTAGGATCCCCGCGATACGATGGTCAACTATACTATCGTGAAGGTATACGATGTGCCGGTGCCACAGATGCAATTAGTTGCGCAAAACGTCGTATCATCTCCCTCAAAAACACCATCGTGCGCACTAGCAAGAAACAGAACGTCAACGGCCTACCTCAACTCACAATGGTCCTACCAATGATTTATGAGACATGTAGGGGAGTTCGTGAGCTGGTGAATGGCATGTTCGCAAAGGGCAAATGGCAAGAGCAATTGACCGAAGTCACGAACTGCGAGAGACTCGGATGCGAGAAGCAATCAGCTACTGCGTGCGACAAGTGTCTACTTGGTAACCGAGGGCTACTTTCGCAATCCTAAACGCATCTACGTGCATCTCCGGGAAAAAGCGCGTCACCTTGGCTTATATGAGACTACCAGTTTGAAGCATTGCGACACATGCGGTACCCGGTGCATCAAGGCGGGAAACTGCCGTAAATGCAACCCCATCAAGTGTGTGTCTTGTGGCGGCAACACACCTAGTTGGCTAAAGGAGTGTAGCCGTTGCAACGACAAGGCCAAGCGGCTCCGGGGCAGGACAAGCAGTGGCGCCGATCAAAATCGTTGTATCGACTGTGGCGTGGCGCAGAACGGAAAGCAGCGCAGATGTCCGACTTGTTTGCTAGCCATGGAGCGTCGCATGGAGAAGGAAGACAGCTCGAACGCCGATGAGGAGGGGCGTCCGCGTCGTTCTGAAGGAGGGAACGCCAGAAAAGGAAAAAGGCTGCTCAACCGACCGTGGACAAGCCAGAACCAATCTGCTGTGATTGCAGAGGACGGGCGCAGATTGGCATTAACGGTAGGCCTAAGAAGAGGTGTGCGCCCTGCGAGTTGGAAGAAAAGAAAGCCAGAGGCAGGCGGTTCGAGGAAAGGAGGCATCTGCCACTGTCTGTTTTGTCTTCCTCGCACGGCCGGATTCTCTCATCGTCGCTGACGAAATACCCTTCGCGTCCTCTTGCGTGAGCGCCGACGCTTACCGAGGCCGCCCGGGCTTGAAGGCATTTTCGGTTTCATTAGGGAAGGACAGAACATGGACAGGGCCGAAGTCTAATAAATGATGTATTCTCCTAACGCTTTAGATCTTTGCGAGCACCTTTGATCCTAACCGTTTCTATACTGCTGGTGTTCCCCCTTAGTCTCCACGTTCACTCGTAGTAAATTGAGCCCTCGTACTCCGAAATGTACTACCGTCCAGCTGCGGCAATCTTCGCGCCCATCTGCCTCGCGTGCTGAGCCATGAGGGCGTCAGCAATAGTCAGAGCGGCCATGGCCTCGACGATAGGAACCGCGCGAGGAGCAACATTAGGGTCGTGACGGCCCTTGGCGGCCAGGATGCCCTCGCCCGAAGCGTCGTAGCGAGCAGTAGTCTGGTCCTGGGAGATTGTAGCGGGGGGCTTGAACGCAACGCGGAAGTAGATGGGCATGCCGTTGGAGATGCCGCCCTGGATACCGCCGGAGTGGTTCGTCTTGGTCTGCAGGCGGGAGGGAGGAATGCCAGCGCCAGCGCTCGGCGTCGCATCGTCGGCGGCGGCGGTAGACACGAAGGGGTCGTTGTGGCGGGATCCGCGCATCTCGGCGCCGCGGAAGCCAGAGCCAATCTCAAAGCCCTTAGTAGCAGGAATAGACATAATAGCGTGGGCGAGGAGAGCCTCAAGCTTATCAAAGCACGGCTCGCCGAGGCCGGAGGGGCACCCGCGAATAATACAGGTTACGGTACCACCAGTAGAGTCGTGCTGATCGCGGAGCTCGGCAATCTTATCCTCCATACGCTTCGCGACGGTAGTATCAGGGCAGCGCACGGGAAGGAACTCATCTACCTTCTCGCGGGTTAGGGAGTCAACAAGCTCGAGGAACTTGGGGTTGCTACTAAGGGAGTCGATATCGTCGCTATCGGTTATAGGCCTGTCCTCAAAGAGCTTGATGTTGCCAACCGAGGAAACAAAGGCAACGATCTCGACGCCGTAGGCCTCGCGCAGCCACTTCTCGGCAACAGCGCCGGCGGCGACGCGGGCAATAGTCTCACGGGCGCTGCTCCGGCCGCCGCCAGAGGAGGCCTTAGTACCATACTTCTCAAGGTAAGTCCAGTCGGCGTGGGAGGGGCGCGGGTAGAGGTCGATGGTCTCGGAGCCGTAGTCGTGAGGGCGTTGATCCTCGTTAGGCACGGTCAGGAGTATGGGTGTGCCCAATCTGCGACCCTAGGGTATTAGCATCATGGCAAACATTATGACTTCCTGTAGGGTTGTCACACGTGCGCCCAAACTCGCATCCAGATCCTATAGTCACGCGGTCCTTCTCGTCGCGCGGGGTGGTGATGGCCGACTGGCCCGGGCGCCGGCGGTTGAGCTGCGGCTGGATGTCGGACTCGACGAGGTGCAGGCCTGGCGGGCAGTTCTCGATGATACAGGAGACGGTCTTGCCGTGGGACTCGCCGGCGCTGTGACGATGGAGGTCAGTAGGCTGTTGTCTTGCGTTCCTAGCAGTTTAGTGGAGGGAGAGGACTCACGTCGTCACGCGAAAGTAGTTGCCAAATGTCGACATGGTGTCTTTATCTGTTCTGTATGTTCACTGGGTGAATCGATTGACGGAAGAGAGAGAGGGTGGAGGGGGAGGAATGGAGCGATGTCGCAAAGATATTTTTCTTTAGTGGTGACTAATCGCGGAGCAGTGTGTTACAATTTCCACAGTGGCAACTCTTGTTGAATTGGAAGCATGGAGTACCAGGGCTCCAGGGTATCACGTGAGGAATACGGGCCTAGGCAGGGGAGAAGGGAGTTTAGGACTGACTCACCATTTTCATAACAAGATTTTTTACTGTAATGCAAGGGTTGCTAAATGCGATCGGCTAAGAAAGCTTTCAGCGACGAGATTCAGTGAGAGATGTCAGCACCTCTTGGCACACTGCTCAGCAGCGCCGTCAGTCAATTGCACACGAGCGTCAATTCAACAATCTCAGGCAACCATGTTTAATCTATTGAAGACAGGGCCATTATCTACCTTACTCTCTAGCTAATCAACTATCTTATCGCTCTCGTAACATATGGAAATCCCAAAGAGATGGATAAAAAATTTTTTCTTTTTTTAAAAAAAAAAAACAGCAAAGAAGGCACCCTAAGACCAGATATAATCCGCAATCATCCATCTCGCCTCCCCTCGCTAACTAAAAACAAGCAAGATTAGTATCTTAAATGCTGTCTACCCTTGAAAATAATTGTCCGTCATGAAGTATACCCGTTTTCCTGTCCGCGTGGTCGTCCAAAACACCATATCTATAAGTAGCACTTTGTCGTTAAAAAATAATTGTATAAATAAAAAAATTGAAGAAAGGCTGAAATGACAGCATTTGTGCTATCAACTGGCCACTGAGCCGACAGGCAGGTCAAATATATGAATGGGGTCGGACTCAGCACAGCAAGTAGTGGGGGTCTTCTCGGTCGCGTCCAGTAGGCCGTTAGGTAGCGGCTCTACGTCGTCGTCTTCGCTTGGTAAGACCATTGCCCTTGGCGTTGCGGGATTGAAGAAAGAGGGTGTGGCAGGAGAGCGGCCTGGTGTAGAAACAGTTCGAAGAGTCTCGGACAAACTGCAGTCGCTGGCCTCTGCTCCTTCACTTGCTGCTAAGGGGTCGGAAGTAGTGCTAGCATGCCTCTCCTTCTGCTCTCGAGTTGTCTGGCTATTCCTCTTCCCTGATGGGCCTTCAGCCTTCCACAGGTCATCAGTCTGAGGCGGTTCAGTGTTGGATACTGGCGCGGCTGTGTGGGAAACCCCAGGCGATATCCTGGCTGCAGGCACAGACTCCTCCGTGGCTTGAGTCTGGTCTGTTGAGGATTGTTGGCCATGCACAGGGCAACTCGGGCAGACGATGGCCTCAACTCTCTCGAACTCAGCTGCGTCTCCCCCCTGGGATGGTCGGCGCGCATTCTGAGTCGAGGAAGCTCTCCCAGATCGAGACTGTTTGCTTTGTGACTGCCGCCCGGAAATCCGAGTGTGCAGTAGGTCGTTCCGAGTGGAGTCAATAGATGACGCTCGCTCCAGAGGCGAGAAAACTGAATCCAGCTTCGGCCCAGGTGTTCGACCACGGCTGGCCGCACGTGAAGCAGGCCGAGCCACGTTGCTTCCGGTCGAGGTGCCAGGTCGCTCATTATTGACAAAGTAAGAATTCCCACTCATATTCGTAGAGGAATTACTCCGCTGGTGATGGCTCGCCCGCGACAAGGGTCGGTAGGGGTTGCGTGCCTCATTCTTGAGAAGACTGGGGCTCGCAGCAATGTGAATCACATGGTCTTTTTGGAAGTCTGCATCATCGCCGGGACGGCTTCGACTGCAATTTCTTGATTTCGGGGACGGTGGCCGATCAGGATGCGGAGAGGCATTTGCGGCTTCCTCGCGCATCTTGTTCACCGACTCCGCTCGTCGAGAAATGCCTTCAAGATGGTGTGTGATCGCCGTGCTAGCATCACGGTCACCAAGGGCCGAATTACTTCTCTCATTCAGCCTTGAGCGACTAGCGTTTCGTGATTTTGGAGATGACGGTCTAGCAAGAGATCTGTCGTTCTTGGTTTCTGCTTGTACCGTCCCTTTAGACGTTACGGAGGATTCCGACCGGACCGTCTTAGTAGTTTTGTTTGTACGGTTTGACGACGTATTGGATTGCGGGGACTGGGAGTTGGCTTGTCGTAGTTCCCTGGGAGTGGCGTTGTCTGTCGTGCGGCTTTGGTTGGCGCTCCGGCTGGGAGGGCGCGAGGTTGTTGCAGATGTGATGGCTGGCCACGGGAACGGCTCGGGCCTCCTCCACATCGGTGTTCCAGGAGTCCATGTTGCTGCAGAAATCGGTGTCTGCGTGCGACTGTCACTTGGCCGCCAGAACCAGCTAGGAGAGATTGGGGACAGGTCATCAAAAGGAGTAGCCGGACCGAACTTGCTTTCGTTGGTTTCAATGGTGACGTGCCCACCATAAATCCTTTTGTCAGGTGATGTAAAGGCATTTGATGGATATCCGCTAAGAGGAGTAGCCGTGTTTGGATAGGGTGTGCTCTCCTCTGGGGGTCTAGGGTTCGATCGAATAGTGAGGTTGGATGCATCGGACTCGTTGGATTTGACAGAACGAATTGATCTCTCAGATCTCAATGACGCAGCACTGATGGGGTGGTCTGGAGGGTACTGATGCGGAAGAATCGGCGGAGACTCGGGGATAATCAGCCGAGGTCGGATAGCCATAGGAGTTGGGCTTGGAGCGGAAGGCGTGGGAATGTTGAAACTCTCCGATCCAGGAGACCGGGCTGAGTTGCTCTTCACAGGATCCGACCTGCTAGGGATTGTGATTGTGGGTGCTTGACGCCTCTTGAATGAATCGCTGGCCGGTTCATTCTGGTCCGTTGGCAGTTCTTTCGGCGATGGAGGGAGAAAGGTCTTTTTGGAACTGATGGTAGCTGACTGCTGCTTGCCGCCTTCGTCACCGGAGGTGGTCAGTTTCGGTTCGTCGGGTTTGCTGTCATCTCCGGGGTTCTTGGGGCTCTGTTTCTCACTGTCGGGGCCGTCCGGGTCGCTTTCCTTCTGGAGTGTGCCAGGCGCTTCCATTCCCGGGCCATCAGCGTCTGGGCGGTAAACGAGCTTCGCATACGGAGGGTTGTGGGTGTCCACGACGAGCAGTTCCTTCTCCCCACGCCCTAGGAGGCCGTAGACCTTGACCTCTCCATTATGGATGCCGACGACTGCACTTGTGCCTGCATATAAGGCGTCATCTTCGTTGCCTGTGCGATTGCAGAACACAACGATGATCTCGTCTTGGTTATCAGAGCGAATGAGAGGTTCCAAGCGGGTGATCCAGTAGGTTAGGGTTTCTATATCGGGTTCGTTGGGCATACGAGTAAAGTGCCGGGGTTCCTCTCGGGTCATCCAAGCCATAGATACAATGACGAGGTTTGATTCCATCTCCAAAATGTGGAAGGCAAACTCGAAAGCATTCCATGGTGCCTCAAATTTATACGGGCTATTTCCATATTAGCAAATAAGGCGGAGCCAGAGGCGGTTATCTTGGTAACGTACTTAATGTCCATGCCTAGCGAAAAATAATCAGTAACGAAAGTGCAAGCAGGCTCAGCGGTAGTGGAACTTACAAATGCCGATCGAAGTGTTCCCTAGTCCGGGGATAAAGCCATCATAGAAGCCGCAGCCTCCTTCCAGCGCCTATCTCTTATCGGTATAGTATAAGAAATTCTTCCGGTAGTTCGCAATAGTCTCGCCATCCCCATTGACCACAATAGCAGAATTATAATACTCGGGGCCGGTGGGCCATTTCGGGGAAACATCAACCTTCTCGGGATAGCCGACCGTAACGATGCAGTTGTACTTTAGCGCGATAGTCCTGGCCCAAAGAGACGTAATGCCAGAGCCGGAGGGTTCGAGAAACGGAGCGATATCCCGTAGTGATTTGAAGTTGTACCCTTGAAGATGTCAGCGCCAAAGCCAAGGTTGTAGAGAGCCATGCAGCAGCGTCGTCCGAATCGCAGAGGAACCAGCAGACCGGCACTGCTCTCTCGCGCGTCTTCGAACGCCCCTCCTTGGGGAAGATTCCTACCAGAGAAAGCCAGCTCGGGCAGAACAAGAAGGTCCACATCGTCCAGATTCGCCTTTGACAGAACGGAATCTGCGCGATTCAAGTTGTTGTCGACATCTCCCACCTGGGGAGCGAACTGCAAACAGCCGATTCTCATCTTGGCGTATTCGTAGATTCGTAGATTCGGTCAAGGTCAAACCCCGCAACAGCAACTCGACTTTACTGCCCGACAACACCTGCGTCTCCGACTTGGGGCCGTGGGAACCGTGAAAGGCTCTGTGGCGGCAAGAATGGAACAGGCAGACAGAAACAAAATGCAGATCCAAAGGCATACATCAAAATCGTAAAGTGAGGAGGCGAGAGACGAGGAAAAGAGGTTCGAAGGGAGCAGTGGGGAGGGGACTCGATTTTAGCGCAGGCGTTGGGGGCCAGGCTAGTGCCTTGCCAACCTGGACATGAGGCGGAGACACGGGGGCTCGGGGGCTCGGGGGCTGGGAAAGGGCCATGTGCTGGGCTGCCGGTGCGTTGCGAGCGATTCTTGGATGCCATTTGCAGCCAGAATATGCATGTTGGTTGTGCTCGTTGCGTTGGTGGGTGGGCATCCTGGGTGGGCGGGTTGGCGGGCTGCTGGCAGCGGCACGAGGGGTTTGGCGGTGGACCAACTGTGGGGCGGCGTTACGCGCCTGGAGGAAGGAGCCACGCAGGGATTCCGGACCCCCGCCGCCAGCTGCCCCATCCCACCCCGGGCTTCAGGGCCGTTGTCCACTCAGACGACGACGCAGCCGCACCGCACGTACGTGATGGCCCAAGGACCAACAGGAAGCCCCAGCCAGCAGTGGTGGCATTGGCTTTTTTGCGCGCCCGCATGCGCCCCAGGCATGCGCCGAGCCCAGCTGCGAGCCCTGTCTGCGAGCCTGTCTGCGAGCCTGTCTGCAACGCCATGTTCTCGCTAGAGTGATGCGCTCAGCGGATGCCCAGTGAGCGCCCAGCACACTTAAACGGTCGTCACCCTAGCCGTTTGGCCCCGATCACACTTATCTCGATCCCGGCAAACTTCACTGGCGATGAAGAAGCACAGACGCATCCTCGCCTCTGCTCCACACCGCAACTCGTGGGATGGAGCCGAGCTGGGAGGGCGTTTGGTTCCGCGTTCCCCTGTGATCCGAGCCTCTTTTCCCCGGCCGGCCAAGAATGGGGCGCACTCGCGTGGACCATTATCGCTAGGTGCAGAAGCGCGATGAGCAGTCACACACACTGGAGGAGCACCGGCGAGGTCTTGCAATCTGCTGGTAGATAAGGCCTGGATCCATCTCGCACCACGACCGACAGACTTCGTCCATCACTCAGGTGTTCCTTTCCGGGTCTTGTTTGGGGGACTTGTCCAGGCCTCATATTCCGGATACTTCAAATGAATCCAGGTTGGACGGTCAGATCATACGATGAGGGGGCAACCTGACAGCCTAGTGTCAGCGAGCGAAAATGTACCCGACCAACACAACTTCTCCTCCTCTGCTTCTGGCTAGCCCATCTCAGCGCGCCACAACTTCACAGGCAAGGGGACGCCCGGGACGCACCGTCCATAGGGCACCGTCACCGGAAGGCGTGCTGTCCGCCATGTCTATTGGTCCCGACAGCGCGGTTCGGCGGGAAACGCGCCGCTGTTATTTGCTGTTGAGAGGGCGCAGTGGAGAGCGCTGCTTGGCTCCAATGACGACTCCAAAATATGCATCATCTCTCAAATCCTTCCCAAATTACGCGCCAGTCTGCGGGCTAGGGCTCTCGTGGACGCACGTCCACTGACTGTAAGGACACCAAGTGGTTCACTCAACCGAGAGCCTCGTGTCGCAGGCCTAGGCGCATCTTGGGCGTATGCGGGCATGCAGAACCGCCACTCCTGGCTGAGCCTTCTCGTTGGCTCATGGGCAATCACGCACGTGCGCTGTGGCTGTGTTCTGTGGCTGTCGTTCTGTGGCTGTCGTTCTGTGGCTGTCGTTCTGTGGCTGTCGTTCTGTGGCTGTCGTTCTGTGGCTGTCGTTCTGTGGCTGTCGTTCTGTGGCTGTCGTTCTGTGGCTGTCGTTCTGTGGCTGCCATTCCGTGGCTGCTATTCCGTGACTGCCATGAACCGCAGTGCTACCTGAGTGTTTGGCTGCGCTTCCTTGGCTGCGCTTCCTTGGCCCCGGGTAGTCGCCACGCCACGAATGCGCGCATCGCGGGACAGGCCGCCTGCAAAAGACCTCGACCGCGAAGAGGAGTTCAAACCTCCCAAGGTCTCGCAAGAATGGCGCGCTATTTAAACCCGGCCAAAATCTGCCTTCTCGTTCTCACCGAGCTCTACAGCGAAGGCTAGGTATTTAGAAGTTTCTTAAAGTTAAGATTCTTCTAGCTGACTGAGGAGAATCTACTAAGGTTAATATAGAGATTTAATATTCTGAGTTTCTAATTGGTAGGTATAAACTTATACTTACAGTTAAGAGAGAGGTTAATTTTCTAGTTAATTTTATTTAAATTTTTATAATATATTAGATTTTGAATCTTAAGCTCCTCTATAATAGTATATCTAATAAAGCTTTTAATATATTCTAAATCTAGATTTAGATTTTCAGTTTCTTTCTTTTTAATAGCCTTCTTTTTCTTTTTTAGCTATAGTAAGAGCTTTAGCTTAATAATATTAAGCTTTTAGTTATAAAATTGCAGCTTAAAAGGGACTTCTACTAGCTTATTATTTAAGTTATTAAAAAATAGTCTCTGCTTTAGAATTTCTCTTTATATTTATTACTTATTTAGGCTAACTATACTATAAATAGCTAAAGTTATAAAAAAAACTATAAGAAAGCTATACTTCTAACTGTTAGACTGAGTAGAGATTAGTATACTAAAGATAGTAAAATTAAAAGAAATACTATTAATAGTTATAATCTTCCTCTAGATAACTTTAGTAGCCTTAAATTATTTCTTTTTTTAGTAGTTTATTATATTAAAAAGGAAAAGTTACTTTATTTTAATATTCTAAATATAGCTAAGCTAATAATATTAATTAGTAAAGTTAATAATATTAATAAGATAGTAATAGTTAAATATAGTTTCTTAAATAGATTAAAAGCTTACTATAGAATAGTTTTTTATAATTAGAATATCTTTCTTTAGAAGCTTAATTAAAAAGGTCTTTTTTCTTTAGTTATTAGCTTAAAGAATATAGATATTAAGATTAAAACTGAAAGATATAATAGCTATAATATCCCTTATTCTATAGGTTATAGTTTATAGAAAAATAATAAGATTAAAGTTAGTAAATAGATTTTAATATTAAAGCTTATACTATAGGCTCTAGAGATTACTATAATAACCTTTTTAAATTTTAAAGTTAGTTTTATTAAAGTTAGAGTGCAGTTTAACAGTTTTAGCCCAAACTTTAATTAAGTTTTTATCCTTTAGAATAAAGTATTCAGTCTTCTTTTTATTCTAATAGAATTAATTTAATTAGAATAAATAGAGAGTTAGCTATTAGTTAATTCTATTAATTAAAGGTATCTTTATAAAGCTCTTATTATAGTAAAGAAAGCTTTCTTTTCTACTTTTTCTTTTAAATAGTCTTTTTATAAAAAGTTAGTAATTTTATACTGCAGTAAAATTATACCTTCTTTTTTATAGCCTTATTAAAGGTAGTTATTATATATTAAGTTCTATAGTATAGTAATAAATTTAAAAGTTAGTTAGTAGAAAGAAAAATAACTAATAAAATAATAATTAAGGTTTAAGCTTAATAGGAAAAGAATTACAGTATAGAGGTATAAGTTATAGTATTGATTTTTTATAGCAGTTAGAGTGTAAGAAGAGTATATATATATTAGTATTTTTAAGAGACTGAATATTTAAGGGTCTTTATACTATAGAGTTTAATTCTCTTTATAATAGTAAATTATAAAGATAGTAGTTATTATTTTCTAAATCTTCTTACTGATTTTTCTTTATAAGTTATAGTAAATAAAGATACCTACTTCTTATAATTTCTATACTTTATAATAAAGTTCTACCAGCTTAATTTTAAAGTAGAGTCTTTTAAGCTTAAAGTCTTTTTCTCTTCTATATTACTAATATTAGAACTTTAGTATTATTCTACCTTAAACTTTTCTTTTTTTTCTGTTATTATAATATTAAGATAGCTTCTATAATAATATCTCTTTAAGATAAACTAATTATTCTTTTTAGTCTCTCTTAAAAAAAAGCTTCCTAATATTTATTATCTAGCAGACTGTAAAGTTAAAGTAAATAAGTTCTTATAATAAATTAATACCTTTTAGAAGGATTAAGATATTTTTCTTTTTTATCTCTTTTTTATATTAAAGCTTAATTTAACTCTAGCTTTAATAAGATTTCTTATTTTCCTTCTATTAGTTTAAGTTATTTAATAAGATACTTCTTTAAGTTCTAAAGATATTTTAAGTTTAATTTTATAGTTTTTAAGCCCTTAATTAATTAAGCTGTTTTTTATATATTAAGTTAGATATCTAATTTTCTGCCTCTAGCTCTAAAAAGGCTTTTTTTATTTAATTCCTTAAGTAGTTTTTCTTTTTAAGATTTAACTATTACAGTAGGAATAAAGCTTTTAGCTATCTGTATTCTTTAGTAGGTTTTTATTTTAGTAGATTAAGCTTATTTTAAAAAGTACTTCCTTATAAACTTTTCTTTCTATCTATATCTTATTAAGGCTTTTATTATTATCTTTATTAGAGTTATTAATCTGGTTATATATTGTTATTATATCTATAGTTATCTCTTAATAACTACCTACTTTAATAAATATATTCTGACTTCTTTCTATATCTATATTTTAGCTTTAGAATATATAAATAGAGTGTATACTAATTACCTTTAGTATAATTAGATTAATTATAACTGAAAATACCTCTATAAATATATAGCTTTAAGCTACTAAAAAGGCTCTTAGAAATTTCCTTTTAGTAGTTAAGTTATAATTCTAAATATATTAACCTTTTATACTTTTAATATTTTTAACTTTTATTTTTACCTTTAGATTATTAGTAAATATCCCTTTAAGGCTAGCAGTATATTTAACCTTAAGATTTATTATTAGGCTTTTTAGGTCTTTATTTAGACTCTTTATAATAGATATTAGGCTTTTTAGTTAGTTTTAATAGGTTTTTTTTTCTCTATTAAAAGAGAAAAAATAGTCTCTTTTTCTATTCTTATAGAGTAAGTAATTAATAGTAAATACCTAAAGAATAATATTACT
Organism: Ilyonectria mors-panacis; assembly: GCA_002991585.1. Lineage (NCBI taxonomy): Eukaryota > Fungi > Ascomycota > Sordariomycetes > Hypocreales > Nectriaceae > Ilyonectria > Ilyonectria mors-panacis. The sequence continues at coordinate 344,921 of PPHJ01000047.1, forward strand.
ATTTAGTTAGTACTACTTTTATCTCTTTTAGATAAATTTCCTCTATACTATTCCTCTTTATTATAAAGTGTTATTTATAGTAATAAAACCCTTTTAGGTAGTTATTTTATTAAGTTTTAGCTATTAAGGCTTTTTATATCTAAATCTCTCTAGTAACTCTATATCTTACCTTTTCTATCTGCCTCTCTATATAGTAATACTGCTATTTCCAGCTAATACTATATCTCTAAATATCTAATAAGATATTTTAAACTGCTTTATATTAGTTTTTAGCCTTTTTATTTATCTTTAGAATATAAATCTAAAAATCCTCTTTAAGTTCTTTTTATAGATAAATAATAGATTCTATATTGGAGTTATTTAATAAATCTTCTATCTTACTAAATTAATATATTTTATTATAAGATAATTCTTTATTAGATTTTTTATTTTTATTATTAGTAGGTAGTCTCTAAACCTTAATATCTTTAGAGCTAGCTTACTACTTTTAATTATTCTTTATAAAAACCTTAAGTTAATCCCTATAGTAAGTTCTCTTTATTTTTATACTATCTAAAGTTTTAAAAATATAAGTTTTAGTCTTTCTTAGAGCTTTATAGATCTTATAGAGTTCTTACTATTTAGACTTAAGCTTAACTATAGAGGAAAAATTATAGTAGTTTTTAATATTATAGAGAAGAATAAAATCTCCTTTAGATAATAGTATTTTCCTTAGCTTAAAAGTATTAAATATAGTTATCTTTCTTATTAAATTCTTCTGATATTTCTTAATTTTTACTTTAGTAGCTTTTAGATTCTCTTTCTATCTTTTTAGAATCTAAATTCAAGCTAAAATAATATCTTTTCTACTATAGACTTTATTCCAGTTAATAAGTCTTTAAGTTGGGATTTTAACTTCTATAGAAAAAATAGATTTCTATCTGTAGAGAAGTTAGAAAGATAAATAACTATAGGATCCTTAGATAGTAAATCTATCTATAAGTAGAACTTAATCTAGTAAACTTACTTACTTTTTTAGTTTTCTAAGCTTTTTAAAATAGTTAACTATAAATATATAACTAACTTTAATTAACCTATTTAACTTAAAATTATAGGTAGAGATTTTAGCTATTATAATATTTAAATTATCCAGCTTATTAGAAATTCCTTTTACTAGCTTACTTTTATTATTAGTAACAATCTTTAAAAATATACTATAGTAATAGATAATCCTTCTAATAAACTTTCTGATATTTATAGCAGTTAGAGCTTTATAAAATATAGCTTTAATTTATTCTATTATATTATATCTAGCTTCTAGTAGGAATTTTATTCTGTTATTATTAGAAAGATACTGCCTGTTAATATAGATTTTTATTATAGAATATAAAGAGGCTATAGGCTTAGTAATTTCTATAGGCCTTTAGGCTATATAAATCTAGTAAATTAGGTATATTTAGATAATTAACTCTACTATATATTTAAGGCCTTACTAAAAATAGTAATAGAAAATAATTTAGATAGTTACTTTTTAGCCTTTATAACCTCTATTATAGTAAGAAGATATAATAAGATACTTTTAAAGCTTCTTATTATTAATAATAAGCACTAAGTTATCTTTCAGTTTTAAGTTTTATCTTTAGATCTAACTACTATAGATATAGAACTATATTGCCTTTTTTTTTAATTACTTAAAGTTTCTAGTAGAAAGTTTCTTTAGTTACTTTAGAGTTATTAGATAATTTCCTAAAACTAACTATTTACTCTTATAGCTATCTTTTAAATTTTTATCCTTAGGGCTAAAAAGAATAAAATTAAGATAGATATTAATCTTATTCTTAATATTACTTTTAGCTTTTCAATTTAAAAGATTAGAAGAATTCTCTCTCTTTCTTAAAAGATTATTAGTAACTATATTTTTCTTTCCTAAGATATATCTAATAGTAAAGTTAAAAAGTAAAAGGTAGCTAATTCAGTAAATAACTATTAATCCTAATATATTATTTACTCTATTATTAAGTTAATTAATAAGAACTTTAGAGTTAGTTTTTAAAGTAAAAAAATATCTATAAATCTATATCCTTATATATCTAACTGTATAAAGAGCTTCTTTATATTCTAGCTTTATTATATTATACTTTTTCTTAATATCTATTTAGATATTTAATTTAAATCTTATAGAGTAGTATTTACTATTTATTATCTATATTAAAATAGCTCTCCAGCCTAAAATACTAATATTAATTATTAAGATAACTTTTCTAGCTTCTTTAAATAGATTAAGAGAAATAAAAATAGAAGTAGTAATAATCTTTTCTTTTAATATCTTTATTACTTTCTTTTAAGCCTCTCTTTATTTCTAGAAGGTATTCTTCTTTAGTAGCTTAATAAGGAGCTTAATAATCTAAATATACTCTTTAATTTAAATTCTATAGTATTCTATAATATCTAAAAAGGCTTTTACTTTAATTAGGTTTTTATAAGCTTTCTATTTAATAATCTTCAGAATTTTATTCTTTAAGAGCTTATAACTATAAGTTCTATAAAGATATCCTACTAAAAGAATAGCTTTTTAGTAGAAGAATAACTTTTTTATAGTAATTAAATAGCTAGAAAGCTCTATATTAATAAGAATAACATTAAGGTTTATAAGATATTCTAAAATATATCTTCTAACACTAAAAAGAGACTTCTCTCTATTATAGTCCTCTAGAGAGCTCTTAATACTAATATTATCTAGAAAAGCTTTAACTTTATCTGGTATTAAATTAAAAAGAATTCTTATTATAATTTTAGTAAATTAAGCTACTAAATTTATAGCTTTTTAAGAAAGAGTATACAGCCTAAATAAATTAATAGATATTTAAAAGGTTATTAGATCTCTACTTTTTACATTTAGTATAATCTAATTATATTTAGAAAAAAAGTTAAGAACTAAAAGAATAAGATATATTCTAAATTCAGTAGAAAAGTTTTTTATTTCTAGGGGAATTATACTATTTCTAATAGTATAAATATTATACTTTTTAGCTAAATTAATAAGGTATAGGCTTTTATTCTTTTTAGCTATAAGTATTTAGTAATTTCTATAGAAAGTATAACTTTTTTTAATAATTTTATTCTTTACTCTTTCTTTTACTAGCTTAATAATCTTAAACTTAATACTATAAGAAATAACTATATTACTGTATTATTAAGCTGAATAGAGTATAACTTTAATAATCTATAGAAGAGTAATCTTAAAGTTAAGTTTCTTTTTTTTCTTAAAGATTCAGATTAAAGCTTCTTTCTAATTAAAGATAATTTAATAGAAGATTTCCCTTTTAGTATTATTAAGAGTATACTCAGTCTGCTCTATTAAAGCTTTTAATTTCTTATTAAAAAGCTTTAATTTCTTTTTAATTTTTAAGAATTTAAAAGTAATATAGTTAGAGAAAAAGAAGTTCTTTTTTAAGTTTTTTTTAACTTTATTCTATTTTTTTATTTTATCAGTATAAATCTCCCTTAGGTATAAATCTATTAGAGGGAATATTATCTCTAAATTAAATCTTATCTGTTTTTTTTTTATATATTATATTAACTTAAACTATTATATTCTTATAGCTACTATTCTAAGTATATATTTTCTTAACTTTAAACTATATTAAATTATTTTCTTTTATTTAGTCTTTAAGAATAATTTTATAAACTTTCTATACTATCTTTCTATTAATATATCTAATAAAATACTTAATATTATTCTTCTTTAAACTGTAGATATTATTAATAGCTAGTTTAAAGGGTTTTAGTATACTTATAGTAACTTTTTTCGTACTTTTTTTATTAGCAATTAGGTTAACTCTTTTTATACTATCTATAATAGAAAATATTAAGTTAATAGTTCTTAACTTACAGCTTATTAATATCTCTTTAGAAATAGTACTATAGTTAAAGGTGATTTTTATACTTTAGAAAAAGAGTATCTTTAGAATAAAGAGAATAAAAATAGATAAAATAGAGGCTATATATATCTTTTATTTAATAAAGATATTATTTAAATAGACTTTAGTATTAATAACTCTAGCTATAGAAATAGAATCTTTTAAAAAGAATATAGTTTTAATAGAGTTAGACTTAAATAGAAGCTTATTAGTCTTAATAATATAGTTAGAGATAATATTACCTTTAGTATCTATATTTAAAATAGCTTTCTAAATATAACTATCTGAATACTTAAGCTTTATTTAAAGCCTAAAGAGATTTTAATATATTAACTATAGTTTTAAATTTATACTCTAGATAAAACTTATAAAAGGTCTTATTATTATCTTATTAGATACTTTTCAGTTAGATTATTTTAATCTCTTTCTATAGAAAACCTTTTTTATAACTTTATTATCTACTATAATATAGTCCTTTAGAGTAAGAATAAAATTAATCTAAGTAGGTATAGATAGTTCTTCTTAACTAATTATAACTATAAGAACTTTATATTACCAGACTAAATTATTAAAATAAATCTCAGTAAAAAGCAGAATATTCTATACTGTAAAATCTAGCTTTTCTTATTTCTTAATAAGGTTTATTTTAACCTCCTTAGGTAATTCTTTCTTATAGAAAGAAGCTAGATTTAGCTAGATAGTATTAGTAATACTATTAGCTAGATTAGTTAATTTCTTTACTATTAAATAGCTAAATTCTAAATTATATTAAATTATCTAAGGAATTAAAATAGTAATTTTTTATATTTAGAATCTTCTGCCTTAAAGAGACTCTATTCTTAATTAAAGTAGTTAAATAGATATCTCTATTAGAGTTATTTTTAATAAATTACTTTTACTAGCTTTTAATTTTTAGGTTTAGTTAGCTAAAGAATTCTTAGTATAACTATAGGAGGAATTAAATAATCTCTTTTAGCTTTTTTAGGTAACTTCTTAACTCTAGCCTTTTTATTAATAGTAGTATTAAAGATAATATTATTATTCAGAATAATTAGAGGCTTATTAATACTATTATTATTAATTAAGATAATATTAGCTTTAGTAATAGATTTATTATTCTAACTGTTAATAAACTCTTTAGTCCTACTATTAATCTTACTAATAATTAGGTTCTTAAATATTAGGTTTTAATTTCTCTTTATAAAGTTTATTACTAAGTTTTATTCTTTTTAGTTAGAAGTTCAGTTTTAAATTATAAAGCTAGATATTAATCTATTTAGAAAAATAGCAGTTACAAACTTTAGGAACTTCTTTATCTATATAATAACTAGCTTCTTAATACTACTAAAAAGTTCTATCTTTCAGACTAACTTTAAAGAGATATTAGCTTCTTTTTAACTTACTTAAGCTATATTAGCTTTTAAGTTAAAGTTATAGTAGCTAGTATTTTAGTTCTTTTACAGCTTATAGTACTAATTGGGAAAATATCTAGAAATATAGCAGTAAAAGTATTTAATCTACTTCTAGCTATAGCTAGTATTAATAATAAAGTTCTAATTATCTATAAGAAGTCTCTTAGGTATTAAATTGTAATTATTATAAGACTAGTTAAAATATTTCTACTTATCTATAGTATTCTAAACTATAGCAGGTAATTTAGCTTTTAGATTCTTATATTATTTAGTAGTATTAATACTTATTCTTTAGACTAGCTTAATAAGAGAGTTAATAGCAGAATTAATCTTTAGTTAATTTAGCAGCAAAAGAAATATTCTATATTTTTCTCTAAAGGCTTTTTATTTAATATAAATTCTCTTTCTTAAGGCTTTTTAATTAGGTTTTTAAAAAAACTGATTCTATTTAAATAAGGATATTATAAGATTAACTATATTATTATAGGTCTTTACTTATAGCTTCTAGACTGAGATATTCTTCTATTAGTATATCTAAATAATAATTTTTTAGAGAAGAGTGTAAAAGATAGTATAGAAATTTTCTTTCTTAAATTTCCCTTTATTATAAAGAGCTTTATATAGCTTTTAATAGATTTTAAGCTAGTTAAGTATCTTAAGATTAGTTATCTTTCTTATAAACTGGGTATTTATCTTTAGAATTCTTTTAAGAGATTAAAGCTATTATTCTTTATCTTCTTTCTTAAAGTCCTCTAGAAGCTTTATTTTAACTTCCTTCTAAGTATTATACTTATAGGCCTTTTTTATCTTTATCTTAATATCTTTATAGAAAAAATAGACTAATAGCAGTTTTCTTTTCTTATTAGTATAAATTCTACTTTTAATATAGTTTTTAAATAACTATATAAAGCTGGTAATATTAGTCCTTTTGAATTTATATTTAAATATATAGATAGAGATAAGAGATCTTAATTTACTATCTCTATTAGTTCCTAAATAGTCTTTATCTTCTGGATTTATCTTAAAATAGATATTTAATTTTAGTAGAGTTTAATTTTATAAAGATAACTCTATACTAGCTAGAAGAAGAGTAAGCTGTAATTAGGCTAATTTATTATAGTAAGTTAGAGGGTAGCTAGTTATATTTGTAAATATTAAATTAAATACTTTTTTTTTCCTTTTTCTTTTTTTTACTTTCATAGTAATATCTAAATTATAAGTATAATTAGGGAAATTTAAGTCTCTTAGAGAATAATTCTCTCTTTTTAATATAGTTTTAGCTAACTATACTAAAATAAATATCTAACTGTAAAGATATCTCTTTTATATAGAGAAATAAATAGCTAGAAGAAAATAGTAAATAAAAGATAAAAAAAACTAAAAGGAGGGTAAAATATCTACTTTAAATAGATAAAAGTTATAATAGTTATAAAAATCTTTTAAAAGTAGGCTAGAAGTAATAAAAGGAGATTTTAACTAATAATTAAAATCTTTATTTAATTTCCTTTTATACTCTCTAGTGAAATCTCTCTTTATAGAGTGATTATTATAAAGATAACTCTCTCTCTAATTACTATTATTTTCTTTTATTATTCTTTCTTCTATTTTTAGAGTTAAAACTCCTTCTCTTATATCTTTTTCTATAAGCTTTAGGGTTTTAATACTGCAGATAGATATTAAAGCTAATATAACTAAATTTTAATCCTTTATAAAATACTAAGTTATAATTATTATAGTAATATCTTTTTATCTAACTAACCCCTATATATTTTTATTTAGCTAATAGCTTACTAAGTAAAATTAACAGTTTAAGCCTTAAATAAACCTCCTATAGATATAATTATCTAAAGATATTATTTTATAAGATAGTTTCTAAGCTAATTATACTTTCTTTTTCAGTTTAGCTCTTAAAGCTGAAAAGTTAGAGCAGTAATAAGCAGTATAGCTTAGAGTTTAGCCTATTATAGATATTACCTCTAATAGGAGATATCTTAAATAGGAATTCTTACTTCTTAACTGGATTAATTAGAGTTTTTCTAAGCTCTTTTAGCTTATAGGAAATTTAAAGAGGTCTTAATTTCTCTATTTTTTTCTTTTTTTTTTTCTTTTCTTTTTATTCTTCTTAAGTCTAGCAGCT